>CM076584.1:670346962-670640133 GCA_034641835.2 Pinus albicaulis | reverse complement strand
ATAGCAATGAAATCTACTGAAAATAGTTAAAAATAATAGGTATATAAATAAAGCATTAGAACCGCATGATAATCTCAAGTCTATCAATAAAAAAACCTTTATGCATTACTGATCACAGTGAATTACATAAAGCAGCAGATTTTGCCAAAAAGTCTCCAACCCCTCGCTAATTTGACCTATTGATTCTTATATAGCTTTTTCCATATTGGATTCTATGATATCTCATCAAGAGAATTCAAATTTCTATTATTGACACCTATTCTACTCCTAAAACAGACTCTTAATTTCAACTAATAGCTAACTGTCTCTTTTTTAGTAGTCCTAATACAAATAGAACTAAAACTCCTAAAATATGTTTCAACAACCTTATCTAAAATTTTAATGATTCTTTTGACAGCTACAACCTCATGAGGTCAAATTTTGTGATGCCTCTAGCCTTGTTATGAACCCTGTTGTTCCATGACCTAACTTCCCTAGAAACCAGGAAACAGAGTTTGCTGAAATTTAGCCTTTATCTCCATGCTTGTCTTCCAACATCTTTGCTAGCCCTGATGAATATCTTGTATATGTAAAATGTGTTAAAATCCCATAAAATCTTCAATCCTTCCACCTATTCAAAATAAATTCCTTGAAAGAGTGTAAAGAGAGCTAATGTGTCTGCGCTACGAAAATATCAACTGTTTTCGTAGCGCAGTAACTATGTCTTTGTAAACATCTCTTAACATCAAATTTCTTCTGCTTTAACACCTCAAAATTCATTTTTGAACTCTATCCATCCTATAGCAGCATCAAAACTTCAAAAACCATATGTTTTACCTCTTGAAACCTTAACAATTCTCAAAACTGCACCTACAACAGTTTCGTAGCGTGCTACGAAACTGCTGTGCATGTTGTTTTACACAAACTTTTTCAAAAATCTCAATTTTTAAAAAATTATTGCATTTTTTCCATGATGTATACATGCTTTAATAATCAACATATGTCATCCTTGAAATTTTTTCAAAAAGTGAAATCCTTCTCCACAACAAAAGTGCATAAAGAAATTATAACTTACTGTTCTGATTTATCTGAAAAATAGGTGTTGAGACAAAGCTTTTGTTTTCTCACCCATAATGTATTTTGAAAAAATGAAGGATTATTTTGGAGATAATGATGTCTTGAACAAAAAATATATCTTTTTTTTTTTAAATACTTTTCCTACTGCCTAGAAACTGTCTTTGAACAACTTGTATAAAATTGGAAAATCCTGATTTCTGAAAATATGGCTTCAAAGAAAGCCTTGTATATCCAAACTGGTAACACTTGTGAGAAAAGTGAAATAGGTTATTGTAGCCGGATATGTTATGAAGAGACACCTCCTTCATAATCCTAAAATAATTTTTTTTGTGGCCAGAAACAGATCATGAAGTTTACTACTAAAAACAGAAAACAAAGTTTTTCTCTCAATGACTTTCAGCTGTTTTCGTAGCGCAAGTGAAGTCATCAATTTCTCCCACCTCATAATTAATTTGAAGAAAATGAAAGATTTTTTCGTATTTCAGTATGCTAGGAAGACAAACCTCTTTCAGTTTTCAAAAATTAGTTTTCCATTTCTCAATAACCCCTATGGAAAAAGACTACTAAAAGCAGAAAAACATGGTTTTTTGCTGAAAAGGGTTGTTTCAGCCATTTCGTAGCGCGCTATGAAAATTTTGTTTTCATAGTACAAATAACCCTTTTTGAACTATATGCACTAAGAAAACGTGGATTCCTAGCATGATTGCAAAATTTGACCTTAAACCTAATGGAATGAATTCTAAATGGATGATGGGTCCTTTACACCATGGAATAAGGTTTTTAAACTTTATTTGGAAATGAAAATGAGACTTTTGAGACTCTAACCCTATCATCTACCCTTTAAAGCATGTAATGAAATAACACCTATCTAAGATCATGACTAAAAAAAGGTAAACTTTCAGAGTTTATTAATAATTTAGTGGACCTAGAAGACTTCATTTGAACTTGTAATATGACCTATCCTTTACCAATGACTTAAAATGACTTCTAAACCTCCTTGAAAACATGACCAAAAGAAGAGTTGACACAATGATGCTTTGAAAATTTAGGGTGTGATAACAGTGGCTTCACTTGGGATAGTGTGTCCCTGTGGTACACTAAGAACCGGTAGCTCCAGTGCTGCTATCCATCCTTTAGAATAAAACTCTGATATTTTGCCAATATTTTCCTCAAGCTTTAATGGCCTTCACCTTGAGCTCAAGCTTGATGATCGATGCATAAGAAAAAAAATTGTACCTACTGAAAATATGCTCAGTCAACTTTGAGCTTTTTCACACACTCTTACCTACCCTATCAGCTGCAATAACCATTTGTAGCTCAAGGAACATGAAACATCCAATGAAGCTAGTAACTGTTCTGATCTGACACTTGAATCTCTTGACTATGCTTGAAGCAAAAATAAACATGATACTGAAATAACCGAGGCAGAATGAGATATATCTGATCTTCATATGGAAATATAGTTGGAAATTTGGACTATAGAACCTTTCCATGTAGTCATCTATAGGATCAAAGAAGACATGGTTAGTTTGATGTTTCTTATGATATTCTACAGCTTTGGAAAACTCACCAATAATTTGATAATCTACATAAGGCTTCAACTGTGTGCTCTCAAAATGCTCCTCAAATTGATTTTCAAAAACAATATATTCTTCCTCAATCTCAAAAGAGAAAGGAAGCAAAACCCTCTCTTTGTATTCTGCTATAGAAAGCTTTTGAAAGTATGATCATGATCATGAAGACTATATGATTGAATTTGACCTTGTAAACCTTCAATGTCTTTTTCAATGTTCTTAGCCACTTCATCCAAAAATTTAATCTTATCTTCTGTCTTGCACTCAAATGATTTTAGATAAGAAGACAAGGACAAAGAAAAATTTTCATCTATTTCTTCATTAATATGATCATCATTCCATTGTTTGAAACCTTGAATTGAAGGGGATTTTTCCACCAACTCTGTTATGTCTATCCATTCCTCCAAAAACATAAGCCAAAAGTCTACAAATGACTTAATAGATTAGACAGGAAAACTTTCAATCCACTGTTTACATTTCCCTTGAAATGAATCATAGAACAACATAATGCAAACATCTTCATGTTTGACTCTAAGAAGCTCAGTAAAATCACAGAAATATGATATATGCTTCAAAGTCAAACTCAAATCATCTCCATTGAATTTTGGACCATTCCTTAGAAAATATGTATCCTTGGGAAAATGATTTGGGAAACCATGAATTCCTGAAAAATTTATGCATGCATACCTTGAAATAAGAATGGTAGCATCTGAGTTCTTCATAACTCCAGTGGAATCACCATGAACCTATGAATTTTGAATTCTTCAACAACGGAGTTGCCAAGGTGGTTTTGAAACCTCGAATAGATTCTGAGCTCCTGCTACCTTCAGAAATTCAGCTTATTGATTACGGGAATGAATAATATTCAGGATCCAAGCAGATGCACCAAAATGTTATCACCAAAATAGGACCCTGATAGGCTGCTGATAAGACTACCTCAGCGTAACTATTTCAAACCAACCTTTTAGCTAAGGCTTAGCCTCCTCAGCCTGTGAGGGCTCTCTCAAGGGTTTATGATATTGATTAATGATAATATAGATGCCTAACTCTATCTTGGTTTTGTGTGTTTGTAGGTTGAAAGATGAAGGCTTGCTACCATTGGGCTATGGAGTCAATAAGTTAGTAGATTCAGTGGCAAAGTTTCTGGACATGGAAGCTGAGGAAAATGGGGTTTTTAAACAAAGATAATTCACTCAAGAACATAGATAAACATAGTAAATCGATTACTAAAGGAATTCAGAGCATAGGGTTATGAATTCTGAGTCATAGCAATGGAATTTACTGCTAGGGTTTCAAAGGTAGTTTTTCACAAGATACAGGAAAAACATAGCCATCCCATTGCTAAAGGAAGTCAGAGCATAAGATTATGAATTCTGAGTAATATCAATAAGATCTAATGCAAATGATTCAAAGTAACATATAAATCAAGAAAACATTAAACCCATGATAATCTCAGGTCTGTCAAGAAGAAAACTGTTTTGCATTACTGATAACAGTCAATTACATAAAGCAACAACTTTTGCCAAAAAGTCTCTAACCCTTTGCTAATTCGACCCCTTGCTTCATATATAGATTTTAAAATATTGGATTCTATGATCCCTCATCAAGAGAATTCGAATTTCTATTATTGACACCTATTCTACTCCTAAAACAGACTCTTAATTACAACTGACAGCCAATTGTCTCTTTTAGAAGTCCTAATACAAATAGGACTAAAACTCCTAAAACATATTTCAACAACCTTACATAAAACTTTAATGCTTCTTTTGATAGCTACAACCTCATGAGGTCGAATTTTGTGATGCCTCCAACCTTGTTATGAACCCTGCTGTTCCATGACCTAACTGCCCTATAAACCAGGAAACAGAGTTTGCTGCAATTTAGCCCTTACCTCCATGCTTGTCTTCCAACATCTTTGCTAGCCTTGATGAATATCTTGTATATGTAACATGTGTTAACATCCCATAAAATCTTCAATCCTTCCACCTATGCAAAATTAATTCCTTGAAAGAGTGTAAAGAGAGCTGATGTGTCTGTGCTACGAAAATATCAGCTGTTTTCGTAGCGCAGTAACTATGTCTTTGTAAAAATATCTTAACATCCAATTTCTTTTTCTTTAACACCTGTAACTTCATTTTTTAACTATTTCCATCCTCTAGCAGCATCAACACTTCAAAAACCAGATGTTTTACCTCTTGAAACCTTAACAAAATGCTCAAAACCTCACCTACAACAGTTTTGTAGTGCGCGCTACAAAGCATTGTACGTAATAGTGCCCCACTTTGGTTGATAAACACTGATCCTTCATACTTTATTCTTTGAGGACCTCAGGTTGAGGATCCAGACACATGAATCTAATATTAGTAGATTTGATGGTTATATACGTTCTATATTGATACTGTGATGATGACATCATTAATGGATATGCATGTTTTCTATTGATATCATGATGATGATAGATTTTATGGGTAGATATGTTTCTATTGATGTTACGATGATGATGCCTTTGATGGATATGTCACCACTTCCATGGTTTGAAACTTCGGGACGAAGTTTAATTTAAGGGGGGGTGTATGTAGTGCCCCACTCTAGATTTCTGACCTTGATATGACATTAACAATGATTTAGCCTTAAGGCTCACACATTATTATTTGGGGACCTCAGGTGGAGGATACTGACACTTCACTCTACTATTAGTGGATGTGTTTATTTCCTAGTCGGTGTTAGGATGATGGTGGCTTTGATGGATATGTATTTTCTATTGACGTTATGATGACGATAGTTGTGATGAATGTGTCTACTTACATTACATTTTGTTCACGATAAACAATGATGTGGATGACTATGTCATGTTGATGATTTTGTTAAGAAGATGGCTAACACTAAGAAACTTGGTGACTGATGATTATTGAGTATTACAGGAAACCGCCAGAGGCACTCGCATATGATGAGCTGACAACATCTGGTTTGATAGGAATTAATATTTTGTCTTGAAATTATAAGTTCAGTTGGAACTTGATATATATATATATATATACACTCTGATGATATGTCAATGGTTGCAGGAACATGTTAGTTGCTTGGCTGAATGACTCACATATGGGTGATGGGGTTGTACAATTGGATGGAACTTCATGGGAGGGGTGGGACAGTGTCCCTGATCTCACCTACTAGCACTCCCGCCATGACTTAGGCTGGAAAGGTCGAAACACCTTCGCCTTGAAGATCATGATGCCGTGGGGGCAGGTCCCAAATTGGGTTCGCTCACGAGGATTTCTGGGGGGCGCGCATCAAGGCGGACTCCTTGATCCCTAGCACCATTAGTATCACTATAGCAGGCAACATACGAGATGATAAGGGTCTCTGTAGTTGCACATATAATTTCCCCTCATAACCACTGGATGCTTGAAGGGCAAGTGGTGTGGCACCCTTGGAATTTCAAGAGAAATTCTTGAAGGGCACGACCGACTTGGCACCCTTGGCATCATAAATAAATTCTTAGGCATGGCACCCTTGGAACTTCAAATGGAAGTTCTTGAAGGGCATGACCAAATTGACACCCTCGACATCATTAAAGAAACTATTAAATATAATCAATATATGAAAATCCAACTAATTCATATTAAGTGACATATGAGGTTAGAACCAAAGGAATTAAATCAAGAATAAAACTTATGGTAAGGGAGGAATAGGAAGAGATAAATTAATCACCATGATAACTCTACCCTTTCCATGATAAAACAAAATATTAAATGGATAATGTATATAAGTAACTTAATTAGGCAAAAAGGGAAAAGAGGGACATAGAGTTAAGTATAAAGATTTATTAAAAACTTCATTAAGAGAAGAGGGTGGTGAATTATAATAAGATTAATAAATTAAAATTGGAGAAATTAGAGAACTTCCATGTGGCAAGAGCCAACATAAGAATATTCATCATAAATGCAATTTGAGGTAGTTTAGGGGACCAAATCTGAGACTTATGAATTAACTGCAGTAATAAACACAAATTAAGGAGTAGAAAAGGGGAATCAAGAGACAACTAGGAGAAGAAATAGGAAGTCTTGTTGGGTTGAGGAAAATTTCTATTTTAAATGAATAATTAAGTAAATTATTTTGGAGAGTCTTAATGAGAGGATGACACATGGGTGGGTGAATAATCAAATTTTGGGTTAATAAAAAAAATAATTATTTATGCATGAAGTTCCAAGTGTCACCTATGAAACATTCTATAAAAGAAAGGGGAAGGGAAAGGAAAAAGGACTTTTGGGGTTTTACCCTATTGTTGGATTGAGGAGACTATGTCAAAATTGAATGGTTATGAGCTATAGTTGAGTTTGGTGAGATAGAGTGTTATAGAGAGGGGACTCTTGAGCCAAGAGAGGCTCACCTCTATCAGCTGGCATTTTCCTTTGTTTGTACAACCCCATTGTAGCTCGGGGGTCCGCGGGGAAGGAGAGTACCCAAAGAGTAGGCTGGGAGGTTAACCGGTGAGTCACTGCATTCGGCTTGAGCACAACACATTCAGGCGTGGAGGTAGACGACATCAAAGGAGCTCGTCAAGCAGCAGGTCCAGTTTGGCTCTCGTTTCAGGGTGTACGGTACACGTTTATTTATATCGCTTTTATTTATGATGATTTCATTGTGCCTAGAATTCTCAAGTTAAATGGATGTATGTGTATGAAGTCTAATTTTATGAACTTGGATAAATCTGATGAAATTATTGTGTTCATCTTTGTATGCTTATGGTATGAATAATTAAATTTTTACTAAGTTTTCAGAAACTTGTATGACTATGGTTTAAATTGGCAGTTAGTCACACCCCTTCTTGGACAACCTCAGTGTCATTTGTCGTGTTCTATTGTACTCTTAGACAGAGCCTGGACAGGGCCAGGTAGCCTCCAGATCTCATCCTCTTTTGGAGGTGACATATCTGGTAAATGCCCTCCCAGTCAATCTCTGGTCAGAGTTCGTTGTGTTTAAGCCTAGCGTTCATCTAGTAAAATATAGATTTGAGTCTCTACATATACATGTCTTTTTACACAAACTTTTTCAAAAATATCAGTTTTTAAAAACTTCTTGCATTTTTTCCATGATGTATACAGGATTTAATAATCAAAATATTTCATCCTTGAAGTGTTTTCAGAAAGTGAAATCCTTCTCCACAACAAAACTGCATAAAGAAATTATAACTTACTGTTCTGATTTATCTGAAAAATAGGTGTTGAGACAGAGTTTTTGTTTTCTCACCCATAATGTATTTTGAAAAACTAAATGAGGCTTTTGGATACCATGATTTCTTGAACAAAAACCTATCTTTTTTTTTTTGAAATACTTCTCCTACTTCCCATAAACTGTCTTTGAACAACCTGTATAAAACTGGAAAATATTGATTTTTGAAAATATGGCTTCAAAGAAAGCCTTGTATCTCCCAACTGGTAACACTTGTGAGAAAAGTGAGATAATTTATTGTATCTGGAGATTGTATGAAATGAAACCTCCTTCATAATTCGAAAAGACATTTTCTTGTGGCCAAAAAATGATCATGAAGTTGACTACTAGACACAGAAAACATAGTTTTTCTCTCAATGACTTTCAGCTATTTTCGTAGCGCAAGTTGAGTAATCAATTTATCCCACCTCATAATTAATAGGAAGAAACTCAAAGAGGTTTTCTTATTTCATTATGTTGGGAAGAAAAACCTCTTTCAGTTTTCAAAAAATATTTTTCAGTTGCTCAGGAACCCCTCTGGAAAAACACTACTAAAAGCAGAAAAACAAGGTTTTTTGCTGAAAAGGTTGTTTCAGCCATTTCGTAGCACGCTACGAAAATAGCGTTTTCGTAGTGCAAATCACCCTTTTTGAACTAGCTGCGCTATGAAAACATGGATTCCTAGCATGATTGTAAAATTTGACCTTAAACCTAATGGAATTAATTCTAAATGGATGATGGGACCTTTACACCATGGAATAAGGTTGTTAAACTTTGTTTGGAAATGAAAATGAGACTTTTGAGACTCTAACCCTATCAGCTACCCTTTAAAGCATGTAATGACCTAACACCTATCTAAGATCATGACTAAAACAAGGTAAACTTTCAGAGTTTATTGATCATGGAGTGGACCTAAAAGACTTCATTTGAACTTGTAATATGACCTATCCTTTACCAATGACTTAAAATGACTTCTAAACCTCCTTGAAAACATGACCAAAAGAAGAGTTGACACAATGATGCTTTGAAAATATAGGGTGTGATAACAAGACTATTCAATACATATTCCCCCATGGTTAGCTTGATATTATGACATTTTCCAGAGCAATTTATAGTTCCTCCAATTGCAACCATCACTTGACATTCTGGTGTCGGGTATAGAAAACAATTCAATTCCTTGGATACCTTACAATGAATAAAATTATGGGTACTAACTGAATCAGTCAACACTATTACCTTTTTCTTCTTGATACGTCCTTCTATCTTGAGATTTTGAGGAGTGGTAATTCCTGCCAATGCATTACAAGGTATGGTTGGCATCATTTCTTCTTCTTCTATAGCTGGTTCCTGTTGTATATCCTCTTCTTTTGAAGTTTCTTGTTCATTTTCTTCCTTCCCTTCACAATGTATGTAAAATAATTTTTTCTCAGCACACTTATGACCTTTAGTGTATTTTCTATCACAACTCTAGAAAATCCCTTTTTCTCTTTTTTCTTTTAATTGTTGTGGTGTCAACCTTGTAGGTTGTGGAAGTATAGGAGTAACACACTTCCATATTTATAGATGTGAGTGGTAGGATTCCTTGTCGCCATAATTTTACATTCAATTTCTCTTTCCAACCTGAATGCCTTCTCCAATGAATCAGGTTCTTAAACACGAACCTCATGTTGGATGTTATCATTTAAAGTCCCTATGAAGACATCAATCCTGTGTTCTTATGGAATATACGTTACCCTTATATTAAATTTTTGAAAGTCCTCAATGTGCTCCACCACTGAACCCTTTTGCTTAAAATTTATCAATTGGCTAAATAATGTGTTTCTCTTTGTATCCTCATAATGTGCTATCATTTCCTCAGTAAAAATTGACCTAGTGACAATATTTTTATGGGAGCAAAGTGATTGATACCATACAAATGTATTTTGTTCTAAACATAAAGTTGCAATGCATGCCTTTTGTGTGTTTTTCACATTATCGAGATCAAAATATTGCTCCATATGTAGTATCCATGTTATGGGATCCTTGCCATCAAACTTCCTCATATTGATCTTTGGAATATGTGGGGTCTTCCATCCAACATTAGAGTTTATGAAATCACGATTAACATTTATTTTTTTGTCATCATTAGTTTCCTCTACTATATTTTCCCCATTAAGAAACATTTCTTGTATCAAATTTGTCAAACCTTCCATGTCTACTTTTAGATCATTCTTCATGTTTACGATCTTAGCTTCCATGTCATCCATCTTAACTTCCATGCCAGTTTCCATGCCATCCATCTTATCCTCCATTCAATTCTTCAACCATCCATCTTAGCTTCCACGCCTTTCTTCAAACCATCCATCTTAGCTTCCATGCCTTTGTTCAAAACTTTCTTTTAATTTTTTTTTTCTCTTTGTGAGAGCAAAATTTGGTGCACTTGATCTTATATTTTTGATATGTCATGTTGCACTTCTTTGTCTTCATGAGCCATAGTAGAGCCTTCTGAAGGCTTAATGGGTGTTGAATTATTTTTAGGGGGAATTTTAGAACCCAATACTGATATCTATTCTACAATATGCCCTTGGAATCGTTTCAAACTGATTTTTCAAACAAGACTTATGCAATTCAGAACAAAAAAATACACACCTTTTTCTTACTTTTGAGGAGCTCTATATTGAAACTGAATTATCTCTGTTATTTTGCACCTTCAATATATGATATTCGGTGTTTTAGTAGCCCTCTGAATCATCTTTCGGATGCCATACTTCTGACCTGATTTGTATTCCTTTAGGAAACATTATGTCCATTCTCCCATAATGACCTAATTATGGACTAGTTCAGTAGAGCTAGCTTGCACAGAGTGCCACATGTAATTTTTTCCTCCTTTGACTCTAAAATTGATAGACAGGAAACTGGAGTCCATATATTTGCGGCCACATTTTACATAATTCCAATATGATTCTCACTGAGAGAGTTATGATGATTTTCCCATGATCACCTCTTTGAGATGAAATTCGGGAGCCTGAAAAAAACCCTAACTTCCACATATCATATCTCTCAAAATATTGGAAACCAAGATCTGAATTTTTTACATAAAGTTCCTCAGGATTGTGGCTTCATGTGATAAAAATTTTGGCTCTGAAACCTTCGTAGAGAACGAGTTATAGCGAAAATTCCATAATGAACTGTTTGGAGCTACAAAACCTTAGAATCCAAAGCTTTAATACCAAATGTTATGAAACCAACTCCAAAAATAGAAGAAAAGAGAGATCAACGCCATATAAATACACCACTTCGAGGGGGAAACCTCCTTTACATTACATAAACGAATAATTCTTGGATGATACAAATGAAAAAACCTCCTTCTATATATAGGAGTCCATGGGGTCACAATATAATCCTAGCCGACCTAACAATAATAATGTAAGGGCACAATAATAAGAAAATTTGGGTTACATGGGTACAAAAATAATAATAAGGGGGATACACTAACAACAATAAGGTACTACACTAGTAATATAGGGACCTAACAGATTTTTTAATGATATTCCAAAATTAGCATGCAACTAATTGGAATATAATTTTTTTCTCATGTCACTTAGGAGATAAATAAATGGGTAAGAAGGTCCATACATTTCAGAAATAAGAATAAAATCCTTCATAGTGTGAAAATGGCTCATAATAGGAGCTGCATTTCACACCCTCATGTGTGAACATGGTCATTTTCATGTGGAAAAGGTCAAGTTTGACCAAGTCAACAACGTTAGGATAGGAGGTGGAGAACACTTTGAGAGACAGAGCAGTATGACTGGGAGGAAGATTCCTTGGTGGAGGAAACCCTAATGAGTGGGACCCATGGTGAGAGGGCTTCCATTTGTTTAAAAGGAGGTTAGGGAAACCATTTTTATTCATGTTATGGATTATCGATTTCATGGTCTGGTTAGACTTTATTCATTCTCTTTCTGTTTAACAGAGTTTCTGTGCTGCTTAGCACAAGGCATTCATGTTTAGGAATCCCTTCTCCTTTCAAGAGAGGCCTCTTGAATGAGCTTGCACTTAGTTTCTCCACATCCGGGCTTGAGGTCAAGCTACCTCCTTCAGCTATAGTGCAGTTTCTGTTGAGAGATGGGTTGTGTTGCAGGGTGTTGCAGTGGAGGGTTGACAACACCACTTCCGGAGCTTTTTTTTCAAAGGAGAAAGTTTTCTTTCCTTTGAAACACCACTGACGAAGATTCTAGAGCCTATTACAGATCTTGGCACTTGGCCAACATATTTCCTTTCTCCTACAGTGCAGTCCCTCTCCTTGACTACGTTATTTTCAGTGTGCAATTGCAGTAAGGGTCTGCAAGATTGTTGGAGGGTGAGATCTTCAGTGATAGGATCATCCTTTCACTTGGAAGATCCATTCGAGGAGGTCTAATTATTCATCTTATGCATCATCTTTAGCCATCTCCATCTAGTTCTTGAGTTGCAGCTGCTACTCAGTCTTGAGACTGCAACTCCGACATTTTTTCCATTTTGTATTTTTCAAGAAATCCTTTCCGGACTGTCTTGAAATTCAGTTTGGGAGTCTATATCTTCACTCTCAACATTTTTTGGGACCTACATTTGTATATTTTTGTATTGAAACTTCCCAGAAGTGTTATCTCTTAATAAACTGCACTGTTATAGCCTTGGGCATTTTCTGTGTAGCAGTGATCTTCATTTTCCCATGTACATGTTTCTTGAGGCTTGTATTGCCTAACTTGGGTGATTGTTTCCTCAAGACATTGTATGCATTTGCTGCTATGATCTTAATATGATGGCTATTTGGATCTTCTTACATCCTATGCGTTGATGTATCACTTTTATTTCATTATTTTGTTCACGTGTTGTTGTATCTCCAATTTTGGAATATCTTAAGATATTCCCATTATTGTTCATTTTCTCTATTTTGGAATATTACAGTGGTATCGGAGCATAATCTTGGCTCAGCCTATGAGTTTCAGCCATGATGCTATCAAGAGAAGAGAATATGAACAGAAATAAGACTCTATTCTTTGGAGGAAAGAAGGAGGAGAGGCTCTCCAAGCTTTTTCCTAAATCCATACAGAGCATTCAAAGAGATCTCAAGAAAGTAAGAGGGGAGATGTATATAGAATCTGCAAGAGGGTTTGAATCTGAATCAAACTCCATATTTGCACATGATAGGTGTGAGCATGCAGCTACACCCTATTATGCACAGTGCAGTCCCATGCCTAGATTTTCCATGAGAGAGATGGAATAAGAAGGAATGACTAGGAGGGAAACTCTTAGTAATTTTCTGCAAGGGTATGAGTCTCAAACTCAGAAGTTGAGAGATCATATCACTTTTACATATTTTTGCAAGATCAAGGTGAAGAGAATAAATCAACATGATGGGGGTAGATTCCTTCTGTCCAATTTTGATGGTTCACCTACATATTCAGCTAGAGCTTGGGTGGAAGAACTAGACACCTTTTTGTAGCATCACTGAATTTCTAAAGATAAAGCCATCAGAGTTGCAGCACTGCATCTTGGAAGTAAGGCCTATGCATGGTGGATATTTGAGTCATTTTATTTGAAAAATGCAAATAATTCTTCCTATGCAAGGTTTATTAAGAAATTGGTGGAAAGGTTTTATGGAAAATTTTCTGCAACACATGTGGTGAAGATAAGCAAACATGAACAAAAAAAAACCTTGCATGTGAAGGAGTAAACCATAAACTAAACTCCACTTTAGAAAACCATTGAGGTGGATGATATATTGCATCATACCTTGCTAGAGGAAAGACCTCTATCTCATATTCATGAGCAAGAGGGTATGGAGATCCCTTTCTCAAAATAGGATCCAATCATTGGGAGGTTTCCAATTCATATTGGAGAGGAAGATACAGTTGAGGGAAAAAATGCTGTCATGTCTAGAGTAGATCTAGCACCTCATGCAAAGGTAGATGGAGCACATGCTCCAAATAGAGGGGTACTTGCAGCATTGCAAGGAATTCCCCAAGATCTCATATGTGGAGATCAAGGCGCAACTCATGATCTACATGTGCCATTGATGATAGGGTGTGAAACTATGGAGATAAAAGGAGGAGATAGGGAGGACGACCAACATCATGTGATGAGGAGCACACACCCCTATCTATTTCATAAGGTTGATTCACCTAAGAGGGAGAGTGGATTACATAGTAAAGGCTGGGACAAGTCTGTCCATTCATATATGTAGTCTACTCTTCATGTTGATGTCTCATTCCATGGAGACATTTCACCAAGGAGACCACTAGATCAACAGATGATGAAGGATGCTTCACATTTTGAGGCACCACTCATTGATTTCAGAGGAGAGGAGACCTTGGGAGGTCATTGTACATCACTGAGAGTCTTGGGTAGACTCAAGGAGGAGGGAGATATTCTCCCAACATCATCATTACCCACTTTAACTTCATATTCTGCACTGTGGCAGAAGCAGCATGAGAAGGATAGCAACCTTCCAACTTGCATATTTGGCATGGGAGGTGTCAAAGAGGAGGATGACCATATGACAGATGTTCTTCATGAGAAATCATCAGCGCTATCACTATGGAGGATAGATCCATATTGGAACTCCCAGCTGTTGGTGGAGTATTCCAAGGATCTTTTCACTTGTATGATGTTGGATGACCAGCTACATGAGGAGGGATATTCAGTTAGATATGGGGTCATCTACTATCATGGTAGGATATTCTTATCTAGATCTTCCAAGCTCAAGGAGAAGTTGCTACTAGCAGCTCATGAGGATTTTCTCTTCAGCCACACTTATTCTATGAGAGAATACCACACCATCATGGAGGGGTATATTTGGGAAGACTTTTAGGAGGAGATATATCATCATTTGAGGAGATGCATGGGTCATATGGAGATGGAGGATATACAAAAATCTTTGGGAGAGTTAGCACAACTACCTCTTTTCTCTTTGAGGATGAGAGGAGACTCATCTATGAGCCACTCCATTTGCATAAGCAAAACGTATGGTAAGGGTATTTTTTGTTTGCATAATAACTTGTATAATGTATATATGCATCCCTTAACCATACATGTGCAAGAATTTGCTCAAAGGAGGATCATTATTCCTTCTAGACTTCATGGTGTACTTGAGGCCATGAGTAGTTTTGATGGCCACACCCTAGGAGGACCTGGGGAGGAGATTTTTCATTGAAAACATGCTTACTTGACACCACACATTATACACTTTCTGCAAAATTATGAGGAGAGTGGGGCAGCAAGCAAGTGGTTGAGAAACCACACCTTTTTCATTCTCTATTACAGTTGAGAGTAAAACTGCATTGGTTGCATTTGAGGGACCATTGTCCTTCTCCATTGCTACATATGGAAGCAAGTATGATTCTCATTATTATTCCCTATGTTTTTGTTGTTCTTATTTTTATTGGGAGCATGATTTTGGGAGAGATTTCCCACATTGTTTGCATTACATATTCTAATGGGAGCATGAGAGGTGATATGGCCACCACGACAAAACATTTTTTCTTGTATGAGGTGGGCCATTGGATTGATTGGATGCCATATGATGGTGATTTCCAACTCATCATATATGGAATTATTTGGGACAACATGTTTTATAATCTGTTGGAGAGGAGATCCTTGAGGATCTAGTCTTGATTTTTCCTCTTAAGGGTAACATTACTGCAGCCCAGGATCAACAAACACTCTACGCTTATCATAAGTGGAGAGGAGGAAATTGTGGGGTAGGCTATTTTTTCTACCATGATCATATTTCCAACCCACCTACATTACCGGAGCTCAAGGTGGAGGATGATTTGCATGAGTTACCATTTTGGAGGGTGGCTCATTTTGTATGGATGATAGCTTGGGGATGGGAGATTCATATGGGGATGGTAGATCCTAATGTATATTAGACCTCATGCCTCAAGAAGGCCTTTAGATAACCCATTTTTGCCTCCATGGATGTTTTACATGATGATAGCTATTTGGGATGCATAGCAAAAACTAGCTTGCATACTTGGAAGGGACAACTTGGAGATATATTGATGAGACAACATCTTGATCCTTGGAGGATTTTATCATATGAGGATGCTACAAGGGAAGAAGAGGAGGCTTCTTAGTTCTATCCTTGCAGTTGCTTGAGGACAAGAAACATTTAGGAGGGAAGGACTGTAATATTCCAAAATTAGCATGGAGCTAATTAGAATATAATTTTTTTCTCATGTCACTTAGGAGATAAATAAATGGGTAAGGAGGCCCATACATTTCAAAAATAAGAATAAAATCCCTCATAGCGTGAAAAGGGATCATCATAGGAGTTTGATTTCACACCCTCATGTGTGAACAAGGTCCTTTGCATGTGGACAAGGTCAAGTTTGACCAAGTCAACAGTGTTGGGATAGGAGGTGGAGAACACTTTAAGAGACAATGTAGTATGAATGGGAGGAAGATTCCTTGGTGGAGGAAACCCTGATGAGTGGGAACCATGGTGAGAGGGCTTCCATTTTTTTAAAAGGAGGGAAAGCTAGCCATTGTTATTCATGTTATGGATTATTGATCTCATGGTCTGGTTAGACTTTGTGCATTCTCTTGCTGTTTAGCAGAGTTGTTGTGCTGCTTAGCACAAGGCATTCTTGTTTAGGAATCCCTTCTCCTTTCAAGAGAGGCCTCTTGAAGGCGCCTGCACTTCATTTCTTTACATCCAGGCTTGAGGATAAGCTACCTCCTTCAGCTACAACACAGTTTCTGTTGAGAGTTGGGTTGTGTTGCAGGGTGTTGAAGTGGAGGGTTGACAACACCACTTCTGGAGCTTTTTTTTCAAACGAGAAAGATTTATTTCCTTTGGGACACCAGTGAGGAAGATTCTAGAACTTATTTCAGATATTTTCACTTGGCCAACATATTTCCTTTCTCCTATAGTGCAGTCCCTCTCCTTGACTATGTTATTTTCAGTGTGCAATTGCAGTAAGGGTCTACAGGATTGTTGGAGGGTGAGATATTCAGTGATAGGATCAGCTTTTCACTTGGAAGATCCATTGGAGGAGGTCTACTTATTCATATTATACATCATCTTTAGCCATCTCCATCTAGTTCTTGAGTTGCAGCTACTACTCAGTCTTGAGACTGCAACTCCGGCATATTTGCCATTTTGTATATTTCAGGAAATCCTTTCCGGATTGCCTTGAAATTCATTTTGGGAGTCTATATCTTCACTCCCAACATTTTTTTGTCCCTAAATTTGTATATTTATGTATTGACACTTCCCAGCAGCAGTATCTCTTAATAAATTGCGTTGTTATAGCCTTGGGCATTTTCTGTGTAGCAGTGATCTTCATTTTTCCATGTACATGGTTCTTGAGGCTTGTATTGCCTATCTTGAGTGATGTTTTCCTCAAGACATTGTATGCATTTGCTGCTATGATCTTAATATGATGGATATTTGGATCTTCTTACATCCTATGTGTTGATGTATCACTGCTATTTCATTATTATGTTCATGTGTTGATGTATCTCCAATTTTGGAATATCTTAAGATATTCCCATTATTTTTTATTTTCCCTATTTTGGGATATTACATACACTAACATAAATAAGGTACTACACTGTTAATATAGGGACCTAACACATTTTTTAGTGAAATGGGAAAATAAGCATTGTATCCTGGCTATTTATAGTAAATCATTGTTGTTCTTGGATACACCTTTCTAATGAGATATTGTGCACACCAAACAAAGATCATATGCCAAAGTTGTGACCCCGAGAAGTTGATGTTCCAAATAACCCAATTGGGGCACATAAAATTTTGGTGCTTCATCTCCTAGGGTTATATTTGAATGTTTAGGGTTTCTCATTTTTTTTTCACAATAAAAATGTTGGAGAGCCTCATTGTAACTCAGTTCAAAAGGGATGTAGCTGTCTCATCTTTTTTGAGAGATAAGTTACCATTGCCCAAGCTAATTTGTTTTTTTTCTACATATAAACAAGTTTCAATAGTTTTTAATTTGTACAAATATTTCTTTCAGTAATAGTTTCTAATTATTAATTCAAGTTTGATTTTGTTGTATCTTTGTATTTTTTTTTGAATTTGTATTTCATTTAACTCCTTAAATCTGGATAGTACTTTATAATATTGGTTAAGTCATTCCTACATAGATTAATGTAGAAGAACATGTAATCATGTGGCCTCTATCCTTCTTTTGTGTAGCGAATATGTGAACTCACATTATAGAATCAACCATTAAGATATTTATGCGGGTGGAAAGTAGACTTATATCTAATATTAATGTGGAATCAGAGAAATCAAGTCTTCAATTTATGAGGAAATGAGAGATAGAATACTATCAAAATGTGATGGAACCAAGTTAGGTAAATTTTAACATATCGATAAACCATGTATATGAAAATGATTCATAGAGAACTAGTGAGTACATTGGATGGAACACATGTATATCAGTAAATTGATTTATTTTTAGATGGCTATTAACAATCATTTATTTTTATAAATAGGAATAAAATTCTTGTGTAAGTACAAAAAAAGAAGAATAACTCCGATAGTGAAGAAAACACAAGTGACGACATCAGTGTGATCATCAATGTAGCGAAAATGAAAATGGAAGCGTTAAGGAAGCATTGAATATCGATTATGGTAGGAGTGGATATTGGATGATGATGGAAAATCAAATTTATGATCCAACCTCAGTGTTACAAGAAAACCACAACAACCAATTAATTCGAAACCTACCATAGCTCTTGATTATAGAAACAAGTTGTGAGAGTAGTCGAAGAATATAAGGGCATGTTCAATATCAAGCTAGAGCATTGTTATGATCCAACATTTTAAGTGTTTTGGAATAGACTCAAGAGCATAGAGAAATGTGCATCCCACATTGTGATTGTAAGAAAGTGTATAGTGTCCTGTTTGAGTTGAAGAATTAGTCCTTGTGAATCTTGATGCATTGTTAGTGGTAATAATAAACCACAAAAAGAATTAATGAAGAAACAAAAATATGTGAGAGACATGGAACATATGGACATGGACTCCAATAAAAAAAAAACATTCCTTGGGAGTCTGGTGTACGGGCATTGAGAGAATGTTTGAGGTTAAGCCAAGAAAGCTTAAAGCATGCTTATGGATAGGAAAATAAAACTGCGGATGATGATGATGGTCATGAAAGGGGAGTTAAAGGTATAGGTAAATGAATGAATATATTATGGTTGAATGAACCAAGTACTTGAAGGACATCATGATTTCTAGTAGACCAACAAGTGCAGCAATTGGCTACCCATGCATTCTAGTGGATGATTATTTCTTTATACGGGCATCAGCGTTTTGGTAATGCTTATAAATTCTAGGTTAGACTAAAAATAGAATTTTCTAATCACGAGGTGTATCAATTTATGATGGATCACATTAGAGAAAATTTTAGCCTAAAAGTGCACATGAAAATTTCGCGTAATTTCCATGTCATAATATGTAAACCAATCAAAATAATTTAAACTTAAAAAGAAGTACATGTAAATATTTTTGAGGGAAAACAAGAAAAGCTACCTTTTTTAATAGTATGTTTGGCTTATATCCTTATAGTTTTATTCAAATTTCAAGTATAGACACTCGTTGGATGAAAAATTAAATTTCACATCTAGCAAGTACCCATGATTCATACTTTTGAAAAGACCCACATTGATAAAAATTGAAGATACATTAAAAAAGTGTGTTGAATACACACTTTTAATGTATCTTCAATTTTTATCATTGTGCATCTTCTCAAAATTATGCATGATGGGTACTCGTTGAATGTGAAATTTAATTCCACATCCAACGCATGTATACACTTGAAATTTGAATAAACCTAAAAGGAGATAAGCCAAAAATACAATTAAAAAAAATAGTTTTCTTTTTTCCCTCCAAAATTCATAACTCGTATTTTATTATTTTTCCTTAGGAAGCCACTTTGTGGTTGAAATTTCCTCTAATGTGTGTTGTAGAGAATAGATTGGTGAAGAGCTTAGTTGATCGAGATTAATACAATTAGTTGTTAAGGGGTACTGTTGGAGTATATAACTCCTAGTTGTTTTAGGTGCAATCATTTTAAGGAGTTTGTTTCTAGTTTTCAGGAGTTCGTTAAATCTATTTAGGTTGAGAGATTCTCTAGCGAATTAACATCCTATATTAGTGTGTTCTTGAGAGATTTGTTAAACTAGTTAATTGTATGATCAATGTAGTTTATTTATTTAAAAATATATATATATTTATCTGTATCTGTAACATTATTATGATTAATTAATTAGTTTAACATACTTATATAATTCTATTTTCTAAAATTTTAAAATTTTAAATATAACTTATATATATATATATATATAAACTTAAATGATGATGATGTGAAATAGAGTCACATGAATATTTACCAATAATAACTATCCCAACTATTGGTTTCACAACTTCCCACTATTAATAAAATAAAAATAAAATAACAGAATTTTGATGTTCACCTTTTTATATTTCTTGGTTCTGCGATTCAAAGGGAAAATATTAAAATAAATCGATTAAAAGTACCTAATTTTTTTTTCAATCATGAATTTTTCATCACCTAGGGTGTTGATCCTTAAACCACAATAATGTGATAAGAACGATAATAAATAAAAAATTATTAAAGAGAATAACCGTGTTGTGGTGTTGATCCTCAAACCACAATAATATCATAAGAACGATCATAAATACAAAATTATTAAAGAGGAAGTAGTTCCAAAATTGATTAAAAGGAACTAATTTGTTTTTCGATCAAGGAAAGTGGATTAATTTGTTTTGAAATCTAAGGGAAGTGGATGGAAAATTCACAATAGTTTTTTTTAGAATGATTATAAATAAAGGGATGGTTTAATTTATAGATGAAATGAATATTTTTTTTTTTGTTAATTTTAATCAAAATTTGAGAGAGATTTTTAAAAATATGAATTTAAATAGTTTAATTTCCATAATTTGAAACTGTCATAAATATTTTATATGGTAAAGAATCTATTTATATTTTCAAAAGTGTATTTAAATAACAAAAAATTATTGAAATTGTATTTACATATTTTAGTGAATTTCTCCTATAAGTTAGACTGCAGCTAAATAAAATAATATTAAAAAATTAATAAGAATTATAAATAAAATATTATTAAAAAAAATGAATATGTTGTATAATTATGAGAGTTATTTTATTAAGAATTATATTTATTTTGAAATATGATTATAAAATTTAGTTTTAAGTAGATAGATCCATAATATATAAAATACTTTTATTAGTAATATTAATAATGAATAAATGATTCATATTTATTCTAAATGTACTTATGCCTTATTTTATTTTTATTTTAACTAAAAAAAAGTCATGTAAATAGGTGCTTTGATTTTTATTTATGACATTAATTTTTTATTAATGGATAGGAAAGTCTATTTTGGAATACAGATTCCAAAATTTTTATTTAATTATTGGTAGATGATCCATAGAAAATTCTAATATATTTTGAGTAGTATTTATAAATCATCTTTTTTGTAAAATAGTTATTTTGTTTTTTTCTTTTTAATTGAATTGATTAATGAAAAATAATGTTATATAAATAGTTATATAAAATGAGTTAATAAAACTTATTGTCAAAAAAAAAAATTTAAAAATTAAGGATCTTTATGGGAAGGTGAAGTGAATGTTATATATATATATATATGGCCAGAGATGCTCCAACCCAGTATGGAAGAGATGTTGTAATGTTATGTAAACATTTTGACTTGGTCCAATTACATTAAAATAAAATTAATAATTATAAATAATGTTACCATAGTCTAAGTTAATTGAGGCCATATAGTCAATTTATCATTACATGTTTTTGGGCTCCAAGTTTTCACAACTCCATGGTTTTGCCAATGTTTTTATTTTTTTTAAATTTGGTAGTTCTTCTCTATTCATTCATATAAACAAAATAGGAGGTTACATCATCAGATATTATGCTTGATAACCTCAACCTGCCCGAAAGAAACCAGGTTTGTTGGTTGCCTCAAAGAGTTAAAAGCTAACCAAAATTGAAACAATTTAATCATGTCTCTAAGCACCTTATAAGATATATTATCTACTATATCTTTTGACATACTAATAAAAAAGTAAATTCTATCTGCCCATTTCATGTTCCAACAAGAAAATAATTAGACTTCTGGAATTTCTTGGAATTACTCATCTGAAGATTCAATAGGTGTCAGATCCTTGAAACTTGATCCAGGCATATCTACTTGATGCATACTTTGGAGTTGACATTCCACTCGACGTAGACACATATCGTCGGGATGTATCTAAAGCTATATTTCCTAAATATCTCGATGCATCTCAGACAATATGGAAGCTGCCTTTGGGTCTCCTCCTACCTCTTGAACTGCTACAATGGCCTTTGCCATTAGAAACTTAATTTTCCGTAGAGATGGATAGATGGCTTGAACATGGATAGTTTCCACTTGTGTTCCAGGGATCAATCACCATAGGTTCCATCTCCACATTCGAAATTTCTTCCTCAAATTTGGTTTTGAGATCTCGCTCCCATCCTGAAATCAAACCTTTTACTTGTCCTGGTGCCCCCATAGCATAGGCATGCAATAGGATTTCCATGATTTCCTTACCATGTTTTCTTCCTCATTTGTTGGGTCCCACCCTCTCCTTGCATTTTTTCTTTCGTGTATTTCCAGTTGTGCCTCTTTTTCCAACATTTACTTTACCTTCTTGTGCTTTCACCATTTTATTTTTTAATGGGTCTCCTAGCAGTTGTACCTTCACCTGAATCCACATCGGGGTTCTCACATGATGTGTAGAGACCAAAGTGTGAAAGAAGCCATAAGGACCTTTACATGAAAACATATCAAAATCATTTTTTTTAGTCAGAATAAGTAAAATCCTCTCATGTCTATATGTCTATTGAGGGTCAGATGTTTCCATCCCTCCACCTTTTCCTTATTACTTTTCCCCTGTTTGTTTGCCCATATTCTCGTAACTCTGTGGGAGTTTCTCTTCGTAGCGAGTGAAAAACTCAAAGATTGATAGTATAGAGTCATGCATTTAGCATATTGAGTAGGCCATGGGACAGAGCGTTGTGTGCATGCCTCTTTATGCTGAATTTTCCAAAAAATATTCTTCTCTGTAAGAACATAGCTCGAGGATTTACAATGGAGGATCAATGAATTGACAACCACAACAGACATCACAACAGAGTCCAAAATATTTAGTAAAATTCCCTTGGACCCAACCAAATAGCACTGAAATATAATAGAAGTAAAGGGCTTTTCGAGAGAAAGCTTGATTCGTAGATAAACATTACAAATCATATGCATGAGCATTGAGTTGAGACCCACAAAAATCAGCAAACCGGAGCCCAAAATATTAAACAACCTACCCCCGACCCTCACCAAACAACAATAACATCTACCGGAAATTGATGACTCGTCAGAAATTGGGTTGATAGTATCAACAGAGCCCTTAATACCCAGATAATCATTATAATGCATGCATGCAAGTTCACCAAATTGACATGCAGAGCTGTAAACAAATATGCTGATAGGAGGAGTCGAAATATAGGTTTTTGTGATGCAATTGAGGGTGAGGCCATGCCATACCTCTCCAAAAACCATTTCCCACCACCTCCCCTGCATTTCTTATGCTTGGAGAACAAATAATACTACTCTCACAGACTCTGAGAGAATCCTTGGGGAATACCAAAAAAAACTCATTCATGGAGATAATTGACAAAGACCATAGTGGAAAAACCGATGAGACTTGGTAAATACCGTAGGAACCCTCCGTTACATAGAAATTTGTCACCGTCCCTACAATACCCATCCCGCACATTGGAGGACTCATTCCATGACCTGTGAGCAGAGACAAGACTTGAAAATACTTTCATTGCATCCCTCTGAAGATGAGCTTTAATTTCCCTGAAGACATCTCCCTGCAAAAAACCCTAAAAATAGCTCTTTTTCCATTGGCACGGTTCCACAGTTCAGCCCTCGCGCCAAGGGGGCAAATCCTCCAAAGAGGGCGTGCCAATTGGCGCTCTGTCATAGAGCCGCACCCGCGCCAACCATATTAAGAGGTGTTTTTTAAAAATAAATGGCGGAAGTTTCGTCCTAACAAATTCCTGGATTGATATCTATCTTGAGTTGGGAGGTTTGGCTACGGATTTCCATAGAGAGGAAGTGGTTTGCCACCTCTCATGGAAGCTTCCTTGATGATAGAGCCAATCCCATAATTATAGGGATCCCAACTTCCCTTCCTCCTTCTATAAAAGCTTGCCCATTTCCCTTGCAAGCTAGTTCCAGAATCTCCAAGTTCCCAAGAGCTTTCATGCTGCAAAAGCCTTCTTGATTCCCTAAGGCCAAATCCAAGCAAGGAGACTATTGCCAAGTATCCGGAGAGAGAGGCTTGTCCCATCCTTGATAGGCTTTATCGAGACATGTTCTGCTGATGACCCGCCAAAGGAGAATTCGACGTCGAAGCTTTGGTTGTATTCTTCTTTTTGACTCATTAATGTTAAGCGACTATTGGTTATGGTTCCACTCTTGTTCTTGATCATGTTCATGAGTTATGTCCTCTTCAACTGACATATAGTTGTATATACTAGATTTTATGCTTGCGTTTGTGTTGTTTCTTGCATGTGCAGGTGTCCGATCACGGAGATCGTGAGGATTGTGATCTGCCAGGGCAAAGGAACGGGAGCACCACCTCTTCTACAAACGACAGCGTTGGATTCCAAGTAAGCCTTCCTCGCAAGTCGGTTTATTTACAATTAGGAACCTGCACTGTAGCGTGTTTGATTGTTGCTAGACCCGATCTGGGCTAGTAGGGATCGCCTCTGTCCGCAGAGGGGATTTACCTCCTCAACAATTTGGCGACTCTGCTGGGGACTCAGCCTGTTGTTTCATTTGTAAACTATAGACGGAGCCTGAAGCACAGCCAGATAGCCTTCGAAACGCTTTTGCTCTGCATTAGCGGAGTAGATCAATGCTGCTTCAGTCAATGTCTGGTTTGGTTTACGGACTGAACAACTTGGAGTTTTGTCTTCTCTTTCCGGTCAATTTCTTGGTCTTGCTTGCTTGGTCAGCTCTTTGGACTGGATTTTCCTGTTTGTTTGGCTTTGTTTTAGCCTTGTCATCACTTGTCTGTGTCTGAGATTGCTTGTTTTTTATTTTTTCCATAGTAAACTCGGCTGGCGCGCTTTTCAGCGTGACAGTCGCGCCCATTGGCGCAGGTTGTCTGTGTATCACCCGCACCATTGCATTTATGGTGCTAATTTCAAGCTCACAGTCGCGCCAATCCTGTGATCTATTAGGGTTTGCTGTGTTTCATGCTTTCTGAGGCTGACTTGTGATTTTGATCTTGTTTTTTCGGCTGTTTGAGTGCACTGGAGCCTAGTTTGACTGGTTGGAACCTCCTTCCTTTGGTTGTTTTCCTATTTCTTTCGATTTTTCATACGAGCCCTAGGGCATCTAGGTGCCTTTGTGAGTCGAGCCTCCCTTGGGAGTTTTTGGTTTTTCGTTCGTTCAGTCGACTTTGGGATTGCTTCCTTGCATTCGTTTGACAGTTGTCTATCATCTTATTGCGCTTTTTGAGTGACTGATTTCGTTTTCATTCGAATTTCTCTTTGCTTCATTTTGGGCCTAGATTACACGGCTCATTGGTGTCTTTGGGACTTTTCTTGGTTTTGAGAGACTTTTGGTCGATTTGAGATCTGATTGTTTGTGCCATTGAGTGAAATCTACTTGTTTTTCTCTCTTAATATCATTTCTTGAATTGCTTATCATTTGTTTTCGGTTTGTTTCGTGCATCTAGCTATCAAACATTGAAAATAAAAAAAATCTCTTTTGCTTTTGGTTGATTAGTGCAAATTGAAATCTTTTCGATTTTACTAGTAATTAGTGAATTTGAAAGAAAAGTTTTTAGTTTCATTAGTTGCATTAGAGATATCATTGATTTTCTTCTGATCATTTTGTTTGTGTAAAAATCTCTCAACTCTTCTGTAGCTATCTTTCATCGAACGAAATGACATACTGTGGCATGTAGTTTTGCATTTAGGAGATTTTTGAGACAACACATTCGTTAGGGCCTGAAAACTGAAACGTAATTGAATATCAACTTTAAAATCTACTCAATTTACACTAAGGAAGCATTGAAATCTAACGAAACATATGTAGAGGTCTAGGCTAGAGACGTGTTCCGGCGTCTTAAAACCTAGTAGCTGTCGTTCGCCTCTTGGCTTTAGACAACACTAGTACGGAATTGTGCTCGCCGTACCGTCGTGTATATAAAGGGAGACCCCTCTAGGTTTCAATCCTTTATCCATAGGAAGCCGAGTCTACCACCCTATACCCATGATACACCAGACACATCATTCGGGGAGATTGCCTGCACGTACGGAAAGTCCTTGGTTGATTTCTTTTTCATTATTGAAACCAAGGTGTATATTGCAGTTCACGGTTATTTGGTACACCCTTTTGCCTAGTATTCCTGAGCAGTCATTTGATCTTTTCTGACTCCCTAAATTTGAAAGGATCACCAAGCGCTTTTCCTTTCACGCTTGTGTCAAATCTGAAAGAGATAGAGTCACCTTTTTTACCGTTTCTCGACTCTTAAAACATGAAACGGTGAAGTTTCTTATTTTTCAATGTGGTAAAAATTAATCACCCACGATTACACGCCTTGTTAGACTTTGCTTGTTGACCGTTTGATCGTGTGTCTTGACTCTTTTTCAGCCCGAGTGTGTGTTTGATCTTTTTCTCTTGTCGTTTCTGCCACAGTGGCGGAACCCTCGGTTTTGTCTACTGGTACTCCTTATACGGACGATTCATCAGAGGTTTCACAATCCTCTGCTGAACCATAGCAGCCCATTGTTTCCGAGTTTCCTGACGGGGGACAGGTTCTTTCTGAGCAACCCTTTGGGGGACCAGTCGAGTTCGATTGGCCCTTTTCGGACCCTGTGTCTGAATTGAGATTAGGAGCTGATTTTATTTCTCTTACATCGGGCTCGCCTTTTATTGCTGCTATATTTCCTCCTAGTCCTCGCCGTCTATTACGAGATCTAGCAGCAGGATCAACCATGAGTGATTCTGGTGAGGAAATCCCAACGTCTGGTGAAGACTATCAGCTCTTCCCACGAAGATTATTTTCGGGAGACAATTCTGAAACAACTGTCATGTCGATATCCAGTCCCTCATTACCACTGGGGTACAGGTCTTTGGGTGAGATCATTTCCGCCGCAACCTCTATGGGAGTATCAGCTCCTTCTCCGAGGCCAGCTTCTCCTTCACCGGGGGTGTCTCCTCAGACGCCCGTTACTTCTGTACCTGTCCTGCCCACTGTCTGTGTGGCTGCATCTGCACCCATTGTCACGACACCCTCCGCCAGGTATATGCCGTCTCCTGAAGATGTCTATTTAGCGACTGCTATACCGGAGAACATCTCTCTGGAGGAGTATCAGTTGTCCCTGCAACAGCCAAACCCCGAGGTTGGACCATCCTCCCAAGATCCCAACCGCTCTTACTTTTCGCACTATGCACAGGATGGTACGCCCGTGTATGCTTTTCCAGGTCAGTATGATGAGCACGGGGACATTTTACGTCTACCCGCTCCTGAGGCTTACCTCCATGCTCAAGGTTTACCTTATAACCAGGCTTATAACCCGCAAGGGCAACCTTTCCAAGGCCAACCTTCGGGCCAACCTGGCTATCCTTATGACCCACAGGGGCAGCCCATCCAAGGCTACCCTGCGAGCCAGCAAGGGCCATCGTACGGTCCGCAAGGACAGTATTAAATCCCTTCCGGTCAACCTATTCAGCCTCAGTCAGGGTACCAACCGGGACCGGTATATGGTCCTAGGGGGCAAATCCAACCTTCTCTACCAATGCAACCGCAGTATCCTGTTGTCTCTAACGTTGCATATCAGCCGGGACCATCCTATGGTTTTGCTTTAGGTCAAACCAATTTCCAGCAACCACATGGCCCTGTTCCTCCACCAGGCCAACCGGCCCATCCGGCACAACCTGGTGTTCCGCCTCCAGGCCAACCGGCCCATCCGGTACAACCTGGGGCTCCTTCGCAGCCAGGTCAGCCTGTGCAACCGGCACAACCTGTCTATTCGGGTCAACCTATTCATTCAGGGCAACCCTCTCAGTCGGGTCAACCTGTTCACTCGGGGCAGCCCGCTCATTCCATTAACCCTGCCCAGTAGTCGATTCATTCGATGCCGCAGCCAAATCAACAGCTGCGCCCTACTTATCAGGCTCCGCAGGGTTCCACTTTTCAGCAGCCTACTCATCCTCAGGGTGGTTATTATCCTCATGGTCAATCTCAACCGAATTATAACCACCCCAGAGGCTCTCAGTATTATCCTCCTCCACCCAGTTTTACCTACACTCAGCAGCCAAATCCAAATGCTGCTTACACCGGGTCCACACATAATCAGGGTCCGTACTCTAGTTATCAAGCCCCACACTCTGGTTACCAGCATCCAAATCAGTCTGGTTATATGACCTACACCCCCTACGGTCAGAATCCTACGGGACAGAACCCATGGGGGCAAGGATATTCACAACCATTGTGGAGTACAGGTACCGGTCCTCATCCCGGGCCTGGCATGCCGGTTAATCCGCCATTGCCATTCCTGGCCACCTTGGAATTGCCGGATGTTTCAAAACTGACCAATGATCCGATTTTGCATAATCCGTATTGGCCTCCGGTTCCTACCAAGATACCAGGTGATTGCCCCAAGTTTGAGGGTAAAGCTGGAGAGGACCCCCAAGCGCATGTGATGACGTATCATCTTTGGTGTTCGTCTAACTCTTGGGTCGATGATTCAATTCATCTGCACCTCTTCCAGCGCACTTTGACTGGAGCTGCTGCTAAGTGGTACATAGAGTTATCCCGTGGCATCTTCCAAGATTTCAATTCCTTAGCCATGGCTTTTCTGACGCACTTTCAGTTACCGGTTCGCTATGAAGCCGGGACGCACCTCCTGACTTCTCTGAAGCAGGATAAAGCCACTCACATTTCCGATCACATTCATGAGTGGCGGCATCATTGTAGACTGATCAAGTTTCATATACCTAATCAAATACTAACTCACTGGTTCACCACCTCCTTCGTGAATAAAATCGCCCAAGATATTGCGATGGGAGCGTGTGTGACGGAGGAACAAGCCATTGCGCGTGCCCAATATCTGGATCTTGTATATTCTCAGTCCAGCACGCTTTATGATATCTTGCCTGATGCTCCACGGTCCGGAACCTCTAAGGCCCCACCTACCCCTGCAGTGGATGGTGTCATTGGTTCCGTGTCTCAGAATTCGAAGAAATCTTTGAATGGGAAGCAGAAGTCTAATTCTTCCAACAATACTCTTGCTAATCTTGCCCTGTCCGATTCTGGAAAAACCGTGGAGGTGAACGCCGTTCAGGCCAATCCTACAGAGAAAACCTCCAAAGGGAAAAAGAAGGGCAAAGGTAAATCCAAATCCGACGCCCCGTGGCCAGAATCCAAATCTCGTACTGAGGATGGTTCTCAACGTAAATCGAAGTACCCCTGCCTCATTTGTGAAGGAGACCATTATACTAAGGATTTTCCACGATGATCCGAAGTTAGTCAACTTCTCAAAGGCTCTAAAGGGACTCCAGCAGTTCTAAAAGAGCCATTCCCGTCTCAGCAGACCCAGATGGTTGAACAACCGTCACCATCTGCACCATTTGGGTCCCAAGTTTTCATGATGAATGGTGCTGCACCTATCTCTATCGCTACGCGTTTAAAGGATTACAACGAATCACGACAGGCACCCCGGAAGGCAGTTGCGGATGGACCACCTCCCCCACCTATCTCTGGTTCATTGGAAATCGAGAAGCCTACTCCTGAACCTGTTGTGAAGCCGCCTTCTAAAGGTGTTCTTCGAAGATATTCTTATAATCCGAATTCTCGTGCCGCTCAACACTACAGTATTGTTGAGGATTTGGCATAGGCTCCTTCTGCTATGTCTGCACTGGAAGTTCTTCAAATTTTTCCTTCGCAACGGAAGGCTTTACTGTCTGCAATCGGTGGCATTGATCCCGCCGATTCGAGTCTTCTCACCTTCGATTTAGAGAATTTCACTCCCCGACTTCCACATCAGATCGCTCTTGTTATTCAAGTCGGGATTAATGGTCTTAACATCCATAGGGCCGTCGTGGATGAAGGTGCCTCTACCTGTGTTATGTCGTCCGCTTGCTGGAAGGCCATTGGCTCTCCAGCCCTTTCGTCATCTCCCAATGCCCTAGAGGCATTTGATGGTCGGGAATCTAAACCCCTGGGTGTTCTCGAGAGTTTAGCGATCACTTTACAGGGGAAGACTGTCAACGTAGAAGTAGAGGTGGTTGACGCCAGGCTCAACTACAATATACTTCTTGGCCGCAGCTGGACTCATGCCATGCTCTGCGTGCCATCCACCGTCTTTCGAATTCTTAAGTTCCCTCACGAGGGAAAAATCGTCACGGTGGATCAGTTGTCCTTCTTCACCTCCACCTCCGAGAACAACGTTCCATACGTGGATCAGATTCCAAATCCCCCCGACAGTGTAGGACCCGATCTCTTCAAAGACCCCGTCCTCATGGGTATTTTTCCCGCACCACCACCGCACACCGCTAAAGTTAACATGATTTCCAGGTCTGATGACCCCTGGCTCATCCCTACGCTTGAGCAGGTGTTTGAGTTTGGAGAATCAATGCCCTTGACTCCAGTAGAGATTAGCTACTGTGAAATTGTTGTTACATCTGATCCTCCACCTCCTCAGCATGCTCCTTTGAGCATGGCTCTAGACGTCTACTCTTAATCCCCCTGGCTTGGTCAGGCCGATTCACCTGATCCTCTCAAAGAGAATTTTTCTTTCGATGAAGCCATCATTGAAACTATGTCTCTTGAGGAGCTCCCTTGGGGCGATGGACATCATCGCTCCTCTTTCATGCCTAGCTTGGGGGCAATGACAGATTTTCTGGAACGTTACGCATCTCAGGTTCCTACTCCTCCTCTCCAAACGCTCATCTTGACGCACGAGGTTTTTTCGGAGGGAAACCTGAGTAACATCACTCAAACCATCCTGATCAACATCTCCGTTAAACCGGGGATTGTTGGGAATGTACATGATCATCTCCCTCCTGAGCCTCCTCCTTGGAGCTCGTCGGAGCATAGTTCTTCCACTTGTGTTAAGCTCCTAAAACAATAAAACAAGCTGCTACGAGGATAGTTCTTTTAAGTGTGTCAACCTCGTTAAAATAATGAAACACGAGCATTTTCAATTCGAGTTTTGATAGATTTAGTTCAAATCTCTTTTGTTTTCAACCTTCACTCCATTTCCTATGGACTGGAGCTTGGGGGACATGCACCTCAAATTGAGACACCATGCTGGGGGGCATGCCCGTCTTGTGTGTACATAAGTGTGTGTTTTTCATTTGTGTGCATGTGTGGTGTGGTGTGCGATGTAAACATCTTTCTGCTGATCGGGCCTTCTTGATTGTGCAGATGTCCATTCGTCCGTTTGTTGGTTTCGCGGATGGTGCCTCCCGCAGTACCAGGAATCTGTCTTCTGCAGCTTGGGTAATCTACGATCCTGCTGGTGAGTTGGTCAACCTGCAAGGTGTGTGTCTGGTACGTACTACAAATAACATCGCGGAATATAGTGTTGTATTAGAATTATTAACTGAGGCTGTAAACCTTGGTATCTGTGAATTGCTTGTGTATCTAGACTCACAACTTGTAGTATTACAACTGAACGGTCATTATTCGGTCAGAAACCCATCCATTTTACGTCTGTATCTGCGTATTCGTTTACTGGAAAGAAATTTTGACTATATTACATATCAACATATACCCAGGCATATGAATACATTAACAGATGCAGTAGCTAATTTGGTGTTAGATAGACATTTGCACAATTTGTAAATCATCATCACATGTAAAAGGAAAATCCATCCAGAAATAGATATGTATATATATAGATATCAAAATTTTTACATAGTGTGCGTCGCATAGAATCAAAAAATATATATGTTCGTCTTAATACATCCAGAGATGACATGTCTCTCAAAAATATGCATGATAAAAACCCCTAAGAGTCTAATCCGCATGGTGCTCATGATAGCAGGTGATTGCACGCACTAAGCGTCTCAGAAGTTGGTGGAGGCGACTAGGCACTCCCACCATATGTCTCTGGTACGCCATCAGTACATCCGCCAGCCGGGCGTAGTCTAGGATCCCTCGCGCAATGCCCTTGAGATTCTAGATTAACTCCCCCCCCTCTGCACCCTCTGCCTGAGGATCAGGTGCGGGAAGAGTCCTCCGCGCGATAGGAGACATACTGGCTGGTCTCTCTGGGCCCACATCTGCATACATATAAAATGTGTCAGGATGAATATGTATTAACAAAAAAAAATCATAAAACATAAAAATCAAAAAGAGAAGAGGTCATACCCAACTCCTTGTCCCAATCATCTCCTTCCGGCAGTGGGAGATATGGGTCTCCAGTGAAATCGGTTCCTGCATATGGCCAGTCTTCCACTACGATCAAGTGACGCCGCAGCCACCCAAAAAACTCTAGCCTCCAGGACATCTATTGGCCTCCTCCAGCACTGGGCATCAGTGCTACCCAGCGAGCCATTCTTGGCTCTCGTGGAATCGGCTCAGCTACTATGGCCCCTTGGTCCTGGAAGATTGGTAATCGTTCCAGAATGAACAATACCAGGATGGAACCGTAGCCGAATTGTTTCAGTTTGGCCTGCTTGCACTTCGTGAGCTGTCTCTTCATGTTGATAGTCACTGTTGTGGCCCAGTCAAACAATAGGGGAGTCATACACTCTGAGGCTAGCAAAAGTTGGGCCTTTGTGGCCTCGTGCGGTGCCTGTGACCCCGCAGCCCGCGTGATGGTATGTAGCACCACTCTCAGTGCTAGATCGGGAATGGTGTGGATGTCCACCTTTCCACTTCCTGATCCCATTTGTGCCCCTCGGCACACTTGTGCCATCACTTGCTCCATTTTCTCACCAGACGGTCTGCTCCCTGTCAATATGGGTACCGGACCTCTGCGCGATAATCCGGTTATGAAGTACACGTCAGCAACCTCCAGTTCTAACACTTGATCCCGCAACTTGAATACTTGTTCATCTGCGTCCCACATATTGATCAAGTACTGTAGAAGCTCAGGCTGAGCTCGTAAACAGGGCGTCAGGAAGAACTTTTTTAGCCCACAGTTCCTGAGGGCATTCATGCAAGTTTCATTTTCCATGGCTTGTTCATCCTCTTCACCGTGCTCTCTCTCTTTCCACTCAATCACCATTTTTCTCGGTTTCCTGCATCAACATGGTCACAAACCCTTAATTAGATCTCTGATGAGCTTCAAATTTCATCCAAGTTGATTAAAAACTTGAATTTTTAGGTGAAAATTTAGGTTCCGCCGATGGCGTGGCTGTTTCTGGAACAGTCGCACCAGTCGGCACGAGCCTGTTGCATATAAAAGCCCATTGGCGCGGGTCCGTGCCCGATACCCGCGCCAATGAGCGGAGCCCTAAAAATTTAAAAAGTTGCCACAGAAGTCTAATGCATGATGGAAAACTATTAAAAAATGGATTGAAATGGAGTACAAGGAAGTGCCTCTTACCTGGAACTGACGGAACTCTGAATGGTAGCCCAAATCGGTCGCAATCGCTGTCAGAAGTTCGCACACAAACTGGACCACTGCTGCTCTTCGGTGAGGTAAAAAGTAAAAAGTAATTTTATTTTTACCATTTGACATATTTATAACTTTTTGAACTCAAAATAGGTCTTGAAAGTTATTTTTCTGAATATTTTGATATATTTTGTCAAAAATGGGTTTTACACTTGCCTTTTTGTGCAGCAACAGGTCTTTCACGCAACTTAGACGGTGAAACGAGTTGTATTTTATACTTTTTCGGACTCGGTAAATACATGAAAAAGTCACTTTGGAGTCATCTTTCAGCTCTTTTCTGACTCTCTAAACATGAAAATATTGTTGAGGCCCTTGTCGTGTCGATCTCGTTAAAATGGACACGAATCGACATCTACCCAATATATGTTTACCCCTTTTTCGGGCTAGGATGGATTATTTACGAAAAAGGAATACCCTAGCCTATCGCGACTAGGAGGTTTTCTCGGATATTTTTTTCTACCTTTTCGGGTCCGAGGAACTATCTACGAAAAGGGACCGCTGGATTTTACTTTTCTGCTGTCTTTTCAAACTCTCTAAATATGAAAAGACGTCGAGTTCTTCCTTTGTCAGACTCGTTAAACCCTGATGACATTGGATTCAGTCGAAATGACGTTCTCCGAGTTTCTCCTTCCTAGGGCTCGTTAAATGTACTAGGATGGATTCGCCCAAAGGGCGGACTTATATTACAAGCATATGCTATCCCCTTCAAGCTTGTCATAAAAAATAATTGGGGTACTCGCCAGAAATGGTGGGGGAAAAATGGAACCATCGTCGTTGTCGTCGGCAGTATGTCGCTCTTGAACATGGCACTTGTCTGCATTCGTGTCGAGTTGGGGACATCTCATCTCGTTTCTTCACTTTGCCTCCGTGGGTTTGGATAATCCCTTTTGACCTCTCATCTGCTCATTGCCTCGTCACCATGACCTCTGATCCGTTGATGTCAAATACTGCCAAAACCACTATTTGTGCCGTTACATGTTCAAGAGAAGTTGACCTCTGCAAATATCAACCTTCCTCTGATTCTCATACGATCCTGATTCACAACAAAAACATCATGTTCCTCTGTCTCGTGTCGATGATGTGGGAAACATTATGGCTCACCTTCGATCAAGGTCACTTCCTATCGACTTCAGCTCATTATCCAGGAAGTTGATCTAGAGACTCCTTTATGGTACCTTGGAGCCTGCATGCCTCAATGGCAGGTTCGTCGCATTCGATGTGAGGTTTTCATCATTGGCCTCCGATCGAATGATTCTGCGGGTGTTCGACGCCAACTCATTGATTCACACGCCATAGATTGTACCTGTAGTACCTTGAGGGCCATTGTCATTATTGGTGGTTCCTCTCACGTCTGTTAACAGCTTTCATCATTGGCTGGTAATCAGACGATGTTCTTGCATGTTCGACTACAGCTCACATATTCGCATGCTTGAACTTGTACTTTGTTCGGGTCGAGATGGAGCACAAGACCCTGGATTGTGTCTGTTGTAATCTAGGCTATGATATTGTGGATTATTATGATTATTTACATGACTCACTGATTGGATGGTTGCGACCATACCTGAGTCTATTTTATCGATCCTCACTAGATGGCTACGTCCATGCCTTGGATCTTGACTATTGTAAACTCTATTATGGATGGCTGCGCCCATACCACGCATATATATCATGTATCTGAGACATCAGTTGTACTTTGCTCCGCAGGTTTTCCGATGGCGGTGTTTTCAGTCGGCATGTTATCGTAAAGCATTTCACCCCTCTCCCTCTTTCGGGCCTCATGCTTTAGGGGGCATCTGTTACACATCAATTTGTCACCATCCCTGCAATCCCCATCTCGCACATTGGAGGGCTCATTCTGTAACCTGTGGGCAGAGTTAAGACTTGAAAATACTTTCATTACATCCCTCTGAAGATGAGCTTTAATTGCCCTGAAGACATCTCCCTGCAAAAAACCCTAAAAATAGCTCTTTTGCCATTGGCGCAGTTCCATAGTTCAACCCTCGCGCCAAGAGGGAAATCCTCCAAAGAGGGCGCGCCAATTGGTGCTCTGTCATAGAGCCACACCCGCGCCAACCATATTAAGAGATGTTTTTTAAAAATAAAAGGTGGAAGTTTCATCCTAACAAATTCCTGGACTGATATCTATCTTGAGTTGGGTGGTTTGGCTACGGATTTCCATAGAGAGGAAGTGGTTTGCCACCTCTCATGGAAGCTTCCTTGATGATAGGGCAAATCCCATAATTATAGGGATCCCAACTCCCCTTCCTCCTTCTATAAAAGCTTGCCCATTTCCCTTGCAAGCTAGTTCTGCATCTCCAAGTTCCCAAGAGCTTTCATATCCTTATGCCGCAAGAGCCTTCGATTCCCTAAGGCCAAATCCAAGCAAGAGGACTATTGCCAAGTATCCTGAGAGAGGCTTGTCCCATCCTCACAAAGCTTTATCGAGACATGTCTGCCGAGTTGCGTCGAAGCTATGGTTGTATTCTTCTCTTGACTCTTTAATGATAAGCGACTATTGGTTATGGTTCCACTCTTGTTCTTGATCATGTTCATGAGTTATATCCTCTTCGACTGATATATAGTTGTATGTACTGGATTTTATGCTTGTGTTTATGTTGCTTCTTGCATGTGCATGTGTCCGATCACGGAGATCGTGAGGGCTGTGATCTGCTAGGGCAAAGGAACGGGAGCACCACCTCTTCTACAAACGACAGTGTTGGATTCCAGGTAAGCCTTCCTCGCAAGTCGGTTTATTTACAATTAGGAACCTGCACTGTAGCGTGTTTGATTGTTGCTAGACCCGATCTGGGCTAGTAGGGATCGCCTCTGTCCGCAGAGGGGATTTACCTCCTCAAAAATTTGGTGACTCCGCTGGGGATCAGCTTGTTGTTTGATTTGTAAACTATAGACGGAGTCTGAAGCACAGCCACATAGCCTTCGAAACGCTTTTGCTCTGCATTAGCGGAGTAGATCAACGCTGCTTCAGTCGATCTCCGGTTTGGTTTACGGACTGAAAAACTTGGAGTTTTGTCTTCTCTTTCCGGTTAACTTCTTGGTCTTGCTTGCTTGGTCAACTCTTTTGACTGGATTTTCTTGTTTGTTCGGCTTTGTTTTAGCCTTGTTTTCACTTGTCTGTGTCTGAGATTTCTTGTTTTTATTTTTTCCATAGTAAACTTGGCTGGCGCGCTTTTTGGCGTAACAATCGCGCCCATTGGCGCAGGTTGCCTGTGTATCACCTGCGCCATTGCCTTTCTGGCACTAATTTTAAGCTCACAGTCGCGCCAATCCTGTGAGCTATTAGGGTTTTCTGTGTTTCAAGCTTTCTGAGGCTGACTTGTGATTTTGATCTTTTTTTTTTGGCTGTTTGAGTGCACTGGAGCCTGGTTTGACTGGTTGGAGCCTCATTCCTTTGGTTGTTTGCCTATTTCTTTCGATTTTGCATACGAGCCCTAGGGTATCTAGGTGCCTTTGTGAGTCGAGCCTCCCTTGGGAGTTTTTGGTTTCCGTTCGTTCAGTCGGCTGTGGGATTGCTTCCTTGCATTCGTTTGACAGTTGTCTATCATATTGTTGCGTTTTTTGAATGACTGATTTCGTTTTCATTCGAATTTCGCTTTACTTCGTTTTGGACCTAGATCACACGGCTCATTGGTGTCTTTGGGACTTTTCTTGGTTTTGAGAGACTGTTTGTCAATTTGAGATCTGATTGTTTGTGCCATTGAGTGAAATTTGTTTGTTTTGCTCTCTTAATATCATTTCTCGAATTGCTTCTTATTTTTTTTGGTTTGTTTAGTGCATCTAGCTATCAAACATTGAAAATAAAAAAAATCTCTTTTGCCTTTGGTTGATTAGTGCAAATTGAAATCTTTTCGATTTTACTAGTATTTAGTGAATTTGAAAAAAAAGTTTTTAGTTTCATTAGTTGCATTAGAGATATCATTGATTGTCTTCTGATCATTTTGTTTGTGTAAAAAAACTTTCAACTCTTCTGTAGCTAGTTTTCATCGAACGAAATGATGAACTGTGGCATGTAGTTTTGCATTTAAGAGATTTTTTGAGACAACACATTCGTTAGGGCCTGAAAACTGAAACGTAATTGAAGATAAAATTTAAAATTCATTCAATTTACACTAAGGCAGCATTTAAATCTAACGAAACACATTTAGAGGTCTAGGCTAGAGACGTGTTTCGACGTCTTTAAACCTAGTAGTTGTCGTTCGCCTTTTGGCTTTAGACAGCGCTAGTACGGACTTGTGCTCCCCGTACCGTCGCGTATATAAACGAAGACCCCTCTAGGTTTCAATCCTTTATCCATAGGAAGCCGAGTCTGCCGCCCTATACCCGTGATACACTGGACACAGCATTCGGGGAGATTGCATGCACGTACGGAAAGTCCTTGGTTGATTTCTCTTTCATTTTTGAAACCAAGGTGTATATTGCAGTTCACGGTTATTTGGTACACCCTTTTGCCTAGTATTCCTGAGCAGTCATTTTGATCCTATCTGAATCCCTAAATTTGAAAGGATCACCAAGCGCTTGTCCTTTCACGCTTGTGTCAAATATGAAAGAGATAGAGTCATCTTTTCAATCGTTTCTCGACTCTTGCAACATGAAACGGTGAAGTTTCTTATTTTTCAATGTGGTAAAAAATTAATCACCCACGATTACACGCCCTGTTAGATTTTTCTTGTTGACCGTTTGATCGTGTGTCTTGACTCTTTTTCAGCCCATGTGTGTGTTTGATCTTTTCTCTTGTCGTTTTTGTCACAGTGGCAGAACCCTCGGTTTCGTCTACTTGTAGTCCTTACACGGATGATTCATCAGAGGTTTCCCAATCCTCTGCTGAACCACAGTAGCCCATTGTTTCCGAGTTTCCTGACGGGGGACCGGTTCTTTCCGAGCAACCCTTTGGGGGACCAGTTGAGTTTGATTGGCCCTTTTTGGACCCTGTGTCTGAATTGAGATTAGGAGCTGATTTCCTTTCTCTTACATCGGGTTCGCCTTTTATAGCTGCTGTTTTTCCTCCTAGTCCTCGCCGTCTATTGCAAGATCTAGCGGCAGGCTCAACCATGAGTGATTCTGGTGAGGAAATTCCAACGTCTCGTGAAGACTATCAGCTCTTCCCATGAAGATTATTTTTGGGAGACAACTCTGAATCAGTTGTTATGTCAACGGCCAGTCCCTCATTACCACCGGGGTACAGGTCTTTGGGTCAAATCATTTCTGTTGCTGCCTCTATGGGAGTGTCAGCTCCTTCTCCGAGGCCAGCTGCTCCTTCATCGGGGTTGTCTCCTCAGACGCCCGTTACTTCTGTACCCGTTCGGCCCACAGTTTGTGTGGCCACCTCTGCACCCATTGTCACGGTACCCTCTGCTAGGGCTATGCCGTCTCCTGAAGACGTTTATCTAGCGACTGCTATACCGGAGAATATCTCTTCGGAGGAGTATCGGTTGTCCCTGCAACAGCCAAACCCCGAGGTTGGACCATCCTCCCAAGATCCCAACCGTTCTTACTTTTCGCACTATGCACAGGATGGTATGCCTGTGTATGCTTTTCCAGGTCAGTATGATGAGCACAGGGACATTTTGCGTCTACCCGCTCCTGAGGCTTACCTCCATGCTCAAGGTTTACCTTATAACCAGGCTTATAACCCGCAAGGGCAACCTTTCCAAGGCCAACCTTTGGGCCAACCTGGCTATCCTTATGACCCACAGGGGCAGTCCATACAAGGCTATCCTGCGGGCCAGCAAGGGTCGTCATACGGTCCGCAAGGACAGTATTATAGCCCTTCCGGTCAACCTATACAGCCTCAGCCGGGGTACCAACCGGGACCGGTCTATGGTCCTGGGGGGCAGATACAGCCTTCTCAACCAATGCAACCGCAGTACCCTGTTGTTTCTAACGTTACATATAAGCCAGGACCATCCTATGGTTCTGCTCCAGGTCAAACCGGTTACCAGCAAACACCTGGTCCTATTCCTCCACCAGGCCAACCGGCCCATCCGGTACAACCTGGTGTTCCGCCTCCAGGCCAACCGGCCCATCCGGCACAACCTGGGGCTCCTTTGCAGCCAGGTCAACCTGCGCAACCAGCGCCGCCTGTTTATCCGGGTCAACCTATTCATTCAGGGCAGCCCTCTCAGTGGGGTCAACCTATTCACTCAGGGCAGCCCGCTCATTCCATTAACCCTGCCCAGCAGCCGATTTATTCGACGCCGCAGCCAAATCAACAGCTACGCCCTAGTCATCAGGCTCCGCAAGGTTCCACCTATCAGCAGTTGACTCATCCTCGGGGCGGTTATTATCCTCATGGTCAATCTCAACCAAATTATAACCACCCGAGAGGTTCTCAGTATTATCCTTCTCCACCCGATTACACCTATACTCAGCAGCCAAATCCAAATGCTGCTTATACAGGGCCGAATCCTAACCAGGGTCCACACTCTAGTTATCAAGCCCCACACACTGGTTACCAGCATCCAAATCAGTCTGGTTATACGTCCTACGCCCCCTACGGTCAGAATCCTATGGGACAGAACCCATGGGGGCAAGGATATTCACAACCATTGTGGAGTACGGGTACCGGACCTCATCCCGGGCCTGGCATGACGGTCAATCCACCATTGTCGTTCCTGGCCACATTTGAGGTGCCGGATGTTTCATAATTGACCAATGATCCAATTTTACATAATCCGTATTGGCCTCCGGTTCCTACCAAGATACCAGGTGATTGTCCCAAGTTTGAGGGAAAAGCTGGAGAGGACCCCCAGGGGCATGTGATGACGTATCATTTTTGGTGTTTGTCTAACTCTTGGGTCGACGATTCCATTCGTCTGTGCCTCTTCCAGCGCACGATAAATGGAGCTGCTGCTAAGTGGTACATCGAGTTATCCCGTGGTATCTTCCAAGATTTCAATTCCTTAGCCATGGCTTTTCTCACGCACTTTCAGTTACCAGTTCGTTATGAAGCCGGGACGCACCTCCTGACTTCCCTGAAGCAGGATAAAGCCACTCCCAATTATGATCACATTCATGAGTGGCGACGCCGTCGTAGACTGATCAAGTTTCATAAACCTGATCAGATACTGACTCACTGGTTCACCACCTCCTTCGTGAATAAAATCGCCCAAGATATTGCGATGGGAGCGTGTGTGACGGAGGAACAAGCCATTGCGCGTGCCCAATATCTGGATCTTGTATATTCTCAGTCCGGCACGCTTTATGATATCTTGCCTGATGCCCCACGGTCCGGAACCTCTAAGGCTCCACCTACCCCTGCAGTGGATGGTGTCAATGGTTCTGTATCTCAGAATTCGAAGAAGTCTTCGAATGGGAAGCAGAAGTCTAATTCTTCCAACAATACTCCTGTTGCTCCCGCCCCATCAGATTCTGGCAAAACCGCGGAGGTGAACGCCGTTCAGGCCAATCCTATGGAGAAATCCTCCAAAGGGAAAAAGAAGGGCAAAGGTAAATCCAAATCCGATGCCCCGAGGCCAGAATCCAAATCTCATACTGAGGATGGTTCTCAGCGTAAACAGAAGTACCCCTACCTCATTTGCGAAGGAGACCATTATACTAAGGATTGTCCACGACGATTCGAAGTTAGTCAACTTCTCAAGGGCTCAAAAGGAACTCTGGAAATTCTTAAAGAGCCATTCCCATCTCAGCAGACCCAGATGGTTGAACAGCCATCACCATCTGCACCATTTGGGTCCCAAGTTTTCATGATGAAGGTTGTTGCACCTATCTCTGTTGCTACGCATTTGAAGGATTACAGCGAATCGCGGCAGGCACCCGGGAAGGCAGTTGCGGATGGACCGCCTCCACCACCTGTCTCCGGTTCGTTGGAAATGGAGAATCCTACTCCTGAACCCGTTGTGAAGCCACCTTCTAAAGTTGTTCTTCGAAGATCTTCTTATAATCCGAATGCTCGTGCCGCTCAACACTACAGCATTGTTGAGGATTTGGCACAGGCACCCTCTGTTATGTCTGCACTAGAAGTTCTTCAAAGCTGTCCTTCACAACGGAAGGCTTTATTGTCTGCAATCGGTGGCATTGATCCCACCGATTTGGGTCTTCTCACCTTCGATTTAGAGGATTTCTCCCCCCGACTTCCACATCAGATAGCTCTTGTTATTCAAGTCGGGATTAACGGTCTTAATATCCATAGGGCCATTGTGGATGAAGGTACTTCTACCTACGCCATGTCATCCGCTTGCTGGAAGGCCATTGGCTCTCCAGCCCTTGCCTCATCTCCCAATGCCCTAGAGGCATTTGATGGTTAGGAATCCAAACCCCTGGGTGTTCTCGAGAATTTATCGATCACTTTACAGGGGAAGACTGTCAACGTAGAAGTAGAAGTAGTCGACACCAGGCTCAACTACAATATAATTCTTGGCCGCAGCTGGACCCATGCCATGCTATGCGTGCCATCCACCGTCTTTCGACTTCTTAAGTTCCCTCACGAGGGAAAAATAGTCACGGTGGATCAGTTGTCCTTCTTCACCTCTACTTCCGAGAACAACATACCATACGTGGATCAGATTCTGAATCCCCCTGACAGTGTAGGACCCATTCTCTTCAAAGATCCCGTCCTCATGGGTATCTTTCCCGCACCACCACCACACACCGCTCAAGTTAACATGATTTCCAGGTCCGATGACCCCTGGCTTATTCCTACGCCTGAGCAGGTGTTTGAGTTTGGAGAATCAATGCCATTAACTCCAGTAGAGATCAGCTACTGTGAAATTGTTGCCGCATCTAATCCTCCACCTCCTCAGCATGCTCCTTTGAGCATGGCTCTAGATGTTTACTCTCAATCCCCCTGGCTTGGTCAGGCCGATTCACCTGATCCTCTCAAAGAGACTTTTCCTTCCGATGAAGCCATCATTGAAACTATGTCTCTCAAGGAGCTGCCTTGGGGCGATGGACATCATCGCTCCTATTTTATGCCTAGCTTGGGGTAAATGTCAGACCGTCTAGAGCGTCATGTATCCGATCATCTATCTCCTGAGCCTCCTCCATTAAGCTCGTTGGAGCACGGTTCTTCCTCTTGTGTCAAGCTCCTAAAAAAATGAAACAAGAAGCTATGAGGATAGTTTGTTTAAGTGTGTCAACCTCGTTAAAACAATGAAACACGAGCATATTCAATTCGATTTTTGATAGATTTAGTTCAACTCTCTTTTTTTTTTCAACCTTCACTCCATTTCCTATGGACTGATGCTTGGGGGGCATGCACCTCGAATTGAGACACCATGCTGGGGGGCATGCCCGTCTTGTGTGTACATAAGTGTGTGTTTTTCATTTGTGTGCATGTGTGGTGTGGTTTGCAATGTAAACATCTTTCTGCTGATTGGGTCTTCCTGATTGTGCAGATGTCCATTCATCTGTTTGTTGGTTTCGCGGATGGTGCCTCCCGCAGTACCAGGAATCTGTCTTCAGCAGCCTGGGTAATCTACGATCTTGCTGGTGAGTTGGTCAACCTGCAAGGTGTGTGTCTGGGACGTACTACAAATAACATCGCGGAATATAGTGTTGTATTAGAATTATTAACCGAGGCTGTAAACCTTGGTATCTGTGAATTACTTGTGTATCTAGACTCGCAACTTGTAGTATTACAACTGAACGGTCATTATTCGGTCAGAAACCCATCCATCTTACGTCTGTATCTGCGTATTCGTTTACTGGAAAGAAATTTTGACTATATTACATACCAACATATTCCCAGGCATATGAATGCGTTAACTGATGCAGTAACTAATTTGGTTTTAGATAGACATTTGCACAATTTGTAAAACAACATCACATGAAAAAGAAAAATCCATCCAGAAATAGATATTTATATATATATATATATCGAAATGTTTGCATAGTGTGCATCACATTAAATCAAAAAATATATATGTTCGTCTTAATACATCCGGAGACGACATGTCTCTCAAAAAATATGCATGATAAAAGTCCTAGGAGTCTAATCCACATGGTGCTCATGATAACAAGTAACTCCACGCACTAAGCATCTCAGAATTCGGTGGAGGCGACTGGGCACTCCCACCATGTGTCTCTGCTACGCCATCGGTACATCCGCCAGCCGGGTGTAGTCTGGGATCCCTCGGGCGATGCCCTCGAGATTCTGGATTAACTCCCCCCCCTCTGCACCCTCTGCTTGAGGATCAGGTGCGGGAAGAGTCCTCCGTGCGATAGGAGACATACCGGGTGGTCTCTCTGGACCCACATCTGCATGCATATAAAATGTGTCAGGAAGAACATGTATTAACAAAAAATCATAAAATATAGAATTAAAAAGAGAAGGGGTCATACCCAACTCCTCGTCCCAATCATCTCCCTCCGGCAGTGGGAGATCTGGATCACCAATGAAATCGGTACCGGCATATGGCCAGTCTTCCACTACGATCAGCTGACGCCGCAACCACCCAAAAAAATCCAGCCTCCAGGACATCTATTGGCCCCCTCCAGCTCTGGGCATCAGTGCTGCCCAGCGAGCCATTCTTGGCTCTCGTGGAATAGGCTCAGCTACTATGGCCCCTTGGCCCTGGAAGATTGGTAATCGTTCCAGAATGAACGATACCAGGATAGAACCATAGCCAAACTGTTTCAGCTTGGCTTGTTTGCATTTGGTCAGTTGCCTCTTTATGTTTATCGTCACTGCTGTGGCCCATTCGAACAATAGAGGAGTCATACACTCTGAGGCCAACAAAAGTTGGGCCTTTGTGGCCTCGTGCGGTGCCTGCGACCCCGCAGCCCGCGTGATGGTATGCAACACCACTCTCAGTGCCAGATCAGGAATGGTATGGATGTCCACCTTTCCACTTCCGGATCCCAGTTGTGCCCCTCGGCACACTCGTGCCATCACTTGCTCCATTTTCTCACCAGATGGTCTGCTCCCGGTCAATATGGGCACCGAACCTCTGCGTGATAATCCGATTATGAAGTACACGACAGCAACCTCTAGTTCTAACACTTGGTCTCGTAGTTTGAATACTTGTTCATCTGCGTCCCACATATTGATCAAGTACTGTAGAAGCTCGGGCTGAGCTCGTAAACAAGGTGTTAGGAAGAACTTTTTTAGCCCACAGTTCCTGAGGGCGTTCATGCAAACTTCATTTTCCATGGCTTGTTCATCCTCTTCACCGTGCTCCCTTTCTTTCCACTCAATCACCATTTTTCTCGGTTCACTACATCAACATGATCAAAACCCTTAATTAGATCTTTGATGAGCTTCAAATTTCATTCAATTTGATTAAAATCTCAAATTTTTAGGCGAAAATTGAGGTTCTACCGCTGGCGCGGCTGTTTCCTGAACAGTCGCGCCAGCTGGCGTGAGCCCTTTGCATGTAAAAGCCCATTGGTGCGGGTCCGTGCCCGATACCCGCGCCAATGAGCGGAGCCCTAAAAATTTAAAAAGTGGCCTCAGAAGTCTAATGCATGATGGAAAACTATTAAAAAACGGATTGAAATGGAGTGCAAAGAAGCGCCTCTTACCTGGAACTGACGGAACTCTGAATGGTAGCCCGGATCGATTGTAATCACTGTCAGAAGTTTGCACACCAAACTGGACCACTGCTGCTCTTCGGTGAGGTAAATAGTAAAAAGTAATTCTATTTTTACCATTTGACATATTTATAACTTTTTGAACTCAAAATAGGTTTTGAAAGTTATTTTTCTGAATATTTTAATGTATTTGTGTCGAAAATGGGTTTTACACTTGCCTTTTTTGTGCAGAAACAGGTCTTTTACGCAACTGAAATGGTGAAACGAGTTGTATTTTATACTTTTTCAGACTCGGTAAATACACGAAAAAGTCACTCTGGAGTCATCTTTCAGCTCTTTTCTGACTCTCTAAACATGAAAATATTGTCGAGGCCCTTGTCGTTTCGATCTCGTTAAAGTGGACACGAATCGACATCTACCCAGTATAAGTTTACCCCTTTTTCGGGCTGGGATGGATTATTTACGAAAAAGGAATACCCTAGCCTATCGCGACTAGGAGGTTTTCTCGGATATTATTTTCTACCTTTTCGGGTTCAGGGAACTATCTACGAAAAGGGACCGCTGGAGTTTACTTTTTGTTGTCTTTTCAAACTCTCTAAATATGAAAAGACGCTGAGTTATTCCTTTGTCAGACTCGTTAAACCCTGATGACATCGGATTCAGTCGAAATGACGTTATTCGAGTCACTCCTTCCTAGGGCTCGTTAAATGTACTAGGATGGATTCTCCCGAAGGGAAAACTTATATTACAATCATATGCTATCCCCTTCAAGCTTGTTATCAAAAATAATTGGGGTACTCGCCAGAATTGGTGGGGGAAAATGGAACCAGCATCGTTGTCGTGTCGGCAGTATGTCGCTCTTGAACATGGCACTTGTCTGCGTTCGTGTCGGGTTGGGGACATCTCATCTCGTCCTTCACTTTTCCTCCGTGGGTTTGGATAATCCCTTTTGACCTCTCATCTGCTCATTGCCTCGTCACCATGACCTCTGATCTGTTGATGTCAAATGCTGCCAAGTCCACTGTCGTGTCGTTTACATGTTCAAGAGAAGTTGACCTCTGCAAGTATCAACCTTCCTCTGATTCTCATATAATCCTGATTCACAAAAACATTATGTTCCTCTGTCTCGTGTCGATGATGTGGGAAACATTATGGCCCACCTTCGATCAAGGTCACTTCCTGTCGACTTCAGCTCATTATCCAAGAAGATGGTCTAGAGACTCTTTCATGGTACCTTGGAGCCTGCATGCCTCAATGGCAGGTTCGTCGCATTCGACGTGAGGTTTTCATCATTGGCCTCTGATCGAGTGATTCTACGGGTGTTCGACACCAGCTCATTGATTCACACGCCGTAGATTGTACCTATAGTACCTTGAGGGCCATTGTCATTATTGGTGGTTCCTCTCGTGTCTGTTAATAGCTTTCATCATTGGCTGGTAATCAGACGATGTTCTTGCATGTTTGACTTCAGCTCACATATTCGCATGCTTGAACTTGTACTTTTTTCGGGTCTAGATGGAGCGCAAGACCCTGGATTGTGTCTGTTGTAATCCAGGCTGCGATATTGTGGATTATTATGATTATTTACATGACTCACTGATTGGATGGCTGCGACCATACCTGAGTCTATTTATCAATCTTCATTGGATGGCTGCGTCCATGCCTTGGATCTAGATTATTGTAAACTCTGTTATGGATGGCGGCGCCCATACCACGCATATATATCATGTATTTGAGACATCAGTTGTTCTTCGCTCCGCAGGTTTTCCGATGGCGGTGTTTTCAGTCGGCATGTTCTCTGCATTTCACCCCTCTCTCTCTCTTTCGGGCCTCATGCTTTAGGGGGCATCTGTTACACAGCAATTTTTCACCGTCCCTACAATCCCCATCCCGCACATTGGAGGGCTCATTCTGTGACCTGTGGGCAGAGTTAAGACTTGAAAATACTTTCATTGCATCCCTCTGAAGATGAGCTTTAATTGCCCTAAAGACATCTCCCTGCAAAAAAAACCCTAAAAATAGCTCTTTTTCCATTGGCGCGGTTCCATAGTTCAGCCCTCGCGCCAAGAGGGAAATCCTCCAAAGAGGGCGCGCCAATTGGCGCTCTGTCATAGATCCATACCCGCGCCAACCATATTAAGAGGTGTTTTTTAAAAATAAAAGTCGGAAGTTTCATCCTAACAAATTACTGGGCTGATTTCTATCTTGAGTTGGGAGGTTTGGCTACGGATTTCCATGGAGAGGAAGTGGTTTGCCACCTCTCATGGAAGCTTCCTTGATGATAGGGAAAATCCCATAATTATAGGGATCCCAACTCCCCTTCCTCCTTCTATAAAAGCTTGCCCATTTCCATTTGCAAGCTAGTTCCAAAGGGTGGCAGAATTTCTAAGTTCCCAAGAGCTTTCATGCCGCAAAAGCCTTCTTGATTCCCTAAGGCCAAATCCAAGCAAGGAGATTATTGCCAAGTATCCGGAGAGAGAGGCTTGTCCCATCCCTGACAGGCTTTATCAAGACATGTTGTGCTGACGACCCGCTAAAGGAGAGTGCTGCGTCGAAGCTATGGTTGTATTCTTCTTTTGACTCTTTAATGATAAGCGACTATCGGTTATGGTTCCACTCTTGTTCTTGATCATGTTCATGAGTTATATCCTCTTCGACTGATATATAGTTGTATGTACTGGATTTTATTCTTGCGTTTGTGTTGTTTCTTGCATGTGCAGGTGTCCGATCACGGAGATTGTGAGGGCTGTGATCTGCCAGGGCGAAGGAACGGGAGCACCACCTCTTCTACAAACGACAGCGTTGGATTCCAGGTAAGCCTTCCTCGCAAGTCAGTTTATTTACAATTAGGAACCTGCACTGTAGCGTGTTTGATTGTTGCTAGACCCGATCTGGGCTAGTAGGGATCGCCTCTGTTCGCATAGGGGATTTACCTCCTCAACACCCCGAAGCAATAAAAATAAAATTCGACGAATAGACGCACATTCAACAGATCAACTATGAGCAAATCCCATTCAAATGTAAGGTATGTCATGAATATGGACACTTTGCTAATCGTTGTTGACAAATTATTGATGTTTAAAATCTGGAAACTAACCAGCAATGGGAAACTGTTAAGAAAAATAAAACTAACTCAAACCCCAAGATCACTTCTCAAGTTGTCCCCCCACCTAAGCCCAACCCCTTGTAGTCCTCTTCCCCCAAGATTCTGGATTCAACCAATATGACCTCAGCCTCCTCCCCTCCCCCCAAAAATTCGCTGGACCTTTCCAATCCTTTCATAGCCATATCCCCTCCTGATGATGAAACCCCTCTTCCACCTCCCAACTCCCATCAGGACACCCCTCATATATCTCCTTCAATCCCGGACCTTGTAACTTCTTCTCAAGAACCAACCACTATTAGAATCACCAGAAACACATCTAAGGAGCATGGAGCTAGCCTTGAAACTCAAAAAAAGCAGGGACCTGGTAGAATAACATTAAAGCAAAAACGTGATGAAAATACACAAAAGGACATAGCACTGGGAACTCAGAACCCCATTGAAAATTACATACCGAGACAGAACAGTAAAGACACCGAGCAAAAGGAACAGGGAGGGAAATCAACTCTCTAAACAACCTTTATGAAATGATGAAGGTTCTCTCATGGAATAGCAGGGGATTAGGGCACCCCTCCAAAATAGCAGCCCTAAGAGATCTTATAAATCAAGAGAAACCAGAAATTATTCTATTGCGGGAAACAAAATAGGGAAACATAGAAATGAAAACAATAATAAGCAAAGAAAAGTGTTATGATGGCACGCTGACTGATTCAAGGGGAGCTTCTAGTCGATTAGCTACCCTTTAGGATCATAGTATATGGAAACAAAAAGGCATCACAGTAAATCCAAACTGGCTCAAAGTAATCTTAGAAAATAGAAGAGATAAAAAAAATATCATTGTATACAATGTATATATTCCAAACCATTGTAGGGATAAAGAGTTATGTTGAAGCTCCATAAAGGAAGACATAAACAATGATGAAAACAACAACATTGTAATTGTTGATCAGCGGTTGTCATTGATGTCAACCAAAGCAGCACCAAGAGCTAACCCAATATTGCATGGGAATTTTGACCTACCAAATTAATATATTCTGTTTTAATAATTCTTTTGATGGTTTCTACTTGTCCATATGTTTCCGTTGATATATGGCACGCCATGTAATTATTCACGGTTTGAGAGATATTCATGTTTGAAGTTTGTACCCCCAGTTAGTGGGCTAAAACCCCATGGAGTTGGGGCATGGGTCATTGAAAAGTCATAATTAATATTTTTTAAGCTCCTAAAATCCCTCCCACGTTCACTTGTTGAAGCCCCTCTCAACTTAAGAATTCATATAAATTGTGATCTTCATTTCCTCCTTATGCAAGGGATTTCGCCATCTGAAACAGGTCATCTTGGAAGTTTCGCTCTAATTTTTTTCTACGAAGGTTCAGAAGCTAAAAATTTTATGAGATGAAGCAGAAATCCTAAGGAAGCTGTAGTAAAAATTTCAAATCAAGGTGCGCAACATTTTTGGAGATATGATCTGTGGAATTCAGGGTTTTTGCAGGCTCTTGAAATTCATCTCAAAGAAGTGACCTTGGTAAAATCGTCATAACTCTCTCTCTGAGTATCAGATTGGAATTCTGTAAAAGGTGGAAGATATTGCACAGTCTTTAATTTTCTCTCTATCAATTTCAGAGCCAAATGAAGAAATAGTGACACGTGGAATTTCGTACAAGTGCGCTCTACTGAAACAATCCATAATTAGGGCATTATGAGAGATTGGGAATAACTCTCCCTTGAAGAATCAAAATTGGGTCAAACCTGTGGCATTGGAAAGAAGACTCAGAGGACTACTACAGGGCCTAAAATTAGATATTGAGTATCTGAAATAACAGAGATACACCAAATTCAATATCGATCTCCTAGAAGGAAAGAAAAAGTTAGATCATGTGTTGTCAAGGGTTGCAAAGGACCAGACTTTTTATGGCAGCAAAGAAAAGCAAGGAGCAGCAGAGGGTAGCATGAAAAGAGCAGCAACCAAGGTGCATAACAGCAGCAATAATTTCATCATATGAAGTCTTCAAGTGGGCATCACTGCATACAATCATTGTAAAGGTATCATTGTACTTAGTCATTGTAAATACATTATTGTATGAATTGTACTAGTATCTATCTGCCAAGGGTTGAAGAGGCAGTGTTGGGAGGTCTAGGATCATCATTAAGTGGTTGTGTCAAAGTTGGGGTTATGGTCTAGTATATATTCTTCTTCTACATCATTCTATATCATTGTAAAGTGGACCATTTTCCCTGGTACGGGAGTCCATTCTTCTTTTATTCTTATATAGGGTGGTAGGGTGGTGCTAGGGTGAGTTGTAGCTCATTGGGTGTTGGGGCATCCGTTCAGTTGACTACTAAAGAATCTCGGGCGTTGGAGCATCCATCCAGTGGGAGCTAGAGAAGAATGCTTTTCTATATTATAGGAAGTTGGAGCTTTATTTTCAATTCGAGTTGAATATTAAAGAATTATTAGAAAAGCATTAGGTGGTTTTTGTCTCGGAGTGGGTTTCCACCTTAAAATCTGTGTGCATTTTTGTTCCTCTTGTTTGCTGCTATCATGTACAAACACTGATAATAATTGAAGATTAACTAATGCTCTAATTGAAAGGAATACTGATTCACCCCCTTCTCAGTATTTCCAACAATTGGTTTCAGAGCTTGGTTCCTTCAATAGCAGTTTAATAGATGGAAGGAGGTCATGGAGCATACCAAGAATGGTGTACCTCTATTCAATGAAAATAATTATGCACTTTGGAAAGGAAGAATGGAGGTCTATCTCTTGGCGCAAGGTTACGAAGTATGGGACACTGTTCAAAATGGATTTACATCAACTGCGGATGAACAAGGTAAGAAGAATTTGGTAAATGATGCAAAAGCAAATAATTTTATTATTAGTGGACTTATTGAATCTGCTTATCATAAGGTGTTGGGTTGTAAAACTGCCAAAAATTTATGGGACAAGCTTGAGAATATATATGCAGGTGACTCAAATGTCAAAGAAGCAAAGCTTCAAATCTATAGAGCAAAATTTGAGCAACTCGGAATGAAAGAAGATTGCAACATTGCTGCATACTTCCAATACGTCGATGAAATAACCAATACTCTGGAAGGATTGGGAGAGCCAGTTGATGAGAATAATATTATACAAAAGATTCTTATAACGTTACCAGGGAGATTCAACCCAAAGGTATCTGTCTTAGAATACAGTGCAAATTTTGACAAACTCAGCAAGGAAGAATTACATGGAGTTCTCATAGCATATGAAATGAGACTTGATGAAGAAAAGTGTACTTCAAATCTAGAAACTGCGTTCGTTGCATCTAAGAAAACCAATAAGGACAAACAACCTTCAATTGAAATGACATGCACCTGCAAGTGTGAAGAAAAGGGAGATGATGGAGAAGGTCTTTCAGATGAAGAATATGCTTACTTTATGAGAAAACTAAAACCTGGTAAGGGAAAATTCAAAGGTAAAATTCCATTGATATGTTTCGATTGTGGTGAGGTTGGACATTTCGTAGCAAAATGTCCGAACAAAAGTGATGGCAACTCAAAAGGAAAGAAATGCTTTAAGAAATCCAACAAGCAAGGAAAAAAGAAAGGATCCAAAAGGAACTTTCTCTCTAAAGAATATAGCTCATCATCCGATGAAGAAAGTGACAGCAAAGAAGAAGCTAATGAGAAAGTATTGTTTATGGCCAAGCACAATAAACAAGAAGTATCAAACAATGAAGAAGAAGGGTTGAGCATAGAATAATTTTATGAGGATGCAATCAAGCTTATAAAATATCTCAATGCTGAGAATATTTGTTCCAACACTCTTGAAGAACAAGTTCAAGGTCTAAAAATTGAGGTTGAAGAACACAAATGTATTGAAGAGTCACTTCAAAAGAAGTTGGAAGAAAGCAACCAAGAAAGGGAAGCATTAGAAGCCGAAGTAGTCTCACTGCGTAAGGAAGTGAAGAAGGGAAAAAATATCCAAAACTATGCCAATAGCTCAAGGGCATTGGAAGAACTCATCAACAATCAACGATATTATAACGACAGAACTGGCCTCAGTTACAAAGAAGAAGAAGCAGGAACTTCTACAACAAAATACAATGAACCTATGAGATCTGACATACATGAAGACTTCATTGGACAAGATTCGCATTCGCAGGCACATCCTTGGAAGACGATTCCTCAACGAAGATTTTCATCCAGGTACCAACATATTTTTCATGGCTATTGTTATTCATGTGGAAAATTTGGTCATAAAGTTGTAGAATGTCGCACGTACCAATACAATTCCAAGAGATTCTTCAACTATGAACCTCCCAAGGCTCAACGAAACATCAATATATTTGAACATTTAAGAAATAATATAGAATGTTACAAATTTCAGAACTTTGGACACATAGCCAGAGACTGTAGACTTGAAAATCCTCCAGAAGAATCTTCGAAGCCACAGAATGAACAAACATGGAAGAAGAAGAATATTGATAATTGTGCTCTCACTCTCAAGGCTCAAAAAAATAAAGATGTGTGGTATGTTGACAGTGGTTGCTCAACGCATATGACTGGATATAGAAAGAAATTTGTATCTCTGAAAGAGAAGAAGGATGGAACCATATCCTTTGGAAATGATGGATCGTCAAATGTTATAGGATCGGGTACCATCACTCTCGAAAGAAAAGATGTTATAGCCAAGAATGTTCTATTGGTCGAAAACACGAATCACAATCTGCTTAGTGTTGGAAAAATGTGTGATCAAGGACACACGATGCTATTCAACTCTACAAAATGTGAAATCAGGAAAGGCAGGTATGGTAAAATTGTGGCTACAGCAAGTCGAGCTCCAAACGACATATATGTTCTGGATGAAGCAACTAAAGCATGTCTACTAGCTAAAGAAGATGAAAGTTGGTTGTGGCACAAACGAATGGGTCACATAAACTTTGACAATCTTGTCAAGATAAGCAAAAAGGAAGTAGTATGAGAAATGCTGAAAATCTCAAAACCTTCCAACACACTATGTGAGGCATGTCGGCATGGCAAGCATACAAAAGTCCAATTTAAAACAAAAGAACACTTTGCATCACATCCATTGGAATTGATACATACTGATCTATGTGGTCCTGTGAGAACAAAAGGCTTAGAAAGAGAATTATATTTCATGTTAATGATAGATGACTATACCAGGATGAAAGCCGTCAGTTTCCTAAAGAAAAAATCTAAAGCATTCGAGTGCTTTAAGATCTAAAAGGAGTTGGTTGAAAATGAAACTGATTTGAAAATAAATTGTTTAAGATCAGATAATGGTGGAGAATTCACTTCCAAATTATTTCAACAATACTGTGACGAAAATGGAATAAAAAGGAAATTTTCAACAACATGAACACCTCAGCAAAATGGAGTTGTTGAAAGAAAGAATATAACTGTACAAGAAATGGGTAGAACAATGTTGAAGGACTCAAAATTGGATGAAAAATTCTGGGTTCAAGCAATTGATACAGCAGTCTTCATTATCAACCGAAGTCTTCTCAAAAATAATTGCAACAAGTCTCCATATGAATTATGGAAAGGAAAACTAGCTAATGTAAAATATTTCAGAATCTTCGGAAGCAAATGTTATATCAAAAGAGAAGATCAAAATTTGGGTAAGTTTGAATCACGTGTTGATGAAGGTATCTTTGTTGGTTACTCACGCAAAATAAATCCCTATAAATTCTATAATCTAAGATGAAAACAGATAGTGGAGAGCATAAATGTTACATTTGATGAAGATGGTGTTCTAGCGAGTAATGATGAGGATCTAGAATCTTTGAAACTTGAGACAGAGGCTTAAAAAGACACAGATAAAATTGTAGAACAAGAAGCAACTATCAACGAGGAAGAAGTAAACAATGATCATCAAGATATACCAGAACAACAACAAGAAGCTCCTCCAAGGAGAACAAAAGAGTGGATTCAAAAGAACCATCCATCAAATCAAATCATTGGTGACATAAATGAAGGTCGACAGCTTCATTCATCACAACAAGCTCACGATGCTTTTCTAGCAACCTTTGAGCCTAGTAGTTTTGAGGAAGCCAACCAGAATGAACATTGGGTAGCAACTATGAATGAAGAATTGGATCAAATTGAGAAGAATAACACCTAGGAATTAGTTCCATGACCAAAAGATAAAAATGTCATTGGGGCTAAATGGGTGTTCAGGAACAAATTTAATGAAAATGGACAGGTTAACAGAAACAAAGAAAGATTGGTTTGCAAAGGCTATGCACAAGTGGAAGGAATTGATTTCGATGAAACATTTGCACCAGTTGCCAGAATGGAAGCCATCCGAATGTTTCTCGCCTATGCATGTTCAAGAAAAATCAAAGTCTACCAAATGGATGTTAAGTCAGCATTTCTGAATGGAGAATTAGAAGAAGAAGTTTACATCGAACAACCTCAAGGTTTTCTACTATCACAAAAAGAAGACTATGTTTGCAGGTTAAAGAAGGCTCTATATGGTCTCAAGCAGGCTCCCAGAGCATGGTATGCTCGTCTTGATGGATATCTACGTCAACAAGGGTTCAAGAAAGGTACTGTTGATAGCAATATTTATGTACAAATAAATAAAGATAATTTAACAATCGTTGAGGTATATGTGGATGATATAATATTTGGTAGCAATGATGATCGACTAAGTAAGAAATTTTCTACAAAGATGCAAAGTGAGTTTGAGATGTCTTTGCTTGGTGAGCTGACATACTTCTTAGGGCTTCAAATATCTCAGCAAGAGAAAGGAATATTTATATGTCAAGCCAAGTACATCAAGGAAATGCTCAAGAAATTCAAAATGGAAGATTTCAAACCCATCCTTACTCCGATGGTAACAGGTTGCAAATTGAGCATAGATGACTCATCTAAGGATGTGGATCAAAGGTTGTACAGATCTATGATTGGTAGTCTTCTATATGTAACAGCCTCTCGGCCAGATGTTATGCAAGCAGTTGGACAAGTAGCAAGATTCCAAGCAGCACCAAAATAATCACATATTATTGCCGTCAAAAGAATTCTTCGATATCTAAAGGGCATAGAAGAATATGGCTTGTGGTATCCCAAGGGTAAAAATCTCATTATTCAAGCCTTTACAGATGCAGATTGGGCAGGAAGCATTGATGATCGTAAGAGTACTAGTGGAGCAACATTCTATCTAGGTGGTTGTCTCGTATCATGGTTGAGAAAAAAGCAAACTTCAATCTCGTTATCTACAGCGGAAGCAGAATACATTGCAGCAGCATCATGTTGTACTCAAGTCCTTTGGATGAAACAAACTTTGCAAGATCTTCAAGTATAATTCAGTGAGCCTATTCCCATATTCTGTGACAACACTAGTGCCATCAGCATCTCCAAGAATCCTGTCATGCATTCAAAAACAAAACACATTCCGATCAAATATCATTTTGTTAGAGAACAAGTTGCTGAAAATAATATCAAACTTGAGTATGTTTGTACAAAAGAACAAATTGCTGATATCTTCACTAAACCTTTACCTCGTGAAGCATTTGAATATCTTCGTCAAAAGCTTGGGATTCTCTCAAGTTCTCATTAGATTACAGGTCTGTAGGACGGTTGTGTGTCAGGGGGAGTGGAAGTGTGTACAGGTCCACAGGATGGTTGTGTTTCAAGGGGAGTTACCCTTTGCCATTGGTGTCAAAGGGAGAGATAATGTTGTAGGAAGATGTGTCTGTTGGGAAAAATACTGAGAGGGGGGGGTGAATCAGTATTTAGGGAAAACTAAAAATTTTTACTTTTTCATGCTCTAAAACCCATACGCTACTTTGCTGAAGGCAACTAGCGTATACACGCGGATATCCTTCATAAAACTCGCGTATACACAGAGATCTAATTATGCCATTAGTTCTTCACTTATATCATTCCAAAGAATCATTCATTAGATGTCTAAACAAGAACATGTGCAAGAAGAACAGAATAAAACCATCACACATAAGCATCACACATGAACACCAAAGATTTTGAAAAGTTCCCAAGTCTGTGAGAAAACCACCGCTAAAGCAGCCACCAATATTTTATTATAGAGAAAACATCTTACAACATATGTGTCGGTGCATTTCTACCACCACGTTAGGCACCCACTCGCGCTCGTTTACCAGCCTCTACTGGAAGGGAGCTACGACCCCCTGATCTCGTTTACCAGCCTCTACTGGAAGGGAGCTACGACCCTCTGATCTTGTTTACCAGCCTCACCTGGAAGGGAGCTACAACCCCCTGACTGAAGGCTACAACCCTCGGCACCTCTATGGACCACGTTTCATCAATTTTCACACTCGATCCAAAGCTTCCTTTAGGACACCACTTGCAGGCCACGTTTCATCATATTTTCAGACTGGACCCACTCCATACTTTTAAGCTCAAACATACATCACCAACAGATACTTATCAACACAGATCAGATAGCAGAAACACAGCACAACAGATCAGACATTTCGTACCCCTTGCATCAGCAAACCCTAGTTTGCATACGCACTTTCCTTTCACTGATGTCGCGTATATACGTGCTTCCGTTCACATAAACCAGCTTATACTTCTGTATAAATTATAGAGATTATTTCATTGCGCATACGCACTTTCTCTTCAGAGAAGTCACATATATACGCGCTTCCTCTGCGTCGAACTAGCGTATAGATCTTCAACCATTATAGAGCAGCATACTTCTTCAGATCAGATATTCAGTTCAGATTTACCCTTTTACTTTAGACAGATGTTCGCCTCATCTTAGATCTAAGCCTTCCATCAACAGATCTAGCAGATACAAATACATTTCAGATCTAGAGTTCCCACTTCATCATTTCTTCATAGGTGCATCATAGATTCAGATCTATCATCAATCCTTTACCCTTTCCATATAGATCTACTTCAGAGAGAAGTATTCATTCAAGCTCAGACATCTTGCACCCACACCTATGTTGTGCACAATGAATTTGTTCTCCTTATATAGGTTTTCCCTTTTTCAATACCATGAGCCAAAACCACATTACTTCCGATGGTATTCTCGATCTGGGGTCATTTACGAATCATTACCCAATACAATGGGTCAATACCATGGTGGTTACCCCTGGTTTTGCACTTTTTGAGCGCTTTTGCTCATACGCGACTTGGAACGTTCTTTCCTGCGTGCATACGCGACTTCCCTTAGGAAAATCCGCGTATTCCTAGAGACATACTCTTTTCATCATAGATCTATCACATGCTGAATTCCTTTCTTCATTGCCTTCTGTACTCACTGTAGATACATCAGATTTATTTCATCAAGACATGTTCTATCAAGCACAACTTCATCAAGTAAGTTGCCATTCAAGGACAACACTCAGCATCATATTGCTAACAAACATCATTTCATATCAGATTTACATCATTTACCAAGTCCATCAGGTCACGAATAACTTTATCAGGTGGATTTCCATCAAGGACAACACATGTCAACAGTCGCATGTCTTCATCTTCATTTGGTGGGTTGCCATCAAGGACAACACTCTGCATCATATTGCCAACAATCTCCCCCTTTGGACTTGATGGCAACCACGATGGTGTTTGGTTACCACAATAGATAGGTACATTAAGAATACAAGGACACCATGTCACATTCCCATTTTGACACCATTCTTTCTCTTCATTCAAACACCATGTCACTCTCCCCCTTTGACATCAAGGGCAAAGAGTGGATCAAAACCAACATACTCTCCCCCTTTTCTCCGCATGTGGAAGAAGCGTTCTGCAGATCTGATATATACTGAAGTGACCAAGCTCCCCCTGAGTTCATGCTGAATCTTCAAACATATTTTTTCGATGAAGTACATGACTCTATGACTTTCCTATCACCAATGACTCATACTTACATCAAAGATCCATCTAAGTGGATTTACATATAAGACTCAAGTACCCAACCAAGTGGGTTTACACATTTCAACTCAGCTACCCAACCAAGTGGATTTACAAAATTTGACTCAGCTACCCAACCAAGTGGGTTTACAAAGTTTGACAAGTCCTTACATGACTGAAATTTACAATTTTACATCATGGGTCTCAACATGACCTTTTCACCACCAACACCAGAAAGTCTTCAAGAAAGAGAACATATTTCAGAACCATCATAATGCCAACAATGCATTATACTCAGCAACGCTAATGCTCCCCCTGAATCTGTGCATCCAAGCAACCTTTCCAAATGACTAAGGCTCCCCCTTAGTTTGTGCATCCTGAACACTTTCATCAATAAATCATCAAGGCATCTTTATCAAAACATTAGAAATAGAATTATGAGAACTGGAACACCACCAGAGATACCAAACAGTATCATAGATACCAAACAGCACTGCAGCTGTGCTGAAGAGAGCTGAATCCAAACAGAAAAATGTCAGCAATCAGACATACGCGGTTTTCTCTGCATGAACTCGCGTATATACGCGACTGTGTTTTAGGAAATCTGCATATCCAATGCCATCTTCTAAATTTATGCAGATTTGTTCTTTTGACTGGCAGAGAACACTCCCAGCTTCTGTCTTAGATACTCAAACGCTTCCCTGGGCAGAGGTTTGGTAAAGATATCAGCAACTTGTTCTTTGGAGGGAACATACTCCAACTTCACCTTTTTCTCAAGCACTTGTTCACGTAAGAAGTGATACTTGATGGGAATGTGCTTGGTCTTCGAATGCATAATAGGATTCTTTGAAATACTAATCGCACTTGTATTGTCACATTTAATGGGGACAGGAGGTGTACATTTTATTTGAAAATCTTGTAAGGTTTGCATCATCCAAAGGAGTTGAGTGCAACAAGATGCGGCAGCCACATATTCTGCTTCTGCTGTAGATAAGGCAATAGAATTTTGCTTCTTGCTGAACCAAGATACTAACCGAGGTCCCATATAGAATGCACCACCACTGGTGCTTTTCCGATCATCAACAATTCCAGCCCAATCTGCATCAGTGTAAGCATGAAGAGTAAGATCAGCATTCTTTGGATACCATAGACCAAAGTCTTGAGTTCCTTGTAGATATTTGAAAATTATTTTAACAGCCTGAAGGTAAGACTCTTTTGGATTAGCTTGGAATCGTCCAACAATCCCAACTACATGCATAATGTCTGGTCTAGTCCCAGTGAAATAAAGTAGACTTCCTATCATTGATCTGTATTCTGGTTGATTCATTGTGGGAGAATCATCATGAGAACTGAGATTGCATCCGGTTATCATTGGTGTACTTACAGGTTTGCATTCGTCCATGCCATATTTCTTCAGAATTTGCTTAAGATATTTTGCTTGTGATAGGAATATACCATCTACAGTTTGATGCACTTGTAAGCCAAGAAAGAATGTTAGTTCCCCAAGTAGGGACATTTCAAATTCTTGATGCATGACAGAAGAAAATTTTTGACTCATAGATTCTTCGTTACTCCCAAAAATCATATCATCAACATATACAACCACAATTAATAGTTTATCATTTTCAACTTTTGTGTACAAGTTGCTATCAGCAGACCCCTTTGAAAAACCTTGTTGATGAAGATATTTGTCAAGACGATAATACCATGCCCTTGGAGCTTGTTTGAGACCATATAGAGCCTTTTTAAGTCTACAAACAAGATGTTCATCATTTCCCAAAATGAAACCTTCCGGTTGTTCTATATATACTTCTTCTTCTAGATCTCCATTAAGAAAAGAAGATTTAACATCCATTTGATAAACTTTGATTTGTTGATAACTTGGAAAAGCAAGAAACATTCTTATGGCTTCAAGTCTAGCTACAGGAGCAAACGTTTCTTCAAAGTCTATAACTTCTTGTTGAGTATACCCTTTGCAAACCAGTCTAGCTTTGTTTCTTACAACATCCCCATTCTCATTTAACTTGTTCTTGAAAATCCATTTAGTTCCAATGACATTTTTATCATGAGGTCTAGGTACCAATTCCCAAGTGTCATTTTTTTCAATTTGATCAAGCTCTTCATCCATGGCTTGCTTCCAACATTCATCTTTGCTATCTTCATTGATATTGTGTGGTTCAATTGTGGATAGAAGTGCCAAATGACTAGAAGATCCCACAAGAGTTCTCCTTGTTCGTACACCTGATTCCTTGTCTCCCAAAATTTGAGATTCAGGATGATTCTTTTGAACATATCTGGATGGAGCTTTTTCAGATAGATCATTTTCAGGTTCTTCATTGGATCCACTGTCTATATCATTTCTATTTGATGTAGAAGGCCATAAGTCACTATCATCTTCTTTTGTTGTTCGTTTTTCTTCTTTAGGAGCTGCAGGAGACTCATCAATAACAACATCAATACATTCAACAATCTTTCGAAGCCTTTTATTGTAACATGTGTATGCTTTGCTTGAAGATGAGTAACCAAGAAATATCCCTTCATCTGATCTAGGTTCAAACTTGCCAAGCTTTTCATCATTATTTTTGATAAAGCATTTACTTCCAAAAACTTTAAAATGCTTCATAGTGGGAGAATTACCATACCAGAGTTCATATGGAGTTTTGTCACTATTTACCCGAACATAAGCCTTATTGAGAATGTTGGTTGTTGTATGTGCTGCTTCACTCCAGAACATATCAGGAGTTCCAGAATCATCAAGCATAGCTCTAGCCATTTGAACAATTGTTCTATTCATTCTTTCTGCTACGCCATTTTGTTGTGGTGTGCCTGCTACAAAGAACTGTCTTTTTATGCCATGTTGTTCACAAAATTCAAAGAATTCATTTGATATATATTCTCCTCCTCGATCAGATCTAAGACACTTGATTTTTAGATCTAATTCATTTTCTACCAATGCTTTGAAGATCTGAAATTTTTCAAATGCTTCATCTTTGTGTTTAATGAACCCGATCCAACACATTCTAGAGTAGTCATCAATAAATAAGATATAGTATTCTTCCCCACGTAGTGAATTTTTCCTTATAGGTCCACAGATGTCAGTATGAATGAGTTCAAGAGGCTTACTTGAAGATCCTTCTTTGGCATTGAATCGTACTCTGTTCTGCTTACCGAATTGACAAGATTTGCATATGGTACTTTCTGGTAGTTTAATATTGGGAAGATCACGAACAGCTTGAAGTCTGCTTGCTTTGTTGATTTGAGAGAAGCTCAGATGCCCCAGCCTTCTATGCCATAGCCAATTTTCTGAAGACTTGCTCAAGTAACATTGATCTACGTCGTTCAGTACATACAGGTTGCTTGGATTTCTTTTTCCTTTTATAATGATTTTACCTGTATCAAGATCATGAACCACACATTATTTTGAACTAAAGACCACTTATGTTCCTTGATCACACATTTGACTTACACTTAACAGGTTATGCCTTAATCCATCCACATACATGACATCTTTAGCCTTTACCTTTTCTTTTAGAAATACTGACCCTTTTCCTTTAATTACAGCAGGAGTATCATTTCAAAATGTAACTTTCTTTTCTTTTTCTAGAGCATTATATGTACGAAGTTTGCTTTTGTCACCTGTCATGTGTCTTGAGCACCCACTATCAATGTACCATTGATTTTCTTCACCTTCTGCAAATAACGCTATCCCACAGTTTTCAACCGGTATTTCTTTCTTTTTCCACACTTTAGAGCTTGAGGGAAAATGCTCTTTTGACTGGACCTTGCTCCTGCATTCAGATTCTTCATGACCAAAGTTATTGCAATAAGTACATTCAACTTCGTTTTGAAGAGGAGAAAAGTTGTTATAGATGTTCTTCTTTGGTTCAATATTCATCCTTTTCTTTCTTGCTTCTCTTGTCATGATGGTTTTATATGCAACACATTGAACAACTTTATGACCAAAATTGTGACATGAGAAACATTTTCCATTGAAGTAGAAATTTCTGTGATCATGAAATTTTCTATTAGGATTTACCTATTGGTTGTAGCTTCTTTGAAAGATATCCCTGTTAGTGTTTCTTGAATTGAGAAGATCATGCTTTACCTGTGAGGATCCTTTGTTCCCATGCTGAGTGGCTGAATGTAGTGAACCAGCTGTGGCTGCTTTTAGATAATTTGGTGCTGAAGTCTGGGAAGAATCCCCAGTATATCCAAGACCTGTTTTTATAAGAGGAGACCGTTGTACCTTGATAATCTCATCTAAGGTTTCTGAACCTTTAGCAAATCTAAGATTGAGAGATTTCACTTTCTCATTATCTTTCCTTAGACTTACTACTTCACACTCCAATTCCTCAATACGGTTTTCTTTTGCTTCAAGCTGATTTTCAAGAGTCTCTATGATTATGTTATTTTCTTCTAGGCTTACCTTGATTTGAGTGTTTTCTTCAAGACAATAATTGTCTTCTAGAGCATCCACAAAAATATCTTTTTCTTCTCTAGATTGATTCTTATTCCATCCTCCTACTTCTTTCACTATTTTCCATACTGCTACACCAAGATTTTTCAGATATGCTTTTGTTCGTACCTTCCAGAATATCAGATTGCTTCCATTGAATAGAGGTGGCTTTAGAGACATTACTCCTTCAAGACTTCCCATTGCGACAGATCTCCTTCAAGCGATCAAGCTTCTGCAGAAGAACCTGCTCTGATACCAATTGTTGGGAAAAATACTGAGAGGGGGGGGTGAATCAGTATTTAGGGAAAACTAAAACTTTTTACTTTTTCATGCTCTAAAACCCATACGCTACTTTGCTGAAGACAACTAGCGTATACACGCGGATATCCTTCATAAAACTCGCGTATACACAGAGATCTAATTATGCCATTAGTTCTTCACTTATATCATTCCATCATTCATTCATTAGATGTTATATAAATAGTAAACATGTGCAGTAAGAACAGAATAAACCATCACACAAAGCATCACACATGAACACCAGGATTTTTAGGTGGAAACCCAAGTCGGGAGAAACCCACCGCTGCAGTTGCTCAGCCTTCAATATTTTATTATAGAGAAAACATCTTACAACATATGTGCTGGTGCAGACTCCTACCAGCACGCAGGCACCCACCTGCGCTCGTTTACCAGCCTCTCCTGGAAGGGAGCTCCAACCCCCTGACTCGTTTACCGGCCTCTCCTGGAAGGGAGCTACGACCCCCTTCTCTCGTTTACTAGCCTCACCTGGAAGGGAGCTATAACCCCCTGACTGAAGGCTACAACCCTCAGCACCTCTATGGACCACGTTTCATCAATTTTCACACTGGATCCAAAGCATCCTTTAGGACACCACTTGCAGGCCACGTTTCATCATATTTTCAGACTGGACCCACTCCATACTTTTAAGCTCAAGACATGTTCTATCAAGCACAACTTTATCAAGTAATTTGTCATCATCTTGCCATTCAAGGACAACACTCAGCATCATATTGCTAACAAACATCATTTCATATCAAATTTACATTATTTACCAAGCCCATCAGGTCAAGATTAACTTCATCAGGTGGATTTCCATCAAGGACAACACATGTCAACAGTCTCATGTCTTCATCTTCATTCAGTGGGTTGCCATCAAGGACAACACTCTACATCATATTGCCAACAATCTCCCCCTTTGGACTTGATGGCAACCACAATGGTGTTTGGTTACCACAACAGATAGGTACATTAAGAATACAAGGACACCATGTCACATTCCCTGGGTAATGATTCGTCTAAATGACCCCGTCCAGGAATACCATTGGAAGTAATGTGGTTTTGGCTCACGGTATTGAAAAAGGGTAAACCTATATAAAGAGAAGAAATTCATTGTGCAAACAATGAGTGTGGGTGCAAGATGTCTGAGCTTGAATGAATACTTCTCTGTGAAGTATATCTGTATGGAAAGGGTAAAGGTTTGATGATAGATCTGAATCCATGATGCACCTATGAAGAAATGATGAAGCGGGATATCTAGATCTGAAATGTATTTGTATCTACTACATCTGTTTATGGAGTGATTAGATCTGTGATGAGGTGAACATCTGTCTGAAGTAAAGGGTTGAATCTGAACTGAATATCTAATCTGAAGAAGTATGCAGCTCTGTAATAGTTGAAGATCCATACGCTAGTTAGCCACAGAGGAAGCGCGTATATACGCAGATTCTCTGAAGAAAGCATGGATCTTCAACCATTATAAACGACATACTCTTCAGTCGTTCGGATTGCGCACCCAGGCCAGTGTTGCGCCTCATCTTAGATCTAAGCCTTCCATAAACAGATCTAGCAGATACAAATACATTCCAGATCTAGATATTCCGCTTCATCATTTCTTCATAGGTGCATCATAGATTCAGATCTACCCTTCCCATCTGATTACTTCACGGAAGTTCATTCAAGCCGGTCATCTTGCACCCACACTCATTGTTTGCCCGCGATGGGCTTCTCTTTGCTATAGAGTCTCCACGATACCATGAGCCAAAACCACATTACTGGGCGGGAAATCATTACCCAATACAATGGGTCAATACCATGGTGGTTACTCCTGGTTTTTCACTTTATGAGCACTTTTGCCCACACGCGACTTGGCATGTTATTTCCCGCGTGCATACGCGACTTCCCCTAGGCAAATCCGCGTATTCCTAGAGACATACTCTTTTCATCATAGATCTATCACATGTTGAATTCCTTTCTTCATTACCTTCTATACTCACTGTAGATACATCAGATTTAGTTCATCAAGACATGTTCTATCAAGCACAACTTTATCAAGTAAGTTGTCATCATCTTGCCATTCAAGGACAACACTCAGCATCATATTGCTAACAAACATCATTTCATATCAGATTTACATCATTTACCAAGCCCATCAGGTCAAGATTAACTTCATCAGGTGGATTTCCATTAAGGACAACACATGTCAACTGTCTCATGTCTTCATCTTCATTCAGTGGGTTGCCATCAAGGACAACACTCTGCATCATATTGCCAACAGTGTCATTATCGCAGGGGGAGTACTTGTGTTGTCATCAATGCCAAAGGGGGAGATTGTTGATCAGCGGTTGTCATTGATGTCAACCCAAGCAGCACCAGGGGCTAACCTAATATTGCATGGGAATTTTTACCTACCAAATTAATATATTTTGGGTCAATAATGTTTTTTATGGTTTCTAGTTGTCGAGATGTTTCCGTTGATATATGGCACACCATGTAATTCTTCATGGTTTGAGAGATATTCATGTTTGAATTTTGTACCCCTAGTTAGTGGGCTAAAACCCTATGGGGTTGGGGTATGGGTCATTGAAAAGTCATAATTAATATTTTTTAAGCTCCTAAAATCCCTCCCACGTTCACTTTTTGAAGCCCCTCTCAACTTAAGCATTCATATAAATTGTGATCTTCATTTCCTCCTTATGCAAGGGATTTTGCCATTTGAAACAGGTCATCTTGGAATTTTCGTTCTAACGTTTTTTCTACGAAGGTTCAGAAGCTGAAATTTTTATGAGACGAAGCTGAAATCGTGAGGAAGCTACAGTAAAACTTTTAGATCAAGGTGCACAATAGTTTTGGAGATATGATATGTGGAAGTCAGGGTTTTTGTAGGCTCCTGAAATTCATCTCAAGGAAGTGACCTTGGTAAAATCATCATATCTCTCTCTCTGAGCATCAGATTGGAATTCCATAAAAATTGGCAGATATTTCACATTATTTAATATTTTCTCTATCAATTTCAAAGCCAAATAAAGAAAAAGTGACACGTGGCATGCCGTACAAGTGCGCTCTGTTGAAACAGTCCATAATTAGGGCATTGTGAGAGATTGGGCATAACTCTCTCTTGAAGAATCCAAATTGGTTCAGACCTGTGGCATTGGAAATACGACTCAGAGGACTACTACAAGACTTAAAATTAGATATTTGAGATCTGAAATAACAAAGATACACCAGATTCAATATCGAGCTCCTAGAAGGCAAGAAAAAGCTAGATCATGTGTTGTCAAGGGTTGCAAAGGACTAGACTTTCTATGGCAGCAAAGCAAAGCAAGGTGCAGCAGAGGGCAGCATGACAAGAGTAGCAACCAAGGTGCATAACAGCAGCAAGAAGTTCATCATATGAAGTCTTCAAGTGGGTATCACTGCATACAATCATTGTAAAGGTATCATTGTACTTAGTCATTGTAAATACATTATTGTACAAATTTTACTAGTATCTATCTACCAAGGGTTGAAGAGGCAGTGTTGGGAGGTCTAGGATCATCATTAGGTGGTTGTGTCAAAGTTGGGGTTATGGTCTAGTATATATTTTTCTTCTACATCATTCTATATCATTGTAAAGTGGACCATTTTCCCTGGTACGGGAGTCCATTCTTCTTTTATTCTTCTATAGGGTGGTAGGGTGGTGCTAGGGTGAGTTGTAGCTCATTGGGTGTTGGGGCATCTATTCAGTTGACTACTGAAGAATCTCGGGCGTTGAAGCGTCCATCTAGTGAGAGTTGGAGAAGAATGCTTTTCTAGATTCTAGGAAGTTGGAGCTTTACTTTCAATTGGAGTTGAATATTAAAGAATTATTAGAAAAGAATTAGGTGGTTTTTTTCCTGGAGTGGGTTTCCACCTTAAAATCTGTCTGCATTTGTGTTCCTCTTGTTTGCTGCTATCATTGTACAAACACTGATAATAATTTAATATTAACTAATGCTCTAACTAAAAGGAACACTGATTCACCCCCCCTCTCAGTATTTCCAACAGTAATGGGAGGAGACTTCAATCTAATTCTTCATGCAAATGAGAAAAGAGGAGGTTGCTTCAGTCATGATCCTTTTAGAAATCATCTTAAAGACATTATGCAGGACCATGAGTTGGTGGACATAACACCAAAGAACCGTAGGTACACTTGGAGTAATAGAAGAATAGGCAGAGATAATATTATGGAAAGGCTTGACAGAATTTTGATAGCATTCACTCTCCTTTCTCACTATTCCAAAGCTACTGCTAATGTGCTCACCTCTTCAGCCTCGGACCATTATCCATTTACTCTTTCCTTTGGTGACCATCGCTCTCTTAGAGCCATTCCCTTCAAATATAGCCCACTCTAGAATGACATGTTGGAAGCAAATCAGTTGGTGTGGGGTGTGTGGATGCAGCATGTTGAAGGCTCACTAGTTCATATATGGGAGACCAAACTAAAGAAAAAAAACTAACTTTAAAGGAATGGGCTAAAACCCATTATAAAGAACCTGATAAGATCATAACTGAAATTAAATCCAAGCTGGATGAATTTCATGACAAGATTGAAATTCAAGGCCTCAACCAACACATCCTTAACTAGGAAACGGATCTCTATTGGTAGCTCTATTGGGCCAACAGAAAAGAGGAGGAGAAATGGTGTATTAAATCAAGAAATTTATGGCTCCAAGCTAGCGACAAGAACACAACCTTTTTTCATAAGCAAACCATAGTCCGCAAAGCTAAAAACAACATCGCTTACATCATTGACGATGTTGGACATCTTCAAACAGATCAAGAGGCAATTAAAAGGGCTGCCACAACGCGTTTTAAAGAGTTTCTCACCGAGAATAGAATGCCAGAAGATTACTCGGACTTGTTACAACACCTCCCAATGCTGATCACTGAAGAGATAAACCAATCTCTCAACAGAGAAATTGGAGAATAAGAGGTCCAAAATGCAATCTGGACCCTGCATTCAGATAAAGCGTTGGGACTAGATGGGTTCTCGATTTCCTTCTATATAACCTACTGGGATCTTATAAAAAATATCTGATGAAAATGATACAGTGGACTCATCAGAAAAAGAAAATTGGAGGGTATACCAATTCTACATTTCTAGCCCTCATTCCCAAATAAAATTGCCCATCCTCCTTTTCTATATTTAGGCCCATCTCCCTTTGTAACTCCTCCTACAAGCTCCTCACAAAAATCCTGGCCTCTCGTCTTAAGCCCCATATTCACAACCTCATCTCGGAAAATCAAGGAGGGTTTATATCCCAAAGACAAATCATTGATTCTATCCTCCTTGTTCAAGAAGCCATAGAGTCCAGCATCTCACGCAACGAAAAAGGATTTATTCTTAAGCTTGACCTTTCCAATGCTTTTGATAGGGTCAGGCACTCCTTTCTCCTTCTGTGCTCCAAAAAATGGGATTGATCAAACTTTCCTTGCCTTAACCAGTTCCTCCATCTCTAGACCCTGGATATCTCCTCTTATCAATGGTAGACCAACCCCTTATTTCCAATCCACTAGAGGTTTACGACAAGGGTGTCCTCTCTCCCCTTGCCTCTTCATTCTTATGGCGGAATCCTTCAGTAGAGCTTTCGACCATATGAGAGGGGTGGGTCTCATTACCGACATCAAATATGGTAATGGAGTTAAAAACATGAATCATTCCCAATTCACAGATGACACTCTGCTTATGGGAGGATCAACCAACATTATAGCTTAGCGATTCAAAAATATCCTAGACAAGTTCATGCTCTCCTCTAGTGGCCTGATTAACAATCATAAAAGTTGTGTCTATGGCAGGAATGCGTCCAATCAAACCTTGCACAGTATTGCTAATATACTTGGTGTTCCTTGCAAAATAAATTGGGATCATTTCACTTATTTAGGCATGCCTGTAAGTATCATATCTTTGAAGGCAAATGTCTGTAATGTTACAATTGATAAAATGTAGAGAAAATTTAATCAATTGGGATCAGCATGGCTCAACCCCGTAGTTTGTCTCACCCTTCTCAATTCTAGGCTCTCCTCCCTTCCTCTATATCACTTTACTCTCCTTCAAGCTCCATCTAGCATTCATATCAAAATAGAATCTATCGTTAGGAATTTCCTATGGCAAGGAGGAAATAATGATAAAAGGAAATACAATCTCATTAATTAGAGGCAAGTAATTCAAGATCAGGAGCATGGAGGTATTGGTGTTCGTTCACCCAAACTCCTAAATAGATCCTTTGGCGGGAAGATTGTTTGGCATCTTATTAATGGGGGTCAAGCTTGGTGGAAAAAAATTCTGGAAGTAAAGTATCTAAACACCACAAGACAGCAGCTCCTTTATCACGATATTCCCAATAGGCCTTGCTCAAAAATCTGGTCCTTATGCAAAAAAGCCATTCCTTTCCTTGCTCATAACCTATCTAAATTTCCCATGGGAGGCAACACCATCAACATAAGAACTGACCGGATTATGGGACATGTTCCCATTATGGATAGGCCTGGTGTGCAGCGCATTCTCCTCTTCTTCAACAACATGGGTCTCAACCTCTTGAGCCATTTCTCCAAATGGGACACTCATACTCAAATATGGACCGGATGGAACTTGCCTAAAGTCCCTTCTCACCTTGAAGATGACCTCAAAAATCTCCAATTCTACCTTCATGGCACTGCACCTATCAAAAAAGGGAACATTGATGGTTTCCGTTGGGACCCCTCTGGTACTACTTTTACCATCAAATCAGCTTATCAGTATCTCTGTAGAGATCACTATCCAATGCCAATATGGCCATTATGGAAGACTGTTTGGAAGACTCAAGCTATTCCAAAGATCAAATTTTTTATTTGGCTTCAATAAATAAATAAAAAATTAACCTCAGAAAATCTCAAAAAAGAGGTATTATGGGACCGTCTATTTGTCCAAACTGTCAAAATGAAGAAGAGACAATCCACCATCTCTTCATCTGGTGCCCCTTCGCCTCTAGCTGCTGGACTGAGCTCACCTCCTTTTTTCAACCCTGCTAGACACAATATCGCTCAGTTACTGAGGTTCTAAAATCTTGGAAAAACAGCTTTCCATGGGGGAGAAAGAAGAATAAAATTTCGCAACGGGTATGGGATACCCTTCCTTATGTAGTGTTGTGGAATATTTGGCTATCCAGGAATAATAAAATCTTCATGGAAAAAGAGCCATCATCTAGAAAAGTGTGCAGAAATTCTTGGAGCCTCGCCATTGAAGCAATCTATGCCAAAGGCAACTACCATATTGATCACAATGAACTTTGTGTGGAGGAAAATATATTCCTTGGAGATTACCTGAACAGAAGCACCAATAGCAATCACTTTATAAAACAACACCACAGATCTGAAGCAAGCTAGAATATCAGATTAAAAGAGAATGACCTCGCTAATTGGATAAAGAGCAGACTCAGACCCTCTCGCTTCTTTGATGGGGCTTCAAAGTCTAATCCAGGCATAGCAGGAGCGGGTGGTATCATAAGAAGTGAAAATGGAAGCATCCTTACCACATTTGAATGGGGACTTGGCACCCTATCAAACAACAGAGCAGAGGCTCTAGCACTATACCAAGGTTTACATCAACTGAAAAAGCACAAAATCAAAAATGCCATGGTATTTGGAGATTCAGCTATTATCATAAATCTAATGGTCCATGATTGCTCTGTTGCCAACATAGATCTTCAACAAATCATCAGCAGGTGTTGTTAGAGTCGGTCTCTTCATCCCTCTGTCAGAGATCAAAATCTCTTTTGTTGCATTTCATTTTAGGTGTCTCATCCAGTCAAGTCAGCTGCATTCCATTAGGAGCATGGATCATCTGACGGAAGGGTCTTTTCTCTCATATCCCTCATGCCTTGTACCTGTTGGCTTAGGTCTGTTCATCAAAGTCCATCAAAATCATTTTCAGTCAATGTTTGGTGTTTTGGTCAGCAAAGAGTCCTTTTAGGGTTTTAAACCTCATTAGGTCTAAGGTTTCACAAAATTAGTCTTCAAAATGTCCAATAATGCCAACAGGAACATGAGGGAGGTTCAAAATAAGTTTTCATTTCAAAAATTTCATCTTCATAATGTTAGATCATGATTCTTCTTCAAAACTCTATTTTGAAGAAAAATCGTCAATTTTTTCTTTTGTAATAAATGCCATGTAAATTTTCAAAAAAAAATCAGTTATGAAGATCTTCAGGCGCAGCCCTGGTCACCTTTGCCAAATCCAATGCCAGTCATCCCTCCAAAAAATTGACAAAATTTTCATCATTCAGCTCAAAATTCAAAGGAAACAAACCAAAAACAGAGTTTATATTAAAAAGTGAAAAGTGCCAAAGCCAAACATTAGAAAGTGGGTTTTCTAAATTAAAATCAAGGTCTAATGGCTATACAAGATATTTTCACCATTCAAATAGTTCATTTGCACCAAGAAACAAGAGTGAAAGCCAAATCAAGCGTGGAGGAGTGAAAGCATTTGTTTAAGGCCGGACTGTGTGTTGAAATCAGTTGCGCGACGTATTGGGAGAAGGCGCGATGCACATACTGGTCGCGGTGCATAGGGATACCCATCGTTGTGTTTTTTTTAAACGTGCACGACACACATACTGGTCGCAGCGCACTGGGTTATGCACATGGCGCACAAAGCCGACAAGTGAAATTTTCTTCATTTCTCCATAAAATTTCAAAACGACTCAGCCTTTTATGATCCAAGTAAGTTTGTGAGCCCTTGCAATTGCTATTAGCTTGTGTTTGGTGTTCTATGGAGGGAAGGATATAAGAGTTTGATTGTTGAAATTATAAACCCTCTCATTTGGTCAAAAACTGATCCTTAGGGTTTGAATTTGATTGCTAAAATTTGATTTTGGTTCCAAGTAGTTCAAATCTCATTCCTCACCTATGGTTCCTTTCCCATCACTGTAATCCTATCATTATTGTCAATCCCTTATTCCCTTATATCCAAAAACCACTCATATCACTTATTCCCATTTATATCTATCCCTCAATCCTTTCATTCCTTATCCTTATTCATTTCCCCATATCATTTGGAAAAATTCTTGACCCCAAATTCCCAAACACAGTCAAGTGACTGTCCTCACATTTTAAATCTCACTTGATTATAGTCCATTGTTCCCACTGTCATATTTCCCACAGTCCCTTCCTACTTGGCACATATTTTGGTGATTGAAACAAAGGCACCAATTTCTCATTTTCAACAAACCAAACATACACTTGACATATACCTTGCACACCATGGAGACGGACACTGATTCATCATATGAACAAGACAGTGATTCTACCACTAAGCTACATGCACCGAGAAGGCCTCGTAAAGGTGGCAAACATGTGAGAGAAGAGCCCACCTCATTGACTCAGTTGCAGGCATGCCCACATGCCATGGCATGTTTTCGAGAGCAGTCATGCTTTCGGTATTGTGAGATGATTGCTCGGATTCAGCATCATCAAGAGTTGGCTCGGTTATTTGTTTTACATTTGCATGATGGTCAGGTAACTCTTGCTGGTGTAAATTTCACCTTGACACCGGAAACCATTTCTCAGGCAACATGAATACTGAATATAGGTGAGGAGTGGAACAAGAGATAGCAGGTGGACAGAGTGCATTATGAACCATACATCAGGCCTAGCTATGTGAGGCAGCTCAGCAGGGTATTCCCATTCCGGTTTCTGAAGGAATCCTATGCGCCTTTGATGAGACTCATTATCAGATACTTCAGTTGTGAGGGCCGATTTTCACGCCTCTGTGCCTACCACATCAGGTTATTGATGCATTTCACGAGAGTGAGGGTGATGAACATTCCGTATTTCATGTGCCAAATCATCAAGAGAATGACTACTCTTGTGAAGAAGAAAACTCCCAAGCAGCAATACAACAACATTTATCATTATGAGCTCGTCAATATCATTGTGGTACATCAGCTTGGATTGCAGGGCATTGCATGGGAATATTTCATTTCCCATGACTTCTTCACAGCCCCTCAACCTCCTCCGGAGATTTTCCATGATGCAGGTGAACCTTCACATCAATTTGAAGGTCACGAGATAGAGCCTATCAGTGTGCTAGTGTATGTCACTTATCAGAGAGGCATGAGAGTATTATTTGCAGCAGCCCGACGAGTACTATCTCCACCCGGGGTGGAAGGGGTATCGTTGCCATCATTAGCAGCACAGGTACAGGTACAAGACAGAGGTAAGAGGCCCATGTAGGATGAGGGCCCTTCAGAAGGCCAGGATACTGATTTCGTAGGAGGCTAGGATACTGATTTCGTATTGATTGATGAGGATTTGAGCTCTCCAAGCTCAAAGTTGAGAGAGATCATTCAGGAACAGAAGGCCGAGATCGACACATTGACCGACAAGTTGTAGAGAGCTCAATGGATCATAAACTATCTAGAGCAGTGAAACAAGCAGTTGGAGGATCAGAAGACGATCATGGAGTTGAAAAAGATCTGTGAGAATCGGCAAGTTGCTCGAAGAATCCCAATAGAGATGACACCTATTGAGCGGGAGATTGAGGCCGATAGAGAGACTTGGCTTGAGAGGGTCAACATTCATCTTGAGAAGTTGTTGGAGAAGGCAAAAAAAGAGAAGAACATGCTCAGACACATGAAGAACCATTATTGGGCGCGACATCATGTTTGCAAAGCGAGGATCAAGATCCTGAAAGCAAGGCTAAGGAGGGCACTAAAGCGTCGCAAAAGGCATGAGAGGCTCCAAATTTTGGCCGAAGCTTCTTTGGCCCAACATAGTGCTTGATGGTGGAAATTCAGTCCAAATTTCAAGGAATTTGGGAAAATTTTTGTCAATTTTGAATTTTTGAGCCTAAACACAGATTTTCCTGCCCGACGCGTAGCGCCACTTGGCACGCGCTTATAATTGGCAGCTCTTCAGGAGGAAAACTTTGTACTTTTGGATTTTTCATCAAAATTTATGCATGCCTATAGATTACCTAAGGATTTCATCAAGTTATGGGTTGCCTAAAGGGTCAAAAACACCCTAAAAATGGTATTTCTGCCACATTTTGCACAAACAGGAAGAAGTGTTGGGAGATTGAACTTTTAGAGGGGAAAATGGCAACCAAATCCAGAAATTCCACTTGGGTTGGAAAGTAGACAGGCAGGGATTTCCAACGAGCTATCCTTTTCTCAATTTTGACTTCGGGAAGGGCCTCAAAATCAGCTCCAAACTTGTGCTACGCATAGAGATTCCAGGCGCTGCACATAGAGGAATTTGGCCTATTTTTCACTCAACAGCTCAGAATTTCGCCTAGTTTTGGCCAGTTTCACTTTTTCATGTAACTCTTGATGTACCTTGATGTAATTTCATGACCATGATGTAATTTTGGCACATTTTTACTCATTCTATAAGATTCATTCACCAAAAGGTGAAATGTAAATGAATGGATCAGTTTCCTAGCATATAGAGGCAAGTTGTTTCATTGCCTATTTTCTAGTTCCTAGTTTAGATATGGTTGAAACAACTCCTATAATGATGAGCTCGACCCCTAGAGGCATGGGAATGGGTTATACTTGCCTATATGATGTATTTTCTCAGTCATTTTCAGGGTTGGACACTTGGGATTGCTTGACACTTCATTGTACATTTCATCTCTGCATTTTTGGCAAAGGAATAGACCAGGGTTTGCAGCACTCTTTGGGATCCATGTGGCTCTATGTTTTGATGGTGTTCTCCTCTATGTAATTGTAAGTTTCACTTATGTTTATGTGTATCATTTTCCCTTCTCTTTCCTTCTTAAATTAAACAAATCAGTGTTAAAGGTGGAATTCATTAGCTTGCTTTGCTCTGCCTTCAGTTTTGTTTAATTTTCCATGTTTTCATCAGTTTGAGGAGGACTCTTGAGACCCTCTTACCCTCTTCAGCTCCTCACTGGTCTGATCCATCCATTCATTCAATCTAAAGCATCAAAACAATTTCCTTCCTTGCCCCAATCAAAACTCTGCAAAAACTAGGCCTAATCCCCGCACCCAAAACTGCCTTTCCCTTTGATCCAACAAAAAACCCCAAAAACACAATCAAACTCCTTCACTTATATACCTAGCCTAAAATTAGCTTTTATTTCAAGTCATCTCAAGCCCTATTGATTATTTTTTATGAGATTGACCCGGAGAGAGCCCTCTCCTGTTCTGGTAGGGCTAGCTACCAGACTGAGCATGGTTTGATGTTACCCTGAACTCTGCCTTCCTTCAGCCTAAGGTAGATTTAGGCAATAACATAGTGGCGACCATACTGGGGAAAAAATGGTTTTCTTGTTGGTGTTATTTGTTTTATAAGCTACAGACGGAGCCTGAAGTTATGCCAGGTAGCCTTCGAAACGCTCTTTCTTTGCATTAGCGAAAGTAGATAAATTCTGCTTCAGTCAATCTCCGGTCTACCTTGTGAACGTGACACTTGACTTGTAAATTACCCCATTACATCAGATCGTTCTGGACTTTTGGGTGATGAGTCTAGAATTCGATAGGCTGAACAAGTTGGTTTTGTCCCTTTGATTTTTAAATAATCCAACAAACTGGCTTCCAGAAGACATACTAGAGCAAATCCGGATCCCGATCCACCTCTAGTGTATGAGAATCCCAATCTGATTTCAAGAATCCATCGTCGAGAAAGTCCCGTGATTCCTCTATTCAAATCTCATTCATGTCCCACTGTGTTTGAATACCTTGAAGATATTGAGTTTGACGAGAAATTTGAGTTGTCGTTGTTTGAAACTAAGTCTGAAAGTGCAATTGGTTCTACTGTCATAAATCCCGAGTTTATCAAGTATCTTGAAATTGAACAGGCTAATAGATCCATCGACAGTTACATTTTGAATATTCAAAACTCCATTGTGGCAACAAACATTCCTGAGTTTATAGAATCTGCATCTGAGACTCTTGGGCCATCAGCAGTTCCTTCCGATTCAAAAGTTCATACCCAGCCTCCTTTCATTCCTACCATCCCTGTGAAACCATCTACTTCTGATCAACAATATGCAGTAGTATTGCCTCCATCCACACCAGATACACCTCATACATCTACTGCTCCTACTCCACCTGTTTCTCCAAGACAGATTATAAATCCACCAAGAGCAATGGCTGCTCGATTCGCAACCCTTGTCTTGCCTCAAAACTTGGATGTTATGCCCGCTGATTATCAAATTAAGATCCCATTGTTTGATGGCACTCCTCAAAGTGTCACTACTTAGCAACATATTGATAGAATGGCAGACTTCTTCGATCTTCATGAAATTGATGAAGAAAATGTGACCATGAGATTTTTTGTGCAAACTTTTGGAGGTGAAGTGAGAAAATGGTTCAGAGCTTTGCAGCCTAGAAGTATTGCTACATTGGCCGAGCTTCAGAGACAATTTTTAGATCAGTGGGAAGTAAAGAAATATCCTCTTTAGATCACTTCTGAATATACCAAGATCAGGCGCAACGTAGGTGAGTCAGTCCAAGACTATTGTATCAGATTCAATGCGGTTTATAATGCAATTCCCGATGATTTAAGGCCATCTAAGAAGTTAGCTTTGCTTAATTTTTTAGATGGTTTTGATTCAGACATGGCCTATTCATTACGAGAAAGAGATCCGACAACTTTGGAGGAGATGCAGAAAATTGCAGTGAGTGTTGAAGCTAATTTGAATGATAAGAGAGCTAAATTGAGAGCAGAAAAGAAAGTCGCAATAAAGGAAGAAGCTTCTACTTCATATCAATTACTTCGCAAGGTGGAAAATATGATTGAAAGACTAACACTTGATAAGCCTGAACCGCAGATCAGGAATCCAAACTTCCGTGGACAGCAGCAACCACAATTCCAGATCAAACAATGAGAGCAGCGAGCACAAGAACCGTCGGCACAACAGCAGGTAAAGACTCCTTTGCATCAGAATTTTGTTGGCCCGGAATCATATGATGAATACAATGTAATAGGAGAATAAAATCACTTCTTTACACCTGATGATATTCCAACCTTTATCACTGAGGATGACGAGTATGCAGAAAATTCAGCTGAACAAAAGGATGAGGATTTTATCTTGGCAAATGACACGGCTCTTGAAGAAGAGTCAGATGAGTATCAGAGAGGCTATATGAATGCTTTTTCCACCCAGCAGCGACAATATTCACTTAGAAACAGAGATGTGCCTATCAACCCAATCCAAAAAAGAAAATAAGTTTCAGCACCAAAGAATGATGCACCCATTGCACAGAAGAAGGGAAAAGATGTAGCTGATCCTACTACAATCAAGTCTCCATCAGCAAAGGAAAGAGCTAATCAGCCAATTGTATCGAGGGAGAAATTTGAAAAGAAGGATGCTCCAGCCAAAGAGGTAGAAAAAAATTCAGTCTTTAACTTAGAGAGTGAGATTTCTAAGTTAAAAGTTTCCATTCCTTTGACTGAGTTGATGAGAAATAGCAGCTACAAGGGTCAAGTATCTAAAATTTTGAATTTAGATCCAATGTCCGATATGGTGAATGTGGAAGATGATCAACCTGAGTTGATCTCTAGTCCAGCATTGGATGGTGAGTCTCCCGATAGTGACGTACCTCCTTTTTATATCAGCCTTAGATTGCATGATTTTGTGTTGCATAATGCTATGTTTGATTCTGGGGCTTCCCATAATCTCATGCTGAGGGCGATCATGGAGAAATTGGGATTGGACATCACTAGGAAATATCATGATTTATATTCTTTCGATTCCAGCAGAGTAAGATGCATCGGGCTCATCAAATATTTGGTGGTTAGTTTAGATCAAATTCCAACTAAGAATGTTTTGATGGATGTGGTTGTGGCGGACATTCCTCCTAGATTTGGCATGCTTCTTTCCAGATCTTGGGGAGAAAAATTGAAGGGAACATTACAGCTTGATTTCTCCTATGCTACCATTCCTATGTTTGGTCAGATGACAAGATTATATCGGGAGCAAAAAATGAAGTATATGATCACCAACAAGGAGAAACCGGTAAATCATCCTGTTAATTATGTACATATAGATTTAGAGTCTTTTGTTTTGTATTCAGATAGTTTCAATGATGTAGATAGTCAGTTATTTGAAGCAGAGGACATTCCGGAGATCACAGAAAATTTCAGAGAAGTTTTGATGAAAGAAAGGCAAGAACTTGAAAGTTCCGCGGAGCAATCAACCTCCCAAAAGCAGCAGAAAGATGATGGACAGCACGCAGAAATAACAGAGAAAACACAATTTCAGCACTTGGAAGAAGATGAAGATGGTTTATGGACCATGTATTTCGATGGTGCAGTAGGAAGTGATGGTGTTGGAATTGGTATTTGGATACGCAACCCTTTTTCCGCCCCAAGCAAGGTACCGAGTAATGTGAGGGTCTGCTCTTACAAATTAGGTTTTGATTGTTCGAATAATGAGGCAGAATACGAAGCTTTGATTGCTGGTCTGAAAATACTTATAAAGATGAATGCTAAGGGGATTGCAGTGTATGGCGACTCCAAGTTAGTAATTAAGCAAGTGAAGGGTGAATTTCAAGCTAAGCATCCTCGAATGCGGGCTTACCAAAATGTTGTTCTTGATATCTTGAAATTGTTTTCAGACTATACTTTGACTTGTATTCCTCGTATTCAGAATGGTATTGCAGATGCTCTTGCTAAGGCAGCAAGTAATTTGAAGATCTCGATGAACTCAAGTAACAAGTTTGAAATCCACGTGAAACATCGTCCAACTGTCCCGGACAATCAAAGGTATTGGCAAGTATTCCAAGATGATGATGAGATTGATGACTTTCTGCAAAACGAAGGCAAATTCAAAGAAACTTCAATTGACATGGAGCATGATGATGGTGAGGCTGATGTGCAAATAAATCAGATGGAAGTGTTGCAGCTGAAGGATAATGTCATTCCTAAGGGTTTGATACCTTTAGAAGAGCTTTTTGATCAAGATGACGTAGCTAGAAAACCAACCTTGCGGCTAACCGAAAAGGGAGTTGAAGACGTGAACATTGGATCAGCTAAGAATCCAAAGATGGCGAAGTTGTCCAAAACATTGCCACCAGAGGTAAAAGAAAAATATGTTAGTTTATTGTCTTCTTTTGCTGATGCATTTTCTTGGGACTATTCATATTTGAAGACATATGATACAAACATAATTCAGCACAACATTCTTATCAAGCCAAATCAAAAGCCCTTTCGGCAGAAGTTGAGAAGGATAAATCCGAAATTGTTGCCCTTAATTGAGAAGGAGGTGAATCGATTATACAAGGCTGGTATCATTGTTCCTATAAGGTTTTTAGATTGGATTTCCAATTTGGTGTCCGTCCGCAAAAAGACAGGTGAGATTCGTTTGTGCATTGATTTTAGGAATTTGAACAAGGTTTCTTTGAAAGACAATTATCCGTTGCCCAAAATGGATCATATACTGCAGCGAGTAGTTGGAGCATCTCATATGTCGCTACTCGATGGTTATTCCGTGTATAACCAAATTCTGGTCCATGAGGATGATAGAGACAAAACAGCGTTCACCACTTCGTGGGGAACTTTCCATTATGCTAAAATGCCTTTCGGTTTGAAGAATGCTGGTGTGACATTTCAGCGCGCAATGGATATGGAATTTGCGAATGAGAAAGATGTTTTTCTAGTTGTGTATCTTGATGATTTGACAGTCTTTTCCAATTCTGATGAAGAGCACCTTTACCATCTGAAAATTATTTTTCAGCGATGCAGAAAGTACGGTGTGTCACTCAATTCGAAGAAAATTTTGTTTGCCATGGATGAGGGAAAACTCCTTGGTCACATTATCTCAAAAGATGGCATCCGTATTGACCCAGCTCGAGTTGAAGCTATTCAGAAAATTGACCTTCCCCGGAATAAGAAGGAGATTCAGTCTTTCAATGGTAAGATGAATTTTTTACGCCGCTTTGTGCCTAATCTTGCTGAACATCTAAGAGAGATTACAAACATGCTTAAGAAAGATAGCGTAGTGAAGTGGAGTGAAGAGGTGGTAAAATATTTCAATTTAGTGAAGTTGGTTCTTTCTTCAGCTCCTATTTTGATCAGCCCGGATTACACTCAGGATTTTATTTTGTTTTCATTTTCTTCGGAGCATACTATGGCAGCAGTATTAATGCAGAAAAGAGATGGGCATGAAAAACCAATTGCTTTTTTCAGCCGTACTATAAGAGATTCAACCTTGAAATATAACATCATTGAAAAGCAAGCTCTTGCTCTTGTGAAGGCATTGAAATATTTTCGAGTATATGTTCTACATTCTCATATTATTGCTTATGTTCCTAACGCTGATGTTAAGGATGTTTTAGTGCAAATAGATCCGGAAGGGAGACGGGGCAGATGGATTGCAGCTTTGTTGGAGTATGATGTGGAGATAAAGCCCACAAAGCTTATCAAAGGACAAGGGCTGGCAAAGCTAATGGCTGAATCCAATTTACACTCCTTGGACATCAATCTTATTGCTGCTATGTCCGAGGAGAATGAGGAAAGTTCATCAGTTTAGGTATCATACATCTTTGTGTTTTCTCCTTGGTATTCAGATATTGTATATGTGCTTCAAAAATTTTCACCACCGCCCGGCATGGCTAGAAACAAAAGTAGAACTCTGAAGTTGAAGGCTGCTAAGTTTTGTGTTTTAAATAATTCACTCTATTGGAAAGATCCCGGTGGTGTTTTATTAAACTGTTTGGTGGAAGAAGAACCAAAGCGGGTTATGGAGGATTTTCATAAGGGAGATTGCGGGGGTCACCTTTTTTGGAAGACAACGGAAAATAAGATTTTGAGAGTGGGATATTATTGGCCGAAAATTTTTGCTGATGTGTATAAGACTGTCAAAAGCTGTCATGAATGTCAGATTTTTGAAGGGAGACAGAAATTACAGCCTTTTCTGCTTAAGCCCATTGAGGTAAGTTCTCCCTTTCAGCAGTGGGGTTTGGATTTCATTGGTGAAATTCATCCCGCTTCTTCAGGTCAGCATAGATGGATCCTAACAGTGACAGATTATTTCATGAAATGGATTGGGCAATTCCCACCAGGCAAGCTACGGATTCGGTAATCATTTCTTTCCTTGAGAATAACATTTTATCTCGTTTTGATTTCCCAAATAATTTAATCACTGATAACGCAGCAGCTTTCAAATCAAAAAGGATGATTGAGTTTTGTGACAAGTATCATATCATTTTGGGACACTCAACCACTTATCATCCGCAAGGCAACGGATTAGCGGAGTCTTCCAACAAATCTTTGGTCAACATCATTAAAAAGTTGTTGGAAATAAACAAGAAAAGTTGGCATAAGAAGCTGGTCAATGCACTTTGGGCCGATCAAGTGAGTTAGAAGAAATCCATTGGTATGTCCCCCTTTGAGTTAGTTTATGGAGTTGATACAGTGTTTCCTACCTCTCTCGCAGTTCCGGTGGTCAAACTTCTACAGGAAGCTGGCAGTGAAGATGGTCATATGCAGAGAAGAATAAATCAAATGATCCATTTGCAGCAGACGAGGGAAGAAGTTTTTCAAAACACATTCAAGCTACAGGAGAGAATTAAGAAGATCTATGACAGAAAATCAAAGGCGGACAAATTTCAATTGGAAGAAGTGGTGCTGAAATGGGATGCAAGAAACGAGGAAAAGGGTAATCATGGTAAGTTTGAAAATCTCTGGAAAGGACCCTTTAAAATTTCTCCATATCGGGGTCAAAATGCTTTTCTGCTGAAGGAGATGAACGAGGAATATTGTCCAGGAGGGCCGGTCAATGGTCGGCTGCTCAAGCGATATCATTTCTGAGATGTTTTCTGTTGTTTACATTGTCACTCTACATACCATTTATTTTAGTTTCATTGCAAGTGTGTGTTGTGATCTTTTCTTCAGTTTGGGGCCCGAAGTGAAGGCTATAATTCTGAAGAATGATTTCAGCTTTGGTTTGAGTTTGTCGAGTCACATCATTCAGTCATTTCAGTTTCAAAATTGAGTCAGTTTGAGTCAAATTTTCAGTCAATAAATCAGCCAAGAGTCTTGTGTTGATTTTTCGAAGTTTTGGACTCCATAGCCCAACGGACGAAGGCACTGCCTACTCTCCCAGAAATCTGTAGTTATTGGCACCTCCAAGGAGCTACCATCCCCATTGGAGCCAATGTTAGAGTTAGTCTCTTCATCCCTCTGTCAGAGATCAAAATCTCTTTTGTTGCATTTCATTTTAGGTGTCTCATCCATTCAAGTCAGCTGCATTCCATTAGGAGCATGGATCATCTGACGGAAGGGTATTTTCACTCATATCCCTCATGCCTTGTACTTGTTGGCTCAGGTCTGTTCATCAAAGTCCATCAAAATCATTTTCAGTCAATGAAAGTCAATGTTTGGTCTTTTGGTCAGCAAAGAGTCCTTTTAGGGTTTTAAACCTCATTAGGTCTAGGGTTTCACAAAATTAGTCTTCAAAATGTCCAATAATGCCAGCAGGCACATGAGGGAGGTTCAAAATAAGTTTTCATTTCAAAAATTTCATCTTCATAATGTTAGATCATGATTCTTCTTCAAAACTCTGTTTTGAAGAAAAATCGTCAATTTTGTCTTTTGTAATAAATGCCATGTAAATTTTCAAAAAAAAATCAGTTATGAAGATCTTTAGGCGCAGCCCTGGTCGCCTTTTCCAAATCAAATGCCAGTCATCCCTGCAAAAAATTGACAAAAGTTTCATCATTCAGCTCAAAATTCAAAAGAAACAAACCAAAAACAAAGTTTATATTAAAAAGCGAAAAGTGCCAAAGCCAAACATTATAAAGTGGGTTTTCTAAATTAAAAATCAAGGTCTAATGGCTATACAAGATATTTTCACCATTCAAACAGTTCATTTTCACCAAGAAACAAGAGTGAAAGCCAAATCAAGCGTGGAGGAGCGAAATCATTTGTTTAAGGCCGGACTGTGTGTTGAAATCAGTTGTGCGACGTGTTGGGAGAAGGCACAATGCACATACTGGTCACAGCGCATAGGGCTACCCATCGCTGTGTTTTTTTTAAACGTGCGCAGCGCACTGGGTTGTGCGCATGGCGCACAGGGCCGACAAGTGAAATTTTCTTCATTTCTCCATAAAATTTCAAAACGACTCAGCCTTCTATGATACTAGTAAGTTTGTGATCCCTTGCAATTGCTATTAGCTTGTGTTTGGTGTTGTCTGGAGGGAAGGATATAAGAGTTTGATTGTTGAAATTATAAACCCTCTCATTTGGTCAAAAACTGCTCCTTAGGGTTTGAATTTGATTGCTAAAATTTTATTTTGGTGCGAGGTAGTTCAAATCCCATTCCTCACCTATGGTTCCTTTCCCATCACTGTAATCCTATCATTATTGTCAATCCCTTATTCCCTTATATCCAAAAACCACTCATATCACTTATTCCCATTTATATCTATCCCTCAATCCTTTCATTCCTTATCCTTATTCCTTTACCCATATCATTTGCAAAAATTCCTAACCCCAAATTCCCAAACACAGTCAAGTGATTGTTCTCACATTTTAAATCTCACTTGATTACAGTCCATTGTTCCCACAGTCATATTTCCCACAGTCCCTTCCTACTTGGCACATATTTTGGTGATTGAAACAAAGGCACCAATTTCTCATTTTCAACAAACCAAACATACACTTGACATATACCTTGCACACCATGGAGACAGACACTAATTCATCATATGAACAAGACAGTGATTCTACCACTAAGCTACATGCACCGAGAAGGCCTCGTAAAGGTGGAAAACATGTGAGAGAAGAGCCCACCTCATTGACTCAGTTGCAGGCCTACCCACTTGCCATGGCATGTTTTCGAGAGCAGTCATACTTTCGGTATTGTGAGATGATTGCTTGGATTCAGCATCATCAAGAGTTGGCTCGGTTATTTGTTTAAAATTTTCATGATGGTCAGGTAACTCTTGCTGGTGTAAATTTCACCTTGACACCGGAAACCATTTCTCAGGCAATAGGAATACCGAATGTAGGTGAGGAGTGGAACAAGAGATAGCAGGTGGACAGAGTGCATTATGAACCATACATCAAGCCTAGATATGTGAGGCAGCTCAGCAGGGTATTCCCATTCCGATTTCTGAAGGAATCCTATGCGCCTTTGATGAGACTCATTATCAGATACTTCAGTTGTGAGGGCCGGTTTTCACGCCTTTGTGCCTACCACGTCAGGTTATTGATGCATTTCACGAGAGTGAGGATGATGAAAATTTTGTATTTCATATGCTGAAACATCGAGAGAATGACTACTCTTGTGCAAAAGAAAACTCCTGAGCAGTAGTACAACATCATTTATCATTATGCGCTCATCAAGATCATTGTGGTACATCAGCTTGGATTGCAGAGCATTGCATGGGAATATTTCATTTCCCGTGACTTCTTCACAGCCCCTCAGCCTCCTCCGGAGATTGTCCATGATGCAAGTGAACCTTCACATCAATTTGAAGGTCACGAGACAGAGCCTATCAATGTGCCAGTGTATGTCACTTATCAGAGAGGCACGAGAGTATTATTTGCAGCAGCCCGACGAGTACTATCTCCACCCGGGGTGGAAGCGGTCTCGTTGCTGTCATCAGCAGCACAGGTATAGGTACAGGACAGAGGTAAGAGGCCCATGCAAGATGAGGGCCCTTCAGGAGGCCAGGATACTGATTTCGTAGGAGGCCAGGATACTGATTTCGTATTGATTAATGAGGATTTGAGCTCTCCAAGCTCAAAGTTGAGAGAGATCATTCAAGAACAGAAGGCCGAGATCGACACATTGACCGACAAGTTGCAGAGAGCTCAATGGATCATAAACTATCTGGAGCAGTGAAACAAGCAGTTGGAGGATCAGCAGACGATCATGGAGTTGAAAAACATCTGTGAGAATCGGCAAGTTGCTCGAAGAAGCCCAACAGAGATGACACCTATTGAGTGGGAGATTGAGGCCGATAGAGAGACTTGGCTTGAGAGGGTCAACATTCATCTTGATAAGCTGTTGGAGAAGGAAAACAAGGAGAAGAACATGCTTAGACACATGAAGAACCATTATTGGGTGCGACATCATGTTTGCAAAGCGAGGATCAAGATCCTGAAAGCAAGGCTAAGGAGCGCACTAAAGCGTCACAAAAGGCATGATAGGCTCCAAATTTTGACCGAAGCTTCTTTGGCCTAGCATAGTGCTTGATGGTGGGCATTCAGTCCAAATTTCAAGGAATTTGGGAAAAATTTTGTCAATTTTGAATTATTGAGCCTAAACACAAATTTTCCTGCCCTACGCGTAGCGCCACTTGGCGCGCACTTATAATTGGCAAATTTTCATGAGGAAAAATTTGTATTTTTGGATTTTTCATCAAAATTTATGCATGCCTATGGATTACCTAAGGATTTCATCAAGTTATGGGTAGCCTAAAGGGTCAAAAACACCCTAAAAATGGTCTTTCTGCCACTTTTTGCACACACAAGAAGAAGTGTTGGGAGATTGAACTTTTGGAGGGGCAAATGGCAACCAAATCCAGAAATTCCACTTGGGTTGGAAAGTAGACAGGCAGGGATTTCCAACGAGCTATCCTACACTCAATTTTGACTTCGGGAAGGGTTTCAAAACCAGCTCCAAACTTGTGCTACATATAGAGATTCCAGGCGCGGCGCATAGAGGAATTTGGCCTATTTTTCACTCAGCAGCTCAGAATTTAGCCTAGTTTTGGCCAGTTTCACTTTTTCATGTAACTCTTGATGTACCTTGATGTAATTTAATGAAAATTATTTAATTTTGGCACATTTTTACTCATTCTATAAGATTCATTCACCAAAAGGTGAAATGTAAATGAATGGATCAGTTTCCTAGCATATAGAGGCAAGTTGTTTCATTGCCTATTTTCTAGTTCCTAGTTTAGATATGGTTGAAACAGCTCCTAGAATGATGAGCTCGACCCCTAGAGGCATGGGAATGGGTTAGGCTTGTCTATATGATGTATTTTCTCAGTCATTTTCAAGGTTGGACACTTGGGATTGCTTGACACTTCATTGTACATTTCATCTCTGCATTTTTGGCAAAGGAATAGACCAAGGTTTGCAGCACTCTTTGGGATCCATGTGGCTCTGTGTTTTGATGCTGTTTTCCTCTATATAATTTTAAGTTTCACTGATGTTTATGTGTATCATTTTCCCTTCTATTTCCTTCTTAAATTAAACAAATCAGTGTTAAAGGTGGAATTCATTAGCTTGCTTTTCTCTGCCTTCAGTTTTGTTTAATTTTCCATGTTTTCATCTATTTGAGGAGGACTCTTGAGACCCTCTTTACCTCTTCAGCTCCTCACCGGTATGATCCATAAATTCATTCAATCTAAAGCATCAAAACAATTTCCTTCCTTGCCCCAATCAGAACTCTGTAAAAACTAGGCCTAATCCCCGCACCCAAAACTGCCTTTCCCTTTGATCCAACAAAAAACTCAAAAACACATTCAAACTCCTTCACTTATATACCTAGCCTAAAATTAGCTTTTATTTCAAGTCATCTCAAGCCCTATTGATTATTTTTGCTGAGATTGACCCGGAGAGAGCCCTCTCCTGTTCTGGTAGGGCTAACTACCATACTGAGCGTGGTTTGATGTTACCATGAACTCTGCCTTCCTTCAGCCTAAGGTAGATTTAGGAAATAACAGGTGTCATAATCTTTTTCAAGATATGAAAGAGGTAAATTTCTTCCACGTACACCAAAATAATAATAAAGAGGCAGACCTATATGAAAATAGATCTTGTGCTTGTATCCCAGAACAGTTGATGTGCAGTGATTCATTAGATCATATTCCTCTGTCGTAATCATGACTCTGGTATCCCTCAGATTTTATTTGATCCTCTCCTCTTGTCTATCTAAACTCTAGTGTGTCCTTGGTACTTTTATTCCCTCCCTTCCTGTGATCGCTTCACTTTGGTTATACCCCTATGATGCTCTCTGAACTCTGGAACCATCTATATATTCCTATTATCTGCCTTCTGTGTTTCATTCCCCTCTCCATTCCCCGTGCTCTGCCTTCCTATTTCCTCTACTGATCTTTACGCATATGGTGTATCTGCCCGCTCTATTTAATAATAAGCGCCTTATCTGCACGGCTTTGCTGCCTATGTCTTCCAAAGCATTCTCTAGTGGTAGCTCCTTCAGCCACTTCGTGCATCTCAGCGTAAGTCTTTGGTCTTGTTGTAGATTTTATACTTACATTTCTATCATGTCTCGCAGTGAAAAATGTATCCACTATGCAGATCTATAGTCAGAGCTTGAACAAATCAGGGCCCATCAAAAGATCCTTGAAACAAAGATAAAAAATGAGGTTAAAATCTTGGATGACAAGCATGAGGTAGATGTAAAGGGATTTCTTGCAAGGATCTCCTCTCTCCAATCTCAGTTTGACAATCTCTCAAATCAATGCGAACACGCTGAAGAATCAGTGCAAATTCTAAAATACATGCTTGAGAAGCTCTCAACTTCCAGTTCCAGCTCCAACAACTTAAGGAATGCAGGAAATAATGAAAACCCTGTGGATTCCACAGCGCAGCACATCAACGACATCAATATCAACTAATATTCTCCCATTTCAGCATGTCTTGCAAATATATTTTTTTTCTTTTTCAGTTTGTCCGAATATATGCATCTACGGTATTTCAATTCTATTCGAAAACTAGAATCAAAGGAAATGTAATTTTCATCTGCAGTCATTTCCTCTATTTCGCCATAAGAAATCTAGCCTGTAATCACAGAGTCTTAGCTCCTCTTTCTTTTTGGAATATAATATAGAAACCGATTGTGTTAAAAAAAAAAACTAAGCATCACATGTTCGAATAGGCTATGACCTAGCTCATCACTACTTGACATATTAAAAACCCTACTAATCATGTGGAATGAAACCTTAATTTTCAATAGTGCAAGACATTATCTTCAACGAAAGCTTAAGATTCATGATGTGCCCTTCACTAAGTGGGCCCATAGGCTATTTTTGGCGCAAAGTCTATTTTTAGACGATGTCTATTTTTAGACATGTCGATCATATTCTATGAGTCACAGGATGCTATTTGTGGATGGTTGGTCAAGTTCGAAAAATAGATGGACTTATATTTTTAGACATATTGGGCAGAATCTATTTTTAGATTTCCAGTATAAAAATAGATATGTCGAATATTATTAGCTCTTAATAATATTTGGACTCTAAACATTATCTTATTCTCTTGGAGCACTTCAGTTAAGTGCACAGCTGTGGCACAGCAGATGAAAAAAGGAATTACGCTATTCCTGAGGGTTTACTGGAATTAATCCATGAGGACTTCAGTTAGAACTCATGTGACAGATTTTGCTGGAGTTATAGAAGTAGTTGGTGGAGTTGTATTCAGTTTAACTCAGTTAGACTCAGTTGAGCTAGTTGTGTCTAGTCTAACTGATTGATACACTAGTGAGAGTGGTGTGAATTAATTAGTTAATTAATTCACTAAATAATAACTCATTAATCAACTGAAGAATACATTAGTTACCTACAGTGCATGGACAGTTTCAGTGGAGACCAGTGGAGAGGTAGGTGAAAGAGAAAGTGTGACTATCAGTTGTGACTATAGTGATGCATTGATTGCATCCAACACTCAGTGGAGATGCAAATGAGGATTGCGCAGTGAAATCTTGGTGGATTCTAGTTCATTCAGAGCCACTCTTCAGCAAGGATTTCACAGTAGAGGCAGGCTAGCAGGTGGCAGAGATCGGTGCATGGATTTGCAAGATCGGGCCTGATTAGTGTGTAGCGATTGTATTGTACTGAGAGCTTGATATCATCAGCTTTGTATGAGGATTGTTACATGATCTCTATGACATATATTATATATAGATATTTGGGGTTTTTAGCTTCAGGCTTTCCCATTAAACACTGTGTTCATATGTGTGTGAATTTTTATGGTTTCATGTGTGCATTGCAATTGATTTTATTTCCGCATTTGATGATCAATAGTGGAATAGATCTAGTATTGTGCATGAAGTTAAAATAGTGTGTGATCAGGAGGATCCTGGATATATAACACATAAGTTATATAATTTCTACATGGTATAGGAGCGATATTGATCAGAGCAGATTGCAATTGTTGAAGCGGTTGAGTTTTGTGTTGGTGGAATTCGAATTTGCTACAGTGTTTTCTTGGTGTCGAAGTTGAGCATTCATTGAAATGTCTTTCAACGGATTGCGATTGGAGTATGCCCTTGATGGCAGCTCAAATTATATTGCATGGAAGGAGAGGATGGAGGCAGTGATGGATGATAATGGTTTGCAGAAGTTCATAGATGCTGAAATTCCAAAACCTATTCTAGCGATGCAGTCACACTTGACGCATGGCAAAAGAAGACAGCAAAATGTTGAAGGATTCTGTTGGAAGGTGTGAAGGATCACATAGTGTCCAGCCTTCATGGTAAAGCTTCTCCATTCTTTATGTGGAAAGCTTTGACAAACTTGTTCCAAAGCAGAAGCAACCAAAGGAAGTTGGCGCTTAAAGACAAGCTCAGAAAAATAAAAATGGAGAAAGGCGAAAGTATACCCAAGTACCTCACGAAGTTTGTCCAATGCAATGATGAGCTGGGAAGTGTGGGAGTTACTGTAGATGAAGAGGACTTGGTGAGCTTGTCTCTCCTTGGGCTTTCGAAGAGTTGGCATAGCTACGAGGACTTTGTCAATGGTCGAGAGAAACTGCCAAGATGGGAGCAACTTTGGTCAGATCTTGTGCGGGAGGAGATAAGGCGAGGTACCAGGGATGGATCTTCATCGAAGAATGAAGATGAAGAAAATTGTGCTTTGGTTGCAAAAGCAAGGAAAGGGAAGGGAAAGAAAAATCCTTCTTAATCTGGTGCGAAAGGCAAGAAGCAGGACTTGTCCAAGGTGAAGTTCTTTCACTGTAACCAACACGGACATTACGCCACTAATTGTCCATAGAAGAAGAAAAATAAGCAGGATATTGGATCTGTAGTTGGAGAGGCCTTAGCCTCGCAGTTTGAGATGGATTTTTTGCTGATCGCATGCTTGGTTTCAAGTGTGATGGGATCATTTTGGTTTCTTGACAGTGGTGCATCTTTCCATATGACAGGAGACAAATATTTTTTTAGTGATCTGGATGAGAAGGATCTTGGAGTGCACATCAAGATGGGCGATGATGGTAGATACAGTGCGACTGGTATTGGGACCATTTCCTTTGAGAGGGAGTCTGGTAAACCTTTCATATTGAAGGATGGCATGCATGTTCCAGGATTGAAGAAGAATCTGATCTCTGTGGCAATGTTGGAAGACAAGGGTTATGATGTTGTCTTTAGCGAGGGAAAGGCTTTCCTGTGCAGTAAAGCAACTGGTGAAACCTGGAGGATAGGGGTTTGAGTTAAGAACCTTTATCAATTGCAGTTAGATGGCTACGCAGCAATGGCAGGCAAAGAAGAAGGAGTGGTGAGCCAGGATGAGGGTGAATTGTGGCACAGGAGATTGGGCCATCTTCACCATGGCGCTTTGAAAATTTTGTAGCAGATTTTTACCAGGATTCCCAAGGGTACACTTGCGCAGTCAGATCAGTGCAAGGGATGTACTTTGGGAAAATTTGTGAAGACCACTTTTCGTGAGAAGGATAGTTGCGCCACAACGATCCTTGAGAGAATTCACACAGACGTGTGTGGACCTTTCTTAGTAGCTTCAACAGCAAAGCACAGGTATTATGTGATATTTGTTGATGAATTTTCTCGTAAGTGTTGGATCTTCTTCATGCAAAAGAAGAGCGAGACATACTCAAAGTTTTGTGAGTTCAAGGCGCTGTTTGAGAAAGAGTAGGAGAAGAAGGTGAAAGCTCTAAGGAGCGATAATGGTGGTGAATACATCTCTGGAGAATTCAAATACTTTTGCAGCGCAGAAGGAATTCGAAGAGAACTCATAGCACCTCATAACCCACAGTAGAATGGGGTCGCGGAGAGGAAGAATAGAACGATCGTGGGTGCTGCACAGGCGATGTTGCATGATCAGGGCCTTCCCATACACTTGTGGGCTAAGCATGCAACACTGTGGTTTATGTGCAAAACTGTTGTCCTCATAGAGTACTTGGCATGAGTACACCCCAAGAGGCATTTTCTGGTAAGAAGCTTGATATTTCTCATTTGAATATTTTTGGCTCACCTGTTTACATTCATGTGATGAAGGATGCCAGGAAGAAGCTGGAGCTGACCACAGAGGTTGGGATATTTTTGGGGTACACAGAAACACCCCACAATTATCGTGTGTATTTTCCAGACAGTCGGATGACTATCGTGCGACGAGATATCAAATTTCATGAGGAGAAAGCCATGAAGTTGTCGCTTGAGAGGGAGCTACACTTGCATGCAGATGAGAAGCTACTAATTCCTAAATATGAGCCTTAGGATTTGGATCAGCCAAAAGAGGAGTTTCATTGAGTGGAAGAAACGACTCATGTAGCACCAAACATCAGAGGGCGGAAGCGCACTACAGAAGCTGAGCAACTGAATCTTGATGCAGTGCAAAATGTAGGAGCACCTACATCACATCACAGACAGAGACAGTCACCTGACCGATTTACTGGATACATGGCTCTGATGAGCAAGTGTATCATGACAGAACCATCTTATTTTGAGAAAGCTGTGGAATATCCCGCATGGGTGGATGCCATGGTGGAAGAGTATGATTCGATTGTCAGAAAAAGTGCATGGGAGATTTTCCCAAGGCCGGAAGGGAAATCAGTAGTAGGTTCAAGATGGATCTACAAAGTGAAGCAAGCTTCTGACGGGAGTTTCGAGAAGTACAAGGAAATATTTGTTGCCCGGGGCTTCTCACAGATCGAGGGGATTGACTATGAAGAAACCTTTGCACCTATCGCAAGGTATTCTTCCATACAGACCATCCTTGCTCTCTCAGCGTACATGGGTTGGAATATTCATCAGATGGATGTGAATACTGCATTCCTCAATAGAGTCATTGAGGATGAGGTGTACATAGAGAAGCCTAAAGGATTTGAAATATTCAGCAGCGAGTCACATGTGTGCAGGCTCAAAAGAGCGTTGTATGGGCTGAAACAAGCACCTCGTACTTGGTACACACAGATAGACAGTTATTTCACTGGACTTGGTTTCGCCAAGAGTGAGTCGGCTCCGAACCTATACCAGATTGTGGTGGAGGGTAAGTTGCTGATCATTGTACTTTATGTAGATGATTTGATACTAACAGGTAATGAACTGTTGATACACTCATGCAAGGCAGATCTTGCAAAGGAGTTTGAGATGAAGGACTTGGGCCTCCTTCATTATTTCCTAGGATTGGAAATTTGGCAGCGGAAGGGTGGACTATTTGTGTCTCAAGGCAAGTATGCCTAGGAGATACTGGAGAAGTTCAACATGCAAGGCTGTAAGCCTATCAACACTCCTCTTCCTGGTGGTTGGAGGAAAGAGGATGCTACATCGACAGAGGTAGTGGGTGCCACTGTTTATTGACAGTTGGTTGGTTCGCTCATGTATTTGGTCAATACACGACCGGAAATATGCTATGCTATTAACCAGCTTTCACAAGCTATGGTTAAGCCTACCAAGATATTTTGGAAGGCAGGCAAGCATGTCCTGAGGTATCTTAGGGGCACATCGGGATATGGATTATGGTACAGACAGTCGGATGAGTTGAAGATGCATGGCTTCACAGATGCAGATTGGGCAGGGAGCTAAATGGATAGAAAGATCACATCTGGAGGGATATTCAATATCGAGTCTACAGAAGTTTCTTAGTACAGCAGGAAACATATATCTGTGGCACTTAGTTCAGCGGAGGCCGAGTACATGGCAGCAAGTTTGACTGCATGCGAGGCTATATGGATGAGGAAGATCCTGGTCAGGTTGTTCGATTCACACTTAGATCCTACTGTGATATATTTTGATAATCAGAGTTGCATTAAACTCTCGGTTAATCCAGTATTTCATGATAGATCTAAAAATATTGACATCTGGTATCCTCATATCAGATATTGTGTGCAGCAGAAGATCATGTTGCTTTCTTACATTCCTACGGAGGATTAGGATGCAGATATTCTGATGAAGGCGCTCACTGGGAGCAAATTAGAATACCATAGAGACAGGATTGGGGTGGCAGATAATCCCTATCTTGTTGAGAGGGAGTGTTGAGATTCAACAATATGATGAGCTTAGTGGAAATATTCGCCTTCACTAAGTGGGCCCATAGGCTATTTTTGGCGCAAAGTCTATTTTTAGATGATGTCTATTTTTAGACATGTTGATCATATTCTATGAGTCGCAGGATGCTATTTGTGGATGGTTGGTCAAGTTCAAAAAATAGATGGACTTCTATTTTTATACCTATTGGGCAGAATCTATTTTTATATTTCCAGTATAAAAATAGATATGTCGAATATTATTAGCTCTTAATAATATTTGGACTCTAAACATTATCTTATTCTCTTGGAGCACTTCAGTTAAGTGCACAGATGTGGCACAGCAGTTGACAGAAGGAATTATGCTATTCCTGAGGGCTTACTAGAGCTAATCCATGAGGACTTTAGTTAGAACTCATGTGACAGATTTTGGTGGAGTTATAGAAGTATTTGGTGGAGTTGTATTCAGTTTAACTCAGTTAGACTCAGTTGAGATAGTTGTATCTAGTCTAACTGATTGATACACTAGTGAGAGTGGTGTGAATTAATTAGTTAATTAAATCACTAAATAATAACTCATTAATCAACTAAAGAATACATCAGTTAACTACAGTGCATGGACAGTTTCAGTGGAGACCAGTGGAGAGGTAGGTGAAAGAGCAAGTGTGACTATCAGTTGTGACTATAGTGATGCATTGATTGCATCCAACACTCAGTGGAGATGCCAATGAGAATTGTGCAGTGAAATCTTGGTGGATTCTAGTTCATTCAGAACCATTCTTCAGCAGGGATTGCACAGTAGAGGCAGGCTAGTAAGTGGCAGAGATCAGTGCATGGATTTCCAAGATCGAACTTGATTAGTGTGTAGCGATTGTATTGTACTGAGAGCTTGATATGATAAACTTTGTATGAGGATTGTTACATGATATCTATGACATATATTATATACAGATAGTTGGGGTTTTAGCTTCAGGGTTTCCCGTTAAACACTGTGTTCATATGTGTGTGAATTTTTATGGTTTCATGTGTGCATTGCAATTGATTTAATTTCTGCATGTGATGATCAATAGTGGAATATATTATGTATTGTGAATGAAGTTAAAATAGTGTGTGATCGGGAGAATCTTGAATATATAACACATAATTTATATAATTTCTACACAACCTAATCACTATTAAACTCCCTCCTTGAAAACTGCAAAAAGTTCTGTTGGAAACAAATAAGCTACTACAAAAAAATTTGTGGTGTTTTCTTGGCTTTAAGCATAGGAAACATTATGAAACTGTGAAAAATTGCAGAAATTTCAGATTTTAACACTGTCCCAAAAAAATTACCTATAGCTACAAAAACTTGGTCTTCAACATACCATAATCCTTCTACAACATAATCAAACTCAACTTAAGACTCTTGAGGTGTTTCCTCTTTATTAATGATGAGTTGAGCTATGGGCTCCTCAACCACAGTTATCTTTAAGCCCTTCTTCTCCAAATCCTCATGGATCAATTCTAACATCTCTTGGAGTTCTTTGACTTGGTCCTTCAGTTTTATGTTCCTAGATTTCAAGTGCAGGTTCATTTTTATGATATGCTTCACCTCTCCTCTCAATGGCTGAGTCCATTTCATCAATTTTTGTGTGTTATCTAAGGTCTTTGACACGCTATTAACCTGCTCTTCCCAAAATTCTTTCATTTTCTCAAACTGCACCTTTTGAAAATTATGTTTCCTTGCTTCTTTCTTCAAGACTGATATTTCATGCTCTTCTAACTTCAACTGCTCCTTAAGGACCTTAATCTCTGTTTTTCCAATGATTTTCTCCCTTCCTTTATTTTTTTTGATGACTAGATCTTCTTTTGTAGGTGATGAGAGGTCAATGATGCTTGGTGGTGGTGGGACAGTTTCAGTGGCCTTCTAAGCTTCTTTACTACTTTCCAAGAGCTTTCTATCATGTCTTCTCATGGGTTTCCTAGCATGAAACATGAATCCTACATCTTTTCCCTCAAACTCTAACTTCTTAGCTGATTTGGCTTTCTTGAGCTTCTTTCCTCCCTCATCTATATCTTCAGCTTGGACTATGGGAGTTTCCTCAATATCAATAGCATGTAGAATGTGTTTTAAGATACCCTTAGCCACTATTTCGCTTCTTGTAACCCTCTTGTTGCCATGTTTTCTCAATGTTGGCTTTTGTTTTACAGGTGTAACAACAGGTGTATCAACTTTTTGTAATGGCTCAATTTCCATGATTACTGATTCACTTTGCTCTGCCACTAAAGGCTCACTTTTCTCTACCACTGAAGGTGATGGTATACCTCTAGGTTTAGGAGTTCTTTTAGGGGTGATGGCATCCACTTCAAAACCATTGATAAACAAAAAAGATGACCAGTCTCTGCCTAAGCTTTTTAAATCTTCTAAAACCAGCAACTTGATTAAACCATGATGAAAAAGTGAGGTTTCATTTCCTTCAAATTTAGCTTGAACTTTATCTAACATTTTGGCTAAGCTTCTATATAAGTAAAAAGGTAAATCAAGAGGCCTCTTACCAACAAAATGTAGCAGAAGCTTGACATGGTATGAATAAACCATATGGTACCTCCCTTCACAAGTGAAGTATTTATTAATGATTAGTAGAAACTTTGAGAATTTGTCTTTCATGTAGCTCCTTGGGATGGAATTTGTGAGATCAATCTCACTATGCTCTAGCTTGATAAATTCCTTACATTCCTGCATGGTGAACTTTAAACCTTTGAACCATTTTTCTCCTCCTCTAGGAATTCTTGTTGTTGTTGCAATGGTTTCTGGAGTTATTGTGAGGTTCAACAATCCAACCTTTGAAGTTGTCCCATTGAAAGTAATTTCAAACTCCTTAGAAACTTGCACATGACATCCTTGCAATCTTTCGCAAAACTGCAAACACCTTGTTCATCTAAAAACTTCTAAGGCAGATGGGTCTTCATTCAGAAAATTCATGTCTGATGGCTCATATCTGAGACAGTGGCCTCCTTTGTTGGTCTTCCTCTTTGCAGCCATTGTGCTTTTATACCTTCTCTGCCTCTCTTGATCAATGACACCTACAATTGCTTGAAAATTCCAACAACCAACTTGGCTTGGTGAAACAGCTCTCCAGAACTCAATAGCATGCAAAGATGAAGCGGGGAATGTCAATGACTCAATTGGGAAATATTTTAAATTTTCGATGACAACTCAAGCCTTCATCATGACTCATACATGCTAAAAATAGAATTGATGACCTTAAACATGACCGTTGTACTTTGATTTAACCCTAACTAACTCACATGACACTCACCTTAACAGTTCTAATCATTAACTAACACCTAGCACTTGATTTGAAAATACAGAAAGGAATACCTCTTTTCGTAGTGTACTTAGTGTATTTCCTGGCAGTGTCGCTACAAAAGTATCAGCAATTTTGTAGCGAAAATTGTGTTTTTACTGTGAAATTCGTTATGAAAACAGGAAATCTTGGCTAAAATGACCTTTTCGGATTTATAAGCTTGGGAAATGGAATATGTCAGGAAATAATGTCTGATGTGACATGAAAATACTTGAATGGAGGTGAGTTTGGACCTTAGGATAGGCTAATAATAAAAAATTAAAATTTTTTGTTTACCAACTAATGACAAATGAACTCTATGACCATACCTTTGACAAATGAACCCTTACGACTATGTCAATTGATGTTCCACTTTTTCTGAGTGATGACAAGATTAATCAATGAATCATGAGATGATATATGGCTAAGGTCTAGTTGTGATCTGTAGTCTGTAGTGAAGGGAAGGCTCTGTAGCTCAGTGTGCAGAGACCTGGGAAGACTCTACATCTTAGTGCATAGACCACCTGCAACTTATTGTGCAGGTCGAAGAATTGTTTGTACTCAAAGATCCATCTTAATAAAGAAGTAGTTTTAGATGATTTTCTGGACTTCTTATGTGTTTTTCATATTTTCTTAATACATGTTGTTGTGAAGTAGTTATTACATTTGCATGTTATATCAACGCATTATTTCTTTATGATGTTATATGACTTGTTTCTATTATTAATGGGATGTGTCAAAGTAATGTATGTATGATAAGTGTTAGGAGTAAGATAATAGAGAAATACCACATCCCCTAGTCACTCAAGTATGCAGAAACCTGGTTCTGCATCTTCCCATAGTTGCTTCGGGTGAGGCTATAATTTTCTTGCAGGTCATTACCAAAAGCACCAATGATTGAGGGTTTTGTTGGTGGATGGTATATTTTGAACATGTTTCATCGCAAATCAAGCCAAAAAATGGTTTTTTTGCTGGGACCGAGATCTATTTGAAGGATATGTAGATGTGGCACTCATTGAAGAAGGAAATTCAAGATGGAATAGTCGTGAAAGAGTGAGATTTTGCAGATCATGAAAATAGAAATCCTTATTTAACATCTGAAGTGTGGTTACAGAGGTATATTTTCACAGAGTGGTATGAAATTTTATGCAACTCCTTTCCTAGTGAGTTGTATGAGTGGATATCAAGGTTTGTCAAAAGAAAGGACTATTTTAAGAACGATGAACCTATGGCGTGGACTCCTAATTTGATACAACAACTCAAGAGAACTGAAAATAGGATCTCAATGGTTGTCGATTTATGTATTGATAGTATATTAGGAGGATTCGTTATTGAGTTCGCAGTAGACTGGATTTTGTCCTACAATGAAGTAGAATGTATATTCTTCAAAGGACTGTGATGTAAGTATCTTAAATATTTGAAACTTTGGATTAAGATGCTTCTGTGCGAAAAGGGATTTTTACGGATGCAATGGTATTTCTAGCTTACTTATGTTTGGAGGAAGAAAAAATAAATCTGAGCGAGAAACCGATGTGAACCGAAGTGAAAAGGGATATAGAGTCTATTTTATATTAAGAAACAATCCCTTGGCTTTGGTAAGGAATCAGTGATCAAGACATTTGTATAAATATGTCACAGAAATATTATATCAAATGGTCTTTGCTTAATCACCTTTAGAGATTTATTATTAAACCCTCAAGAATCATATGCAATAATCGCTTTACAATGCCATTATATGCTAATATTAAACGAAGTGATAAGAGGAACATGAAGGAAAGAATCCAAAACTAATATGTTGATAAACATAATCTATCACTTTAAACTTCAAAAGAATTTTAAGACAGTGGAATAGTTAAAATGAAGAAGCGCCCATTAAGGATATTTAACTCTTATTCACATATGTAAAAAGAGACTTGCAGCTTCATTACTTCATTTTATTCATAGAAAGAAAATACAGAATGGAAACTAGAAAACATATCAATAACAACAGATGCAAGAATCTTGATCTTCAATCATTAATCAGCTGAAAATTGAGTACAAAATTTGCAATGGTCCAAAAGTCCAAAACTCGGAAACTTTTCCTTTCAATTCTTTCTCTTTAAATACAATGTAAAGCAGTTTGCAACTACTGAAACTAGTCCTAACTACTCAAACTACTTGAAACTTCTTAAACTACCTATATCACCGAAATGTCTTATTACAATTACATTCTCTTAACGGAGATAAAATAAAACTTAAATCATAATCTATTTGCTGAATATGAATTGGTCCCACTGCTACTGTATTTTCTTGATCTGCTGACTTGTCTTTCTCTGAAGTTGAGGGATCCTTGGGTAAAACAGTCATCCAGGCTCTGCATTTCTTCCACACTTCAATGTTTGTATTAGGTGATTTAATCAGCCTATGGTACTCCAACCTAAAGTCAGTGATCCTATTGAATGTTGGCCTCTCTGTAAACAAGGTCTTTACCAACCATAATAGTTGAAAATGCCTCTGAAGAAAGTTAATAACTGTTGCTCCTTTTAAAATCTGAGTCTTCTCATGAGTGTTATCCACCTTGCTTTTTGCTAATACCAGTATTGGTTCATAAGAGTCCCATGATAAAATACTGCCTCCAATGCCCGAGCATGATGGAAATCCTACCCTGGCTCTTTTATCATACAAATTGTCAAAAAATTTACTGCTTCCTTAATCTTTGTCAACTTCTTCTCTGTGGTCTTCCTGCAATAATTTTTAACAATAAATTTATTAATCTCTAAAACATATAGAATTATATATTTATTCTCATTCTCCTCTAACTCTTGATCAATCTTCGAATCAATGAAATCAATAAATTTCTTTGCCCACATAGCTCTATTAATAGTCTTCTTCTTGTCTGCCATAACCTGTTCCTCGAAATCTCTAATAATGCTTCTTTATTATGATACAATAGTTAGAGATCCCCAAGATGTTTTCATCTCTTCAATGATATCATTCTAGATGATGTCTTTAGCTTGTATCAGAGATATATTTCCCTTCAATTTTTCCTTTAGACTTTTAATCTCAGCATTAGCTGTTTGGAAATATGTCTTGTATTTATTAATTTCCCCATCTTTGGCTTGCATTATCTTTGTTACTATCTCCAAATCACTTTGTGACCTTTTGAGATCTCTCTCTGCCATCTTCAGTTCAGTATTCAATTGATGAGATATCTCTGATGTTGGACCCTCATTGTCAAATGGAAAAATGATAGTGCAGGAATGAGAATCAATCTGATTTTGTAATGACAACACAATTTCCTTCAACTTGGTAATTTCTTCTTCTTTCTGCAAGACTTGTTGAAGAAGGATCTCTTTCTCACTTTCCACTTCTACCACCTCTACTGCCATAGAATGCTCTCATATAGGTAACTTCAACTTTTTCTTCAACACATAAATCTCTAATTCTGCACTTTGTAGCAACTTCTGCACAACAGACCTGTCATTTGGATCTACTCCAATCTTTACAATTATCTTCTTAAGTTATTCATTTTGTGTTTTCAAAGCCCTGGAGTTGGATTTCTCCAATCTCAGTTGCTTGATGACCTTCCCTAGCATGTTATCAGCCTTAAGAGCCATTGCATTAGTTTTGGTCAAATCATTCACTATCAGTTGACCTGTTTGCATATGTAAATTTACTTTATCAAGCAAAGGAATTTTTCTTACATCAACAGTTAAATTTACAGTATTGAAGTTATTTGATGACCCTATAGTCATATTAGAAGGTTGATAAAGAGCAATCTTAAACTAATCTTTTTCAAGATCCATGGCAGTCAACAATCTTGTTTGATCTATATTTATTTGATATTCAACCCGTGCCTCCATGCTAGCCTTCATCATTTGATTTCTTTCAGAAATCTGAGAAAATACTTGTTTAATCAAGGGTACTTTCTCCTAAGCATCTCCATGTCTTCTTGGTGAGGCTAGGACATTTTTCTCATCTCCTAGTTGAAGTGAGAAACCAGGTTGAACACCTGCTAAGTCTTCATTGAACTTTGTTCTCTTTTCGACTCTCGGCTCTTCATTTTCTGAATCAAAAACTACTTCTATACTCCTCTTGCTAGATTTCTCAGTTATGACAGGATTTTGTATGTTTGAGCCAATAGAACCTGCAAAACCATTATTTTCTAGCTTCTCTATGTCAGGTCTGCTTTCATGAACAAATGTTGAATAACCATTTTCAATTCTCCTATTTTAAATCACTTTATGGGGGTCATAAGCCCACTTATCTCCTAATAACAAGTGCATTCCATCTAACATCATATTGACTTCATCATCTGCTTGTCTCATGTTGACTATAAACGGACCCATAGACATAGGTAGCTTAAACATATGACCCTTTTTCATAGCTAAAAAATGTATTTGGTCAACATTTAAACTCTGCCTAATGAACTCTAAAGCAAATAATCTCATAGGCACAAATATAGGAATCCTATATGGTTCTACCCCAACCCCATAAAGTCTAATTTCTGAATAATCTTCAAAAACATACCAATCTCCAAACTTACAATTTGTTCCCAACTGAAGGAACTCTTGAGCCTTTGGCAGGAAGCATGGGGGAGAAACCCCATTTATAATTTTATATGTAGTAGACATAAAATTATTTGCAAAATCAAATGGACCCTCCTCATTTTTTTCTTCTCTTACTACATCAGTCTAAAACACTACCGACTGCCTCTTTTTTATTTAGATCCATGATATTTAACCCCAAATGCAAGAATTCTTCCACATTTTGATATAAAAAGAGGTAAATGATAAGAGAGGGGAACCTGAATGACCCAGTGAGTGATAGACTCATGAGTTGAGTATTGAAAACTTCTTTCCAATATGAAGGAATATCCAGCACTAGCTTCATCATCAATGCAAACTTTCCCAGAATTGATTTGTCAATTGTGTTGTCGTCTTCTTTTCCTAATATCTTTGAAATACACCTCAGCACCAGTCGGACTACTACATCAAGAAATTCCATGGAGAATTATTTGTTGTCAGGTACAAACCACTTCGTATCTAGCTTCAAGAAAAAGACAAACTGATTGAATTCTTGACCTGCAATACTATCATAATGTGCTATCAATGAATCATCAATGAATTGGACATAGAATTCTGAATTTGGGTAACAAAAGGCTTGAAGAATTAACAGGGTTGATACTTGTAAGACATTCTCTCCTAGACAATTCATTACAAAACATTTTCCTGAGTACATAACAGACACTAGCCAGTGCACAAACTCAGGAAAAGGGTGCGTTCTTGGAATACATGCAAAAAGTACACCTGTTTTGGCCATGGTGGAGAAAATTACACATGTTTTGTCATTTAGACAGAACTGTTGATCGAATTGGAGGTGATCTAAAGAGCATACAGTGTCTCAGATATCCCTCTCAGTGTCCAGGAGAGGAATATGAATGGATAAGCCATAAAGAGATGAGCGCTTGGCCATAATTCTGCTTAGGGTGGTGAACAATGACAAGGTGGAGGACAACAATGGAAGACACAGGCGCAGTCAAATTGACAAGTACATAGAAACAACAATAACCTTGCGAAAAGAGGAACCAATTTTAAATTGGTGGCGCGGGGCTTATGAATTAAATGCCGAGTTGACGCACCAAAATTCCATTAAACGGTACAAGGACGTGGCTGATAGTTGTCGCCAAACAACGTCTTACGTCACTGCTGGAGGCCTCAAAGGTACGAAGAGCTCATCGAATTCATGCACCCGTAGTTAATCCAGACCGCAAATCTTGATCGGCCCCGCAGTCAACGGGGTCAATTGCGAAGGCACCCTTCCCATGAACCCGTGTGTTGTATGTGCCCGCGGGTTGCTGCTTTTATCTCCTGCCCAACAAATCTTCGGATCCTGCTCACAAACTTGCTCATTTATTAACTAAGCATTAGGACCCACCTTCATGAATCTTTTAAATTTTTGAACTTTAAACTTATACAAAATATTACATATTTATGCTAAAGTATGAGAAACTTTGTACTTTAACATACATTTTTATATTTTTCTATTTTTTTATATTTTTGAAAAATTAAAATAAAATACATTGCAAATGAGCCACAACATCTGGCTCCACCTGGGGACAATGTTTTTTGCCACAAAACACTAAGAACTGTAGATTAGTGCCTTCACTTCAGGCATGGAGTCAAATGTTGTTTGATGAAATATGAACAATGAGAAAACTGAATATGTACAATGGTGGACCATAAAATCTCAATGCTGGAAATAATGTTTGAGATACTGCCCATTCATAGGTAGTTCCACTGTTTCTCCATCAATATTCTCCAGCATGAATTTGTTATTTGATCTAGCCTTAACAATCTTGTATGGGTCATACAAGAGTGGATCAAATGTACCATGCTTTCCCTTCTCTTCTCTTCCGGTATCCCATCTTAATACTAAATCTCCAGTTTGAAAAAGAATCTATTTTTCTTTTCTATCAAAAATGGACTTCATCTTTTCCTGGTAGGTGATCAAATTCTCTCTTACTGTGTTCCTGCTCTCACTTGATTCTATAACCTTGTTCAACTTTCTCACCAACGCATTAGGCTCTTCTTGTGATTCTTGAAGAAAAGAAATCATTGGTCTAGCCAATTGATTAGGAAATAAAGCTTGAGTACCATAAACTAGTTCATAAGGAGACTTACCTGTAGATCTTCTAGTAGTCACTCTTACTTCCCAAAGAGAAAATGTCAATTTTGAATCCTAATTTTTCTGATTTTCATTAATTGTCTTCTTCAAGATCTTAACCAATATCTTGTTGGAAGATTCAGCTAGCCCATTCCCTTGAGGATGATATACTATAGAATGCGATAGAATGACATTATATGTTTGACAAAAATTAATGAATTTGACTGAAATGAATACCTGGGCATTGTCACAATCTTGATTTGACACCCAAACCTACTAAAGATGTTTTCTTCCAAAAACTTCATTACTACCTGATCATTTGCCTTTCTGGTGGGTATTGCCTCCACCCACTCTGAAATAGTCAGTGGCATTTAGAATGCACTTGAACTGCCCACTTGATGGTGGATTGATTTCCCGAATAAAATATAATCCCCATTGCCTAAAGGGTTCTTCAAAAAACACTGGGAGAAGAGGTAGAGGAGCTAACCTTTTCTTTTCTGCAAATAATTGACATTTCTAGAAGCTTCTAACAAATTTGTATACATCAGCAAACAAGGAGGGCCAGTAAAAACCTGATTTGAGGATTTTATGAGAAGTAACCTTCCAACTATAATGGCCTCCACATATATTTTCATGATATTCTTTTATAACTTCCATTGATTCACCTTTTGTCAAACACAAAATAAAAATGCCAGTAGGATCCTTCCAATATAACTTAGTATCAATTATGACATATGGCTGGGATTTGAGCTTAAGTGCTCTGTATTTTATTATGTTCATTGAGGTTAGGCAAGAGAAAAAACATAAGTAATGAACAATATCCTTATACCAATTAGAACACGGGGACTTGTATTTGTTTTCTTTGTACTGCTCTGACTGCTTTCATCAATAGCTTCATCTAAAGGTGCCTATAAATTAATTCCCAAAGCTTGAAAATTTGACTCTATCAACAGCTTTTCCAAACCTTGACCTTTGACCAATTTGGTAGGTTTGATATCTAAGTCATATTCTTGGATCTTAGCTATCCATTTTCCTCTTTTACCTTCCACATCACTTTGAATCAACACATCCTTCACAACAAAGTTAGGCACATAAGAAACCATCTGAGACTGCAACACATAAGTCCTAAATGTTTTTAAAGATTTAACTAAAGCATACACCTGTTTTTCCAAAATGTTGTATTTAAGTTCAGCATCCCTGAGAATCTTTGCTGAAAAATGCCACAGTTTGTTCTTTGTCCTCTTCATTCTTCTACAACAACACGACAATAATGGTAGTTGGTGATGCAAATGAAAATCTTTGAAAAGGCTTTTGATAATCTGGATTGATCAAAACAGGAGCTTCCTGAAGAGCTTCTTTAATCCTAGCAAAGGATTCTCTAGCATCATTGTCCCATTTCACTTCAACACACTTCTTCATCATATCTGTTATGTCTGAAAATTTAAGCATAAGTTGGGACAAACCTTCTCAGGAATTTTACTTTTGTTAGAAGCCTCTGAATATCCTTTTTACTCGTGGGCAAGGGAATTGTCTGGATAGCTTCAACTCTTGTTGGATCAATTTCCACTCCCTGATTTGAAACTATATCTCCTAACAACTTTCCTTCCTCCAAAGCAAACAAGGATTTTTTGCGATTCAATGACAACCCAAACTTTCTACATTTCAAGAAAGCCTTCTGCAAATTCTCCAAGTGTTCTTCATCTGAAGCTGAAAAAAATAGTCACATCATCCAAATATATGACTACAAACTTGTCGCCTATAAATCCTTTGTCCATTTCCCTTTGAAAAGTGGCAACTACGTTCATAAGATCGAATGGCATCCTGGCATACATGAACGTTCCCTAAGGTGTGGTAAAAGTTGTTTTCTTCTAATCTTCTTTTTCAATAGCTACTTGGTTGTACCCGGAGAAACCATCAACCATAGACAATATATATGCTCCTATCACTTTCTGTAAAACATAGTTCATCTTAGGCAAAGGATAATTGTCTTTCAGTGATGCCCTGTTTAAATTCCTGAAGTCAACACATAACCTTATCTCTCCTTTATTTTTCCTCACAGGAACTAGGTTAGAAACCCAGTCTGAATATCTAAGTGGGACTATAATTTTTTCCTGCAACAATTTCTTCACTTCCTTTTCAATTAGAGCAAGGAGCAATGGATTTATCTGCCTAATTTTTTGTCTGTGAGGCTTGATCCCATCCTTCAATGGTATCTTGTGCTGAATAATATCTAGATGATATGTTTTCAAATCCTCATAGGACCATGCAAATACATCCATATATTTTTTGAAAAGATCAATGTACATTTCTTTATAATTCTTAGGGACACCTTTGAATAACTTGACAACCTTGGGCTCCCATTGAGTTCCCAGATTACAATCTTCCATATCACCCTCTTGAGGTACCTTCTTTGGATCCAGTGCTACATCATTTGAATCAAACAATATTTCAAGAGGAACTAATCCTCTGGGAAATATATTGTCTTTCAACTGGATTATTTTCTGATCACCTATTGATTTCTTAAGATTTTTCAAGTCTTCATTATGATCAGTCTATTCACTTTCTTGATATATTTCACTCTCTTCAAAGTTTTCAATCATTGTCAGGAAATGATTTATCTGCTCATCATCTTCAAAAACCTTCCAGTGCTTAACATTTTCATGAATGAAGGGTCTATGCCTCAACTCAATCTCATACCTTAGTTTCGGATTTATAGGTGGCTTGAAATTACTAGTTGCAACTGCCAGTGAATCTACCATTATGTTTTCCTCTCTTGGAATGAATTGAAGATTCAAAGCTTCAAAATAATTCTCAAGCAGGTCCCATACTTCATTCCTATATGATCTCAACCTTCAATGTTTGGTTTGACAAATATTCTTAATCTGTCTTATAATCAACTCAGAATCACCAAAAAGGAAATACAATGAATTTCCATTTGTTTAGCAGTTTGAAGACTCAAAATTAATTCCTCATACTAAGCTACATTATTTGTTGATTCAAATTCAAGTTTAAAAGAAAAAGGAAAAATATTACCTTCTGGAGATATCAGTAAAAATCCAGCTCCTGTGCCATCTTTTGAATAGGCACCATCAAAATAACACTTCCAAATTTTGTTTGAACACAACTTATTATGTAAAATTGTTGAAGGGATTTGCTTCTCTGAATCTACAGATACCTCAATTGAATATTGAACTGAAGATGGTAGAGAGACATCTCAAAAGGACACAAAATTATCTAGAGACATGCCCCAGCATGATGGCAATCCTACCCTGGCTCTTTTTTCATACAAATTGTCGAAATTGTTTACTCCTTCCTTAATCTCTGTCAACTTCTTCTCTGTGGTCTTCCTGCAATCATTTTTAACAATCAATTTATTAATCTCTGCAGCATATATAATTATATCTTTAATATAATTCTCCTCTAACTCTTGATCAGTCTTCAAATCAATGAAATCAATAAATTTCTTTGCCCAAATAGCTCTGTTAATAGTCTTCTTCTTGTCTACCATAACCTGCTCCTCAAAATCTCTGATAATGATTCTTTCTTCTGATACAATAGTCAGAGATCCCCAAAATGTTTTCATTTCTTCAATGATATCATTCCAGATGATGTCTTTAGCATGTATCAGAGATATATTTCCCTTCCATTTTTCCTTTGGACTTTTAATCTCAGCATTAGATGTTTGGAAATCTGTCTTGTATTTATTAATTTCTCCATATTTGGCTTTCATTATCTTTTTTACAGTCTCCATATCATTTTTTGCCCTTTTTATATATCTCTCTACCATCTTAAGTTCAGTATTAAATTGAGATATCTGTGATGCTGGATCATCATTGTTGGTTGGCAAAATGATAGTACAAGAATGAGAATCAATTTGATTATGTAATGACAACACATTTTCCTTCAACTTGGTAATTTATTCTTCTTTCTGCAAGAGCTGCTGAAGAAGGCGCTCTTTCTTACTTTCCACTTCTGCCATCTCTGCTACCATAGAATGCTCTCCTATAGGTAACTTCAACTTTTTCTTCAACACATAAATCTCTAATTTTTCACTTTATAGCAACTTCTACACAACAGACTCATCATTTGGATCTACTCCAATCTTTACAATTATCTTCTTAAGTTCTTCATTATGTGTTGTCAAAGCCCTGGAGTTGGCTTTCTCCAATTCCAGTTGCTTGATGACCTTCCCTAGCATGTTCCCAGCCTTAAGAGCCATTGCATTAGTTTTGGTCAAATCATTCACTATCAGTTGACCTGTTTGCATATGTAAATTTACTTTAACAAGCAAAGAAATTTTTCTTACATCAACAAATAAATTTACAGTATTGAAATTATTTGATGACCCTATAGTCATATCAGAAGGGTGAGAAAGAGAAATCTTAAACTAATATTTTTCTAGATCCATGGCAGTCAGCAATCTTATTTGATCTGGATTTTTCTTATACTTAGCCTATGCCTCCATGCTAGCCTTCATCTTTTGATTTCTTTCAACGATCTGAGCAAATACTTTTTTAATCAAGGGTACTTGATCCTGAGCATCCCCATGTCTTCTTGGTGAGGCTAGGACATTTTTCTCATCTCCTAGTTGAAGTGAGAAACCAGGTTGAGCACCTGCAAAGTCTTCATTGAACTTTGTTCTCTTTCCGATTCTCTGCTCTTCCTCTTCTGAATCAACAACTGCTTCTTTACTCCTCTTTCTAGATTTCTTAGTTTTGATAAGATTTTTTATATTTGAGCCAACAGAACCTGCAAAACCCTTATTTGTTAGCTTCTCTATGTTAGGTTTGCTTTCACAAACAAATGTTGAATAACCATTTTCAATTCAGGTTATTTTATTTTTTTTGTTAAAACTTGAAAAGGTTTTATAATTCCAACTCATACATTCTGACAACTCATACACATGTATGAAAAAATAATAATAAAATTTATATTAATTTAAAAATGTTTTTTTAGAAAATTAATTTAAAATATTTTTAATTATTTTTTTAATATAAAATATAAAATTACTTATTAAAAAAATTATTTAAGCATTATGATTAAGAAATAGTTAAAATAATAATAAAATTTATAATAATTTTTTAGAAAATTAATTTAAAATATTTTTAACTTATTTTTTAATATAAACTATTAAATTACTTATTAAAAAAATTATTTACTCATTGCTATTTTTTGTGTTTCTCTTGAAAATCATAATTTTCACTACATGGTCAAACTATAATTTGTTGGCATAACCTTTACTATTTTTAGCTTATAAAAACACCCACTCAATACATGGTCAAACTATAATTTGCTAGCATCAACTTATTATTTTTAGCTTATAAAAACACCCACTTTTACTTTCATTGGAACTTGGAGAGATTTCATAATTATATCGTGAACTCCTCAACTCTGCATACATCTATTTATATATTATGTGAATTTAGTTTTACATCTCAAAGGAAGAGAAAAAAATCCAAAGAGAAATTCCACAGAAAATTCTCCATGGCGGACCAGCAGACATGCAAGAGATGAGTATCAAAATGTGAGGAAGTTCCTGACATTGATAGTTTTTTAAAAGCTCCAAGGCTGGTTAATGAACTCGTCTTGCTTCACTTGAACAACTGGGTGTATTGTCTCACTTGGTTTCCCCTGGAGATCCAGTTCAAAAACAGCATGGGGTGGTTAATGAGTACCTCAACTAGCCTTTTCCGACAGGAGCTTAGGCTCCACATATTTGTGTCCTTCCAAGGTTTCTTGAATGATGACTGGGGTTATGAAGATCTTACAGTATTGGCGGTAGTCTTATTAAGTCAAGGTACACAACTTATACCGGCTATTACATCGCAGATGATGTAATGGACTGTGCCTACTTCAAACAACTTACGCAGGCAATTCGCATAACAAAGTTGGTGCTGGATTACAGCAATGTATTTTTTCGAAATGGTTGGGAAATCCCACCATCGGATTGGACCGTCTCCCGAAGAATGCGTGCTCGCATTAAACGATACAATACAAGGCACAAACGGGAAACCAACCGTCATCATTGAAGGTAAGAAATTTCAAGAGATTCATTATTTTAATTTATTTTAATCTTTGGCAACGATTTTTTTTTCTAGCATATCTCACCATAAGAACATGGTGTTGCCTTTTGCAGCTCCCATCCGCATGTGGCTCATTATCGGTCCTCTGCATGTCATTTCACATCCTTCATTATGATTTCGTAGTCATCTCACGGTCAACATTTAGTGAAGATTTATTATTTGTAGTCTCTGGGCGTGGCATAGGTAGTATGGTTGTCCTTTTCCATTTAATATGAATTCAAAGTTAAAAGTGATTTTATATTTATCAAGGTTTTTGGAATAATATTAATGGTGAACTTAATGTTTCATTTATAATAATCAATATTACTATAATGCTTTATTTATAGAATTTTATGTTATAATTGGTATATTTTAAAATATTTTTAATTTATATTTATTTATAGAATTTTATGTTATAATTTGTATATTTTAAAATAATTTTATCTTATAAATATAAATTTTAGAAATATTTTATTTATATTGATATCCATGCAACAAAGCCATTTTGACCAAATATATTAATATGCATCTTATTAAACTAAATTTTTAAGATTTGCATTTAAATATATTTTATTTTATTAATGTCTTATTTATATTTTGAGCAAATGGATAGTAATATGCATGTCATGAAACAATTTTTCTTTGTAGAAAATGATTTTAAATAATAAATATAATTATAATAATGTAAGATAAGTAGAACTAGTATGAAAAGACTTTATACACCCAAAGAAATGGTGACTATTCATTAGAAGAGTTTTGCATATCCCATTATTGTTTCATAATTTAAAGCCTACATAATAAATACAAAATAGAAGAAAGAAGATGTTATGTGTGTAATATAATTTATGTTTATTTTATTACTGATTAAACTTATTTAAATGATTATGCTTATATATACACCATTTACATTGGTTAGGTTTATATTTTCCCGCGCGCGGGTTGTGGAAATTCAGATATGAAACTATTTCTACATTCGATCCCTAACCACTACTGTTTGTGCCTCAACCAATACGCACGAACTTGTAAAACTAGACCAATCTGGGGCGGTTTCCAGTTGCATGACGGAAATTCTTGTAGTTTTCACAACGACGATCCCTTAGAAATGGTCCAAACACAGTAAAAGAGCTCCTGGAGAGGCATCTCGATTTCCCAAAGATGTCAAAATACGAGACCAAGTACCAGACGCTCTATACAGAGATATTCTCACAGCCTCACGCTTCTTCCTCTCGACGAATGAGAAAGAAATTCTTTGGAGAGACATTTTGAGGGCTAATGTAATTCCAGACGGGATTTTGAACTGGGGCGCTTCGAAACAGATCCGAAGGTTATTGACCCTCTTCTGGTCGCAAGGCAGGTCGGGATGCCATGAAGACGGCCGAAATTTTTAACCAAAAAAAAAGTAAACTTGGAAAAATCACTGAGATGAGATACCTCTTCATCTGCCACTGCAGGAGTGGTGAGCTTCAAAGCCTCATTCTGCTCGGCAATTCATTCTGGAAACCTTGGAGCGCTGCATGTGCCCAAAAGGGTTTATTCTAGGAGGGCATTGATGTATTCTACAAGATGCGGTGTAGAATATTCATGCCTTTGGCTATTTCCACTTTCAGTTCACTCCAATTCGCCACATATTCATTTCAAGGGTTTTTCCAATTTCTTCAACTAGAGAGTTGGTTCTGGTCATAGGTTTATTACTATGCTCACTGTTGCCATTATCAAAGCTAGGGCTTTGAAGAATATTATTGCTTCGAGATCCTGAAAGCTAACGAAATTCTAGAGGTTGGAATTCACCTCTCAAGATGTTCTGGAATTTTTGAAAGAGGATAATATTATAGGGAATGTTTGAATGCTTGTTAAGCTAAAAGGAGAATAGCTCATACTTATTACTAATAATATCAATTGGGCAGTTGATGAGTTCCCACCGAATGGGAATGTGTTCATAAATGATTCGATTTATATACTTCCAGACACTTGTTTCCATAGAACTACAAATTTTACCTCTTCAGTTTTCTTTCAAAGGTTGAATTCATCTCTAACCACCCTTTAATGGAATTTTAGTGCCTTTCTTCTAGAAAAATAGGCAAAGGAAAACTAAAATAGGAAGACTGTAATGGATCTATGTGACTTTCATTTTCTTTTGTGATCCTAAACATTAACAACAATAAATAAATAACATCGCAAATAAATATGGAAATGAAGAAATAACATGGCAGATAAATATGGAACTGCTTTTATATTGTACTCTTAAAGAGTTTTCAAAATTGTTCTCGAGAATAAAAGGAAACCTCCCTAAGAATTTTAGTCCAATATCTACCTTTTAGCATCTATTTTGAATTAATGTAGTTTTAAGTCTCTAAGTTTTCGTTCTCTATTAAACTTGGGAGTTGGGATGAGTTGGGATACATCAAATGAAGAAGTAATATTACTTAATGAAGTACTCACATGGCAGGACAATTACTGATGTTGAATTTTCCCAAAGAGGGTCTAGTATGTTATTTGGTGAGGCTCATGATGATTCACATGGTTTTTTTAAGGAATAATGGAGAAAATAAAAAGTGACTAAGAAATGGGTAGTGTTACCTTCAATTTGTGAAATCGAAAGTAATATATATATATATATATATATATATATATATATATATATATATATATATATATTCAATCTTTTTTGCTTCATTGTCAATGCTAACATGGTGAGGTTTAGGATCATATCTTTTGTTTGCAACAAAATTTCATTCATGAATACAGTTTATCTCAATACAATACATGTTACACTAAGTTATGTTGTCATATGTATATGAAGTCATAAAATTTTATATATTTAAAATCTTTTCCAAATAATCTCTTATATAATATTATTTTTATTACAAATAAGATTTTTTAAATTTAGTGATTTAGTTTTTCACTTATACACCTAGAGTATGATCTCGGTGTCGGAGTACCCATTCACGGCCCCAAGAATCCAGAGTTCCCACTAGCTTCCAACCCCACCCCAACCTCGTTCATTTGATACAGGAAGGGAAAAATTGATGTAGAGTATCAATTTTGGGCCCAAGGAATCTAGCCATTTCAAGCATTTTAAATCTCACGGTCCATTCTCCAAACAGGATTTCTGAATTTGTTTTAGAGATGATCCACCATCTCTACTTCCATCTTGAAGAACTTGTTAACCAATAGTCGAACACCATATGAGAATATGTTTAACAAAAAGGGAGGAGAAAATCATAGTCGCCCAATGAGATCGCCTTCAAAAGGCCAAGTAGATTAACCACCTCAGGAGGATGGCCATCAACATGTAGCAAGTGTATTGTGTTGAATACGGAATAAATGATACACTCACTGTAAGTTCCTATTGTGGGGAACAAAATAGTAGGTATTTTTAAATCAATAGCAAGATATGGGAGGAATTAGGGCCAAATTTAGGAAATTATAGAATTGGATCAGAAGGGGAAAAGGATTTCTCTCAAAGAGGGTTCAAAAAGAAAGCTCACAAGAGGATGGTAAAGGTGTTCGGTGTTTTCCATGTCCTTGGTAAGACTTGGGAAATCCAACATTGGGATGTCCATCATCCTCATTAGTGAACCATCCCTTTTTTCCTACTAAGCCATTGTGCATTTAGAGGACTAGTGACAAAGATGACATTGAGATTTATACATGAGAGAAGCTTGCACAGTGGCATTAAGGGTCTTATGTGGCATCGAGCACCTAAAACACTACAAATTTAATGGGGTCAATGTTCTCACCTGGAAATTTAGCCATTGCATTCATTCATTCCTCAAGCTACATTTTCTTAAAGAACACATTCTTATATCTTTAAACCTACACCCTAAATATTTATATTTATCAATATCTCACCATGAAACTTGAGGCAGATATCTTTCAATGTAGATTCTAATGATTCACATATGGTGCTTCATCCTCACTACTTTTGGTACTTCATCCTTGAGGTGTCACATACATGGGTACACTTCATTTGCTTGCTCTCTTATTCTTTTTTTATGAACATGATGAAAATTTACACACAACCATTGCTACCCACTATGCATATCTTCATCCCCTTTCTAGCTTTAAGGTCTACTATACCAAGAATGGAAATAGTGGCAATGCTAAGACTAGTCAAGCCTCAAAGTGGTGGATTATATGCTAGGTATGGATTCACATATCTGGAGCATGCTAAACATTATGCATATTTACATGGCAATGGCAATGATGCATTATCTACATCCCCTTTCTATAACACAACTTGAAGGTTTGAGGTAAGAGGCAATGGAGATAGTGGTCTCACATAAGTAGATCCTCCAAGTGGTGGAGTATATGCTGGATATGGATTTACATATGTGGAGCATGCACCTTAGTAAAGTGAATTTCTTATGCTCTCACAACATTAAGGCAATGGTTTAACTATATATAACTCTAGAAAAATCTTCTAACCACCATGGTGGTCCACATTCTCTAGTTCATTCTCAACTAGTACCCATAGCTCCTTCTTCCTACCATCTTCTTCTACATGTTCCTCATTGGAATATGAGAATTTATTTTTTGTCCACCACACCCACCCCATAGAACACACCCCTCTACTAAGGTGAATTGGTTCACCTAGATGAAGTGGAAGAAGAATTTGACACATTCCCAATCTCAAAGCACCATTATAATTTGCACATATTTCTCAAAGTATTTAATTTTATATATTAATTTATTAAACTGTTTTTTTATATATATCCATTGAGTAACCTATAAAAGAAAGAAAATCTATGTTCAGCACATGGATAGTAATATGCATCTCATGAGACAATTTTTGTAAAAAGGCTTTTAAATATAATTATAATAATCTAGAATAAATAAACCGACTATGAAAAGACTTTATGGGCCCAAGGAAATGGTGGCTATGGATTAGGAGAGTTTTCCATATTTGTTTCATAATTTAAAGCTCACATAATAAATATATAAAATACAAGTTTTAACATTATGTTAAAGGGTAGAAGAATATGTCCTAAAATATTTGTGTAATATAATTTACGTTTATTTTATTATGTTATTAATTAGATGTTAATTATTTTAAATATAAATTTATTAAAGGATTTAAAGGATTAACATAAAATTAAGTTAAAAATTAATTCTTTATATAAAAAAATATATAAAAAATATATTGTAAATATCTTAATGTTTAAAATAATTTAGTAATTAAAATTATTTAAGTGTCTATACTTATATATTTATATATATATATATATATGAAATTGTTTTATATTTTTTAAGGAAATCAAATTATTTAAGTGTCTATGCTTTTATATATATATATATATATATATATATATATATATATATATATATATATATATATATATAGATATGAAATTTCTTTATAATTTTTAAGGAAATCAAGTATATAAGGCTTAGTGTCGATGCAACACTGTTGAAGACTAAGAATTTTTATTGCTTCTACAAAGTTGAGTTAAGAAGCTCCTCATTTAAATTAGAATAAATCATTATATAATATTTCATCAATTTTGGTACTTTCTAGGTGAGAAAATTGTGAGAATTGACTTGCATGACTACTTTAGGGGACAAGTCAAAGTTTGGTAATTTGGGGTTTGAAAAAATCAAGAGCCAATTTGAGGCATAAAAAAACTATATATGGGGTCAAAAAATTGCAAGATTATCTTGCAGCACCTCGACATTGCCTCAACTGAAACACATTCTACATTCAATCCCTACCTGATATTTTCCCGCACACGGGTTGTGGAAATTCGGATATGAAACTATTTCTACATTCAATCCCTAACCACTACTTGTGCCTCAACCGACACGCAGGAACTTGTAAAACTCGACCACTCTGGGGCGGTTTCCAGTTGCATGACGGAAATTCTTGACATTTTCAAAACGATGGTCCCTTAATTAATTAATATATATAATATAATAATTAATAATAATATAATTTTAAGTTCATGAGACATAAAGTTGGTGTATGAGATCTTATTGTTTGTGAAACAAGAAATCCCTGTCCACACAAAAATTTTACTAATAAAATTGATGGATATTTTCATTCTCTTCCTCTCCTTTGATATGAACCTATAACTCTTTAAGATAGAACAAGTATTTTATAATATTTTATTATTTTATTGTGTGGACAAGTCTTCCGCCTAGTATGGTACATGTGTTGTATTGTGGTGTCTTGTAAACATTTAACTAGGTGAAATTACATTAAAAAAAAAGTAAAATAATCAAATAATTATTATAACTATTAATTATGACTTGTAGAATTACATAAAATTAAAATTAAAATAAATTTTGATTCTCATTAGAAAAATAAAAATAAAAAAGCTATAAATATATGGAAAATTATAATTTGAATTAGTTAATTAACCAATCTAGATCTATCTTAACTCTCCATTTAGGAAGTAGTGAGAGAAATCAAATGTGAGGTGCAAACCTCTCTTAGAAAAAGTGTAACATACATCATTACATCCATTAAAAAAAATTTCTTTACAAACTTACATTTACATTTACATCTTATTTTAATTTTTACTTTGGAATTAATACTGTCTATTCCACACAAGACTTAACAATTGTCCCGCATTTACATAACATCTATTTAGCATTTATATAACATTTGTCCATAATTTTTATGACATCTGTCAAGAATTTAGGTTTTAACACATTATGTACATAATAAACGAGCTTACTAAGGTTAATTTCCTAACTTGAACTCTTCGGAATAATCAACTTGTCAGTCTCACTATACAGCCTTATCTAAACTCCTTGTACGCATGTTCATTGCAATTAAATTTGTAATTTAATGGTTAACCTTTTTCCATATGGTAAATCTGAAAATGTTTATGGCAATAAAATTCAGTTTTTCGAGGTTAATGCCACTATGGTGTACAGATGGTGATTTCTCTGCCCTCGATCTGACCTCCCGAAATCCAACGGTAGTAATGAGTTAGGTTTATGGTGATGACCTTCCTCCCATAACCGCTTCCATCAATTTTCGCTTATTTTGTTCCTCTCTCCTCTAGAGAGACTCTCCGCCTCTGTAAAAATTTAATGTACTTTGATTATCGCACCAGATGACAGTTGGACGATGGACACTGATCCCAAGCTCAGATAGGAAATTTTGTAGCCAAATGGCCTAAATAGTGGCATTGACTGCTCCTCTATACTCGGCCTCTACTGATGATAAAGCAATGGCAACCTGCTTCTTGCTTGACCAAAAAATTGGGCCGGATCCCAAACTAAGTACATAACCAGAGGTGGACTTGCGATCAATGTTATTGCCAACCCAATCTGAATCTGTGAACCTAATGAGATTCAAAGAACAATTGGCTACATAATGAATCCCATAGGTGATTTTCCCCTGGACATATCGAAGGATGCGCTTTGCAGCATTCCAGTATAATTCATGTGGCTCCTGCATGTATCTGGAAACTACTCCTATGACATATGAGAGATCAGGACGCGAGTGAGTGAGATAAAGAAGACTTCCCACAAGATAACATACAATTTGCAATAAAACAATGGTGTTTATTTGCCATTATCAATATTTATCCCTGATAATAAAGGTGTGGTTGTTGGCTTGCAATCACTCATGTGAAATTGTGGCAAAAGATCTCTAGCATACTTTGGTTGAGAAATGGTAGTCCCAGAATCACTCTGATTGATCTCTAGTCCAAGGAAGAAATTTATCAAGCCCATGTCTGTCATGGAAAAACGCTTATGCAATGCATTCTTAATCTTAGTAATGACAGAAGCTGAACTACCTGTTATCAAAAGATCATCTACGTAGAATACTATGATTAACAAGGATTCAATTTTCTTAAGAAAATAAACATTGGAATCATATTTTCAGGGTACAAAATTTTGAGATAACAAATAAGAATCCATCTTTGCATACCATGCTCTACGTGCCTGCTTGAGGCCATAGAGAGACTTCTTTAGTTTTCATACCATAGATGAATTGTGCATGTATCCCTATGGCTACTCCATATAGATTTCCTCCTCGAGATCACCATGAAGAAAGGCATTCTTCACATCCATATTATGCACCTCCCATCCTCTTTTTGTTGTAATGGAGAGAGCTAGCCGAATGGAATCCATTTGTGCCATTGGAGAAAAAGTCTCATCATATTCAACACCATGTACTTGTTGAAAACCTTTTGCTACCAACTATGCCTTATATCGACTAACTTGGCCATTGGCTGCTTTCTTGGTCCGATAAACCCACTTGCACCTCACAAGTTTACGATTGGAAGGTAGCGGAACCAAATCCTAAGTCTAGTTCTCAATGAGAGAGTTGTATTACTCATCCATTGCGGCCTCCCATTCAGGATGCCCAATTGATTATGCATAAGTTTGTGGATCAGATGCATGCATCATATAATAATGCATGGCTCTATAGCTAAGAATGCTTGCGGATCTTCCTCAAACAGAGGTATAGAGGTAGGATCATCAAGGATATCACTCATGTTGCACCATTTTTGTGTTGAAGGTGGTCGAGAATATTCTGAACTACATGCGGAAGTATGATCTTGATGTTCAACAACTGGTGGTCCAACAAGCGTCATAGGAAAAGACTCATCTTCATCAAAATTCTGATCTGAAGCTTCATCTACATACTCATCAATGAGTGGTGATGGAAACTTGGTAACAAGTTCATCCACTGGTGCATGCAAAATATCTTCGTCAAACTTTCCACTCCTTTCAATAAAGAGCTCTTCAGTGTTGATATCAAGCAATCTATACCCTTTGACTTCAGCATAATATCCAACAAACATGCATGCTTTACTTTGAGGCTCCAGAGCCTTTCTCTTCTCTGTAGGAATGCGGGCCCGTGCTCGAGATCCAAAAATGCGGAAATGACTGACTTCAGGTTGCATGCCAGTACAAGCCTCAAAAGGTGTTTTTCCAATAAAATATTTATGAGGAGATCTATTCTAGATGTATGAGGCACAATTGATAGCTTCAGCCCACAATTTTGATGGAAGAGATCTTGCATGCAACATGCAATTGGCCATCTCTTTCAAATATCGATTCTTCCTTTCAGCCATTCCATTTTTCTGTGGAGTGTAAGGAACTGTATGCTGCAACTGTATGCCTGCTTCATTACAAATATTCTTGATATCTTTGTTGACATATTCCGTCCCATTATCTATGCAGAATATCTTGATGCGTTTTCCAAGCTGATTTTCCATGGGCTTTGAAAATATTTAGATGTTGAAAAGCTTCAGACTTGAGTTTCAAGAAGTAAACCTAAGTGAATCTTGTGTAATCATATACAAATGAAAACGCATATCTTGCTTTGCTCATTGAAAGCACTAGAAATGGACCCATGAGATCACTGTGTACAAGTTCCAAAGGTGAAGAGGCTCTCCATGCATGCCCCTTCTCAAATTTGTCTTATGGATGCTTTCGAAGAGCACATACATTACAAACACCATTTGAAAATTCAATGGTCGGCAATCCTTTGACCATCCCTTGCTTTCTAAGTTGTTGCATATATCTAAAATTCAAGTGCCCAAATATCTTGTGCCAAATCCTAATTTCTTCATCTGCATGCGTAAGTAGCAAAATGGAATCTGATTGAGGAACAAAATCAGAAAATGTATACAGACAAGATTGATCATTTACCCTGTCGGATGCAATCTTCAAGTTGGTTTGCATGTCATAAATGCTCACGGAATCTGGGGTAAATTCCACTTTCCTTCCGCTACCTATATGTGTCATCTAATACACTGAGATAAGATTCATAGAAAGCCTTGGAATGCAAGACATTCTATGTAATATTCCTTTTTCAGGACTGCTCATGAATCATGTATTAAAAATGCATTTCCAAAAAAATATGTAATAAAATAGTGAAATCATCACTTGGATCCCATGGATACATCTATTTATCATATAAATACAAGAGGATATCAGAAATAAATTGAACTAGGTAGGTTAAACAGCCCTCCCACACTAGTGTAGATGAAAATGACTAAAAACCCCAAAACTGCATTTTACCGAAGTTGCTGCATCAATGGACTGCGCAGTATAAAGAGGGTTTTAAAATAAAAGAATGGGAGAACAATATATCTAATCATTTATTAATGAATAATGCTGAAGTACAGAGATGTAGTCTCCTCATACAAAATACAAGAGAACCCGGCAAGGGTTTCTTGTCAAATACTCTGCATACAAATGTGATCTTCAGAAAATTACTGAATAATCACTGCAACACTGAAGCATAAGACCATATAAGGCTGAATGGTGACTCATCTGATGCATATCCCTCAAGGGCTTCCTCCCATGAAAGGATGGACCTTTCAATCACAAGGAAACTTAGCAACGGAGCCACCAAACCATACAATGAACACTGCCTCTAGAATAACACATTCCCTAGCTGGAACAGCATTGGGAATGTCTGGGAAATGTGTGGTCTGATACCACATATCTGAAATAAGCTCAAGAGCTCTCCAAACAAGTCTCTCAAGTGAAGGAAAACTCCCTCCAATGAGAAACTAGCTCAGAAGCTGAGATTCCAATCCCTTCCACTGTTGCACCCAGCAACACTATACAATCTCCGGAAAATTTGTGCTGATGAAGATGGCTGAAGCTTGGCCTGATAACCTGATCTGGAATTATGAATGAAAACTCTCCCAATTAGGTTCCTCAAAGGAAATAGGTGGGATTCTCGCCCGGGAACACCCAGTGCTAAACAGCACTGCAGCTTTGCTAAGCAGCAAAGCAGCAACAAGTCTTGGCAGACAAGAATAATAATCTAGAACATGATCAATAATGCTACCATCCTCTTCCTTATATTAGACATTAGTTTTCTTTCCCTTGGCCCCACTCAATTAGGTTACTTCTATCCCAAGATACATATCCCTCCAAAATTACGTTATTCCTCTTTGGATTCTTCCTCCACTAAAACTATGTTGTTGACTTAGTCAAAGCAGCTTGAATTTAACCATGTTCACACATGGAGGTGTCTTATTGAGCTAAAAAGAGTGTCCCCTTTCACATTTGGAGTATTATATTCCTCCTTAGGAGACTTAAGGGCTTTTCTTCCCATTTATTCATCAATTAGAGCTGTTGCTAACTCTAATGTTCCATTTAGCTTGGAGGCTAAAATTTTGGAACATTACAGTTCTCCCCTCCAAAATATTTTCTTGTCCTCAAGAAAATGCATAAGGAGAACAAAATTTCTCTCCTCTTCCTCTTGTGGCCTCCATCAATAACCTCCATCACTGCATCAAGAGAATCTACAAATATATTGTCATCCAATGCTTCCTCCCAAGTGTGCAAAACCAAAGTGTCTTCATTAATCAAAGGTGGACAGTGTTAATGGAAACTTGCTAGCTGTCTCATGGACTTGACAAGTAGTAGTGATGATCATCATGGTGAATGAGTTCCTTCCTCACCCATGCTATCATCCAAATAAATTGAGTCACCTTCCAACATGGTAACTCATGAAAATTTTCCTCCACCTTGTGCTTTGGAAATGTAGGTGGGCTGAATAATTGTATATGATAGGCAAAAGGGCCTATCCCATGCTGTCCTCCTCTCCACTTATGATAAGTATAGAAGGCATGCTGATCTTGGGTTGCAACATGATTTCCCTCCAATGGTAAGAAGAAGATTGAGCCTCCAAGGACTCTCCCTCCTAATTCATGAGACATGTCAACCCAAACCATTCCATCCAAGATGAATGGCACATCATCACCATTTGGCCTCCAAATCATAAAATTTCTTAAAGTTAGGTGCAATTTTGGATGTTACCAAAGGTTCTCCAAGTGGATATTACACAGTCCCCCCAACTGCTACTTGAGAATGTCATATGGCAAGTGGTCCTGCAACAAGTTACAAGCTGTATATGTTTGTTCTCCCAACATGGGGAAGTAAGCATCAATGTTTATCAATTGTACATAGATAAAATAAAAATATACTTGCCCAAAGTCATGTATATATGGGCTACTATCATCATAAACATTGGCCCTACAGTGACCATGAAACCCAAAAATACTGTAATGCTCTCAATTTTTAGCCTCAAGCTAAAAGGAACATTATAGTTTTCATATTTTCATTTTATTTAATAAAATGGGTAAGGAGACACCTTAACCCCTTTTGATGGAGAAATAACACTCCTTGTGTGAAAGGAGAAATAATAAAGCAGCTAAATTGAGCACCACATGGTGTGAATAGGATTAGATCAAGCTTGATCTAGTCATTTTGACCAAGTCAACTAAAACTATCCAGATACATTGCACCCACTTGGACAGCGCAGTTTTAGTGGAGGCTTCACTTGCTTGAGCTGGAAGCAAGTGTGAATGGGAGCCATGGTGAGAAAGGTTCCTTTGCTTTATAAGGAGGAGATGGCCGCCCATTTTGATTATGCATTATTTTATCATTTTCGTAGGGTCTGCAAATACTTTCATCCCTGGGCTGTTTAGCAGGGTTTGTAGGGTTCTTGAACCCAAGGGTGTTCCCGGTCGGTAATCCCTACCTCATCCTCAAGGAAGGAGAGGGTTTGAGCTTCATTTCCTCATCCCGGCATTTGGCCAAGCTTCTCTCTGTAGCTACAGCATTATTTCTGCAGCAGATTAACGTTGTGTTGTTGGGTGCAGCAACAGAGGAACTTATAGAGCCATCCTTTGGCTTATTCTTCATGGGAGATATTGTATATTCTTTGGAGGAGAAACTGAGGTGACTCTCGGGCATCATTTCAAATATTTGGCATCAGGCCAATCACTCATCATCTCTCACAGCACAGTCTTGGGAAGATACTGCGTTATTTTCAAAGGCAGCTGCTGGGAGGGTCCAATTGAGCTCATCAGGAGGATTGTTCTTGAGTATAGGTATCAGCCTTCTACTGAAGATAATTATCAGAGGAGGGCATCACTATTTAAGATCTACCATAGCCTAATTTTATTTTTTGATTCATTTGCAGTGACAAGTCAAATTTTCACATTGTACATTTTCCGGCATTTCTAGCAATCTCTCCTAGATTGGATAGAAATCTTGTATTGGATTCCATTCTTCTATTCTTGGGAATTTCTTATACATTTCAGTTATATTTCATGTATTCATATCTACAGCAGTAGCTACACTCCTAGAGACAGCGTTTTCACTGCTTTCCGACATTTTATGCAGTTGCTGCATCTCTTGTATTTCATTGCTTATTCATTGGAGGTGGATTCTCATTGCATGAGGGCTTTATTCCTCATCATATTTTTGTATATTTTTGCTGATACACTAATGTACATGATGGCTGTAATATATTACATTTTATTTTTCATTCAGATTTGCAGAGTTCACGGTTATATTCATGTATTGTTGTAAGCTCTCTCATTGAGCATTTTCTAAGAGATCCACTTTGGGGAGATCTGTATAAGCCTTATAGGCTTATTTATTTGAGCGTATCTTCTGGGAGAGTAATTTAAGAAGGGTAAAAAGAGGGATCCAAGTCCCATTTTAACTTTTTTTTTCACTTCCTCTCTTATACAGCATCCTTGAGGACCAAATTTCAGAAATTCCCGAAAAAGGAACATTACAGTGGTATCAGAGCATGATATTTGGCTCAACCTGTGGCTTCAAGCCAAAGTGATAAATCTCTGAAGTAGGAATCTTTAAATCTCTATAGACAGATTCTACAGATGGCCAGGTAGTCTCTGGATCTCATCCTTTTCTCAAAGGTGACATATCCAATAAATGCCCCGTAGTCATTCTCTGGAATAGAATTTTGATATTCTTGAGAAGGGAACTTTACAGCTGTGCAACCCAAGATAAAATTCTAGTATAAGGAGAATATCCTCATTTAGAAGAGGATATGTACAGAAAAAAACAAAGAAAGAGGAATGGCAGAATAGGAGGTTTCCCTTCTTCTTTTCCAGACCCTAGAGGGTAACATTGAAGACCTTGTGGAGAAAGAAAGGGAAAGTTGGAGAGATTTTCTAAGAGGGTTTGCAGATGAAGCAAGCCCTATTTGTAACCATGTTGGGTGTGAGCATTCAGCCACACATGTAGATCCACAGCGCAGTTCATTTCCCACTTGCACTATAGGAAGGATGGAGAAAGGAGATGAGGCCATTGGAGGAGCAGCGCTGCAACTCAAAGGTATGGCTCATGGTTTATGGTTTGAAAATTATATTTCATGCTATCATGCAAATTTAGAATCACATGATGGATTCACTAAAGGGTTGGTGAGAGAATTTGATGAAAATCATTGTGAATCTATTTGTAACAAAACATCAAACACTTTTCATGCATGGGAGGGAACCATGAAACAAACTCCATTCCATATTTCTGAAAGGGATGAAAATGTGTATGATGACTTGCTAAAGGTAAGATCCCTATTGTGTGAAGGGCCCTCTTCCATTTGTGAAGTCATGGAGGTACTTCCTTCAAGAGAGGACCAAGATCTAGGGTTACTCCTTGATGATGAGGTAATCTGATCTATTGATGGGGATGATGAGCACAAGAGAACCAACAGCGCTGTCATGTTGGAGGAAGATCCATCACCACTTGGAGATGAGAGGGGAGCCATTGCTTCCATGGGAGGAGTCCTTGTTTCTATGCAAGGGATTCCAAGAGATTCAACATGTGGGAACCAAAGCACAATTCCGGAGCCATTTGCAGCAGTTTTTGGGGATTGTGAGATGGAGGAGGAAGAGAAGGATCAGCAGCAAGGGTTGATACACCCTTATTTATTCCAGAAATTCTTTGCACATGAGAGAGAGACTGTACAGCACATTGAAGAGAGGGACAATTCAGTCCTCTTATACATACAACCCACTTCTGAGCTTGATGTCTCACTATATGGAGGCATTTCACCTATGAGGCCACCTGATCTAGAGTTGATGAGAGGCATCTTGTCATTTGGTTCACCACTCTTGGATTTCGGAGAGGTGAAGATAGTGGAGGAGTCCAGCACAGCGTAGAGAGTTTGGGATAGACCCAAGGAGGAGAGAGACACCCTCTCATTTTCAGCATCACCCACTCTCATTAGTTATACTGCACTGACAGAGTTTGCTGCAGGGATGGAGGATTGCATCTTCATGATGCAGGATGACTGCTCAACATATTTGATGAGGAGGAGGATACTTCCTTTGAGGGAAGACTCTTTCCCACATGGGACTAGATGGAGGTTAATCATGCTTACATTGCCCAGGATCGGGAGATTTCTTTTGGATGACAGTTTCTCATGGGAGACTAGCTTCCCAGGATCCCCATTACTATTTGAGCATGAGCAGCTGCATGATGGGAATGGCAGAATTTTGGAGGATGACTTTAGCATGGGGGATGTCAAAGTAGCAGGCAGTAGCATGAGGGGAGCACCAAATTGCAGAATACCGGTGTTGTATATGAGGAAGATAGATCCAGGTTGGAGGACTTAGCTCTTGTTAGAGTACTCCCAGGATCCAGATGAATTCATGATTTTGGATGACCCGGATGATGATGACAGATGCATGGTGGATGATATGGTCATCTATTGTTATGGAAGAATCTTCTTGGATAGAACCTCTAGTCTCAAGGAGAAACTATTGCATGCAGCACATGGGGACTTTCTAGTTATGCATTTTGAGGCATATTTTTCTTTGCTAGAGAAGTTCATTTGGGATGGCATTCAGCATGATCTATATCAGCATATGGACAGATGCATAGCCTGGATGATTTTTGAGAGGTTGGCACAACCATTTACCTACTCACTTGAGGTAAGGGAGAGCATTCGGATGAGCCATTTCAGCTCAAGGACCGGAGTACATGGTAAAGAAGGTATATGTTTTCATTTTGATTTACCTCTATTTAATTTATATGAGTAGATTGATGAGCTAAGGACGATCACATCTCCTTATGATCCTTATTATGATGTACTTGTGGCCCATTGCAGCAATGGGAGTGGCTATTTGCATGATGGTTTGTGGGGGAAGCCACATATTTCTCGGTGTGCATCATTGGCACCAATTTGTATTTACATGTTTTCATCTTATGAGATGTTTGTGGAAGAAAAAAAGTGGCTGGAAAAGAAATTGTTGATTTCTGATTTGATGCAGGCCAAAGGTGCACTGCAATGGTTCCTCATGAGGAACTATGATTCACTCTCTGGTTTCCATGTGGCAGCTTGTCTTCATTGTATATTGCTTCCATATGTTGTTGATGTTTGTATACTCATGGGAGGCTTTGATTGGAGAGTGGCCTTGGAGTTGGAGATTCCCGTTGGGACATCTATGATTATCCATTTTTCATATGTTGTACGTTTCAGGAGAAACTATGGGCACACCATGATTTCCATGTCACTACTTTTCTCTCCATGTAGGAGGAGCTATTGGGAGAGAATGCGTTATTGGAGGAGGCACTTCATGGTTGATTTATTTTGTGGGGAGGTTTGGGCCAATTGTAGAGGCCATGAAATTTCAGCCCAATATTAGCAACCTCCTCATACTTATCATAAATGGAGGGAGAAACTACTTGGATGGAAAAGTCTAAACTCTCCATTCAGCCCCAACCTATTGCATAGATCCGGGGTTGAGAACTAATTTTTTGAGCTACTTAGGATGGCTCATTTTGTCTGGATGATAGCATGGATGAGAGGATCATCATTTGGGATACATTTTTCCCATGCATTTCATCACTCCTACCTTGAGGAGGCCATAGCACAACAAGAAGGTTTCCACCTACACCTTCTATTTTTCCATGATGAGCACCATTCCGGTTTGCATATATGGGAGGAAGCATGGAAGGACAGATTTACTGCAGCATATCTTGAGTAGTGGTGGAGATTTTTTATGAGGAGGCCACAAGAGAAAAAGGGGGAGAAATTTTGTCTCTCTATGCAGTTGATTGAGGACAAGCAACATGTGGGAGGGGAGGACTGTAAAGTTCCCAATTTTTAGCCTCAAGCTAAAAGGAACATTATAGTTTGCATATTTTCATTTTATTTAATAAAATGGGTAAGGATACACCTTAACCCCTTTTGATGGATAAATAACACTCCTTGTGTGAAAGGAGAAATAATAAAGTAGCTGAATTGAGCACCACATGGTGTGAATAGGATTAGATCAAGCTTGATCTAGTCATTTTGACCAAGTCAACTAAAACTGTCCAGATACATTGCACCTACTTGGACAGCGCAGTTTTAGTGGAGGCTTCACTTGCTTGAGCTAGAAGCAAGTGTGAATGGGAGCCATGGTGAGAAAGGTTCCTTTGCTTTATAAGGAGGAGATGGCAACCCATTTTGATTATGCATTAACTTATCATTTTTGTAGGGTCTTCAGAGACTTGCATCCCTGGGTTGTTTAGCAGGGTTTGTAGGGTTCTTGAACCCAAGGGTGTTCCCGGTCGGGAATCCCTACCTCATCCTCAAGGAAGGAGAGGGTTTGAGCTTCATTTCCTCGTTCCAGCATTTTTCCAAGCTTATCTCTACAGCTACAGCGTTATTTCTGTAGCAGATTAACGTTGTGTTGTTGGGTGCAGCAACAGAGGAACTTATAGAGCCATCCTTTGGCTTATTCTTCAGGGGATATCTTGTATATTCTTTGGAGGAGCAATTGAGGTGACTCCCAGGCATAATTTCAGATATTTGGCATCAGGCCAATCACTCATCACCTCTCACAGCGCAGTCTTGGGCAGATACTGCGTTATTTTCAGAGGCAGCTACTGGGAGGGTCCAGTTGAGCTCATCAGGAGGATTGTTCTTGAGTAGAGGGATAAGCCTTATACTGAAGATCATTATCAGAGGAGGGCATCACTATTTCATATCTGCCATAGCCTCATTGTATATTTTGATTCAGTTGTAGTGACAAGTTAGATTGTCACATTGTACATTTTCCGGCATTTCTAACAATCTCTCCTAGATTGGATAGAAATCTTGTATTGGAGCCCATTCTTATATTCTTAGGCATTTCTTATATATTTCAGTCATATTTCATGTATTAATATCTATAGCAGTAGCTACACTCCTAGAGACAGCGTTGTCACTGCTTTCCAACATTTTATGCAGTCGCTGCATCTCTTGTATTTCATTGCTTATTCATTGGAGGTGGATTCTCATTGCATGAGGCGTTTATTCCTCGTCATATTTCTGTATATTTTTGTTGATACACTAATGTACATTCTGGATGTAATATATTACAGTTTATGTTGCATTCATATTTGCAGAGTTCATGGTTATGTTCACGTATTGCTGTAAGCTCTCTCATTGAAATTTTCTGAGAGATCCACCTTGGGGAGATCTGTATAAGCCTTCTAGGCTTATTTATTTGAGCTTATCTTCTGGGAGAGTAATGTATGAAGGGTAAATAGAGGGATCCAAGTCCCAGTTAAACTTTTTTTTGCACTGCCTCTCTTATACAGCGTCCTTGAGGACCACATTTCAGAAATTTCTGAAAAAGGAACATTACAAATACTCTTGCTCTTTTGAGGAGCAATGCACTGTTCAAACATGGTGGGAAAGTACAAATACTCAATGGAGTAATAAACAAGTACAGAAATGAATTTCCTACCATACATAGTGAGTAGGCTAAAATTGAGGTCCATGTATAAGCTCCACCATGAGGATTCCCTCACAAAAATATGCAAGAAGAAGGGATACACATACTCTTTGGAACACTCCATCAATAAGAACACACTCCCGTGTGACAGCGTTGTAGGCCTTAAAAATTAGGCTCCATGACTTCTCCCTTTGACATTCCGCATGCCAAAGCCATCCACCATCATGCTAGTATGTGAGAAGATCATCTTCTGACATGGAAGTCTCTCATGATCCTCCAATACTGAAGGGTAGCCTCCTTGCACCATGAATGTTCCTTCCTTCTCTTCAAACATATCATGAAAAGAATGAGAATAATTTTTCCCATACTCTCCCAAGTGTAACCATAGCAACAACAACTTTTGTTGCTGCCTCATCTCTCCCTCATACAAGCCATGAAGTAAAATCATGATGGTCAACTTGTATGATGCCCCATACAAACAAGTCTTTTGATGCTCTATCATATGGGTGCCATGCCATCCAATTTGTTTCTCTCTCCATATAAAGCCTTCCTTGAGAAAAATAATATCAGCAATACATGAAATCAAGGCACAATAAAAACAATTTTTCCAAATGACAACCAAAGAGTGAATCATAGTTCCATTCATGGAACCAGCGCAGTGCATCCTTGGCCTACATCAAAATAAGAAATAACAAGTGTTTTACCAGCCACTTGTTTTCTACCACAGTCATCTCATAAGATAGAAACATGAAGTTACAAGATGGTGCCAATGGTGCACACCAAGAAACATGTGGCTTCCCCCACAAACCATAAAAAGGATAGCCAAGATCAATGCTACAAGTAGCTGCAAGTACATCATCGTACAATATGAAAGAAGAGATATTTCTTCTTGTTACATCATGCTGCTCAAATAATGGAAAGAAGTACAAAACAAAATATGAAATGATACCTCCTCCATCATGTACTTGAGGTCTTGAGCTAAAATAGCTCCTCTGAAAGTTCTCCCTCACTCCCAATGAGTAGGAAGGTGGTTGTGACATCCTCTCTGTCACCATCCAGGCTATGCATCTCTCCATATGCTGAAATATGTCATGTTGAATGCCCTCCTAAGTGAACTCCTCCATCAAATGGAAATATGCATCAAAGTGCATAGAAGAGAAGTCCTTATGTGTTGCATGTAACAGCTTCACCTTGAGACTAGAATATCTAGTCAAGAAGATCCTGCCATAGGAATAGATGACCATATCATCCACCATGTATCTATCATCTCCATCCGGGTCATCAAGAATCATGCATGCACCAAGATCCTTGGAGTACTCTACCAAAATCTGAGATCTCCAATAAGGATCAATCCTCCTAAGAGATAGCGTTGGTGATCTGGCATGTGAAGCTCTCCTCATGCTGTTGTCTGCTACCTTGACATCCCTCATGCCAAATTTCTCCTCCAAACTCTTCACCTCTCCAAATTCCAAGAGTGGTGAGTCCAAAGACAAGATGTCTTCTATCAACTCTAGATCAGGTGGCCTCCCAAGTGGAATGCCTCCATGTAGTGAGACATCAATGTCCAGAGTAGACTGCTCATGTGATTGGGAAACCTTGCCCTTGCCCTTACAGTGCAAATCAATCTGCCTCTCTCTTGCACTGGCTCTCTAAAATAGAGAAGGGGGTGTACCTCTCATCAAATGATGCTTTGCTTCCTCCCTTCCTCCTCCATCCAGCTGCAATGCTGCACAACTATGCTTCTCACTGATTGTGCTTGGACCTCCATGTATGAGATCCTCGGGAACTTCTTGCAAAGGCACAATAATCCCTCCTATTGGAGCATGTGCTCCTCCCTCCTCTGCATGAGGCACTAGATGTGCTCTAGATGTGATAGCGTTGTTGCCCTCATCTCCCTCAATGTGTGTGGGCAACATCTCAACAGTTGGATCCCCTTGTGAAAAAGAGATCCCTATGCCCTCTTGTCCAAGAATATGAACTGGAGGCTCTGCTTTCGACAATGTGTAATGCAAGATTTTTGCTTCTCCCATGGTTTTCTGAAGTGGATTTTCCTCCATCACATGCAAGGGTTTGGTCTTCTCAAGTTTTCCTTCCTCATGTGCCTTAGGAAGTTTTTCACCAAACCTCTCCATCAATGTTTTTGTGAATCTTGCATAAGAGAAAGTGTTGGCATTCTCTAAGGAATAAGATTCAAAAATCCACCATGCATGAGCCTTACCTCTAAAATGCAATGCTGCAACTTTGATGGCTTCATCTTCGGAAATGTGGTGCAGCTGCAAATAGGAATCTAGCTCCTTCACCCAAGCTCTAGTTGAACATGTAGGTGATCCGGAAAAAGTAGATAGAAGAAATCTACCTGCATCCTGCTGTTGGTTCTTCTCCACCTGGATCTTGCAAAACTCTTGGAAATCAGTATGATATCTAAACCTCTCAGTTTGAGATTCATGCTCCTGCAACAAATCACTAAGAGTTCTCCTCTTAGGCATTTTTCCTCCTCCCATCCATCTCAAGATAGCTCTGGGCACTTGACTACACTATGCATCATGAAGTGTAGCTGCATGCTCACACTCACCATGTGAAAATCTAGATTCAGCTCTAGATTCAACCTCTTTTGCAGATCCCATCTCCAATCTCATTTTCTTCAGCTCTCCTTGAAAGCTCTACATAGATTTTGGAAGAAGCTTTGTAAGCTTGTCTTCCTTTATTCCTGCACATACTGAAGATTTATGGCTTCTATCCATATCTCCTTCTTCTGATATCTAGATCTCACAGGCTGAGCCAGAGATCATGCTCTTATACCACTATAATATTCCTTTTTCAGGACTACTCATGAATCATGCATTAAAAATGCATTTCCAGCAACATATGCAATAAAACGGTGAAATCATCAGTTGGATCCCATGGATACATCTATGTAGCATATAAATGCTAGACGATGTTAGAAATAAATGGAACTAGGTGGGTTAAACAACCCTCCCACACTAGTGTAGCTGAAAATTACTAGAAACCCCAAAACTGCATTTTACCGGAGTTGCTGCATCAATGGACTGCGCAGTCTAAAGAGGGATTTAACATAAAAATATGGGATAACAATATATCTACTCATATATTAATGAATAATGCTGAAGTACACAGATCTAGTCTCCTCATACAAAATACAAGAGAACCTGGCAAGGGTTTCTTGTTAAATACTCTGCATACAATTTTGATCTTCAGAAAATTACTGAATAATCACTGCAACACTGAAGCATAAGAGCATATAAGGCTGAATGATGATTGATATGATTCATATCCATCAAGGGCTTCCTCCCATGAAAGGATGGACCTTTCAATAACAAGGAAACTCAGCAACGGAGCCACCAAACCATGCAATGAATGCCTCCAAAATAACGCATTCCCTAGCTAGAATAGCGCTGGGAATGTCTGGAAAATGTGTGGTCTGATACCACAGATCTGAAATAAGCTCAGGATCTCTCCAAATAGGTCTCTCGAGTGAAGGAAACCTCCCTCCAATGAGAAACTAGCTCAGAAGCCGGGATTCCAATCCCTTCCACTGCTGCACCCAGAAACACTACACAATCTCTGGCAAAGTTGTGCTGATGAAGATGGTTGAAGCTTGGTCTGATAACCTGATGTGGAATGAGGAATGAAAACTCTCCCAATGAGGATCCTCAAAGGAAATAGGTGGGATTCCTGCCCGGGAACACCCAGTGCTAAACAGCACTGCAGCTTTGCTAAGCAGCAAAGCAGCAACAAGTCTTGGCAGACAAGAATAATAATATAGAACATGATCAATAATACTGCCATCCTCTTCCTTATATAAGACATGATTTTTCTTGCCCTTGGCCCCACTCAATTAGGTTACTTCTATCCCAAGATACATCTCCCTCAAAAATTGTGTTATTCCTCTTTGGATTCTTCCTCCACTAAAATTGCGTTGTTGACTTAGTCAAAGTAGCTTGAATTTAAACCTGTTCACACATGGAGGTGTCTTATTGAGCTAAAAAGAGTGTCCCCTTTCACATTTGGAGTATTATAATCCTCCTTAGGATACTTAAGGGCTTTTCTTCCCATTTATTCACCGATTAGAGCTGCTGCTAACTCTAATGTTCCATTTATCTTGGAGGCCAAATTTTTAGAACATTACATTCTCAAAACTTCTATCTTCGAATTTCACTCTTCCTTGTCTAGTTGCTGCAACTGCAAAATTATCCCCCATGAGAATAGGAGGTCCTGAGTATGCATGTAGAGAAGAAAAGGATTCCTTTGAATAAGCCATATGATGTGAAGCTCCTGAATCGATGATCCATTCTTGAGGTGAAGAATGAAGAGCAATCAAAGCATGCCCATTACCTCTTGGATCTAGTGCTTTTTCTCCAGACTTCTTCTTGTAATTCTCAGGAATGTGGTCTCCAAGATTGTGTTGCTGGAGTGTCTGCGCCATAAGATCTATAGTCTTCTTCATGCATGCAGATTCAGGGTGAAAACCATAGTGGAAATAATTGCACATTTATTTCCGTTTCGTTCCTTTCCTTTCATTTGAGTCGGATGATCCATCAGGGGGTTTGGGATTTCCCCGCTTTCTTGGATCAGGATCCTTCTTCCCTTTTCCTTTCTGATGGTCTTTAGAATTTTCCTTTCCTTTTGCATGCATAGTAAGTGCATGCGCTTTGGAATGTTTAAGTGTTCCCATTTTTATGAGCTTATCTTTCTCATGCATCAAATACTGAATAAAAGAATCCAGTGAGGGCATCTTCCCAGATGCACCAGTTGCAGATCTTACTGTGTGGAATGTAGAGACGAATACTACATACGCTGGACCAAGTTTTGATAAAATGGAAATAATCAACTGATTTTCTTGCTTGGATTTGTCGATCCTGCATCCTTTCAACTAAAGCAACAAGGCTTTATACCTTGTGAAAAAATCTTGAATGTTCTCAAAATTTCTCGGATCTAATGAGTTTAACTCATTTTCGAGAATGTGACCTTGCATTTCATCCTATTTTCCATACTTCATTTGGAGTTGAACATGATTCAATATGAAATAGCAATTCTAGATAGATAGATAAACATAGGATGCCGAAGGCCTCGGCCATGCAATTGAAATATCTTGTTTTATTCACTGTCGATGTTGGTTCAACTTCTGTTTCCATAGTTACTCGAAATAAGCCTCTACTTCTGAGATGAAGTAGAATCTTTGGCTTCCATTCGAAGTAATTATATGGAGTAAGAATTGTCGATTGTGGAAACTCCAATTTAGATTTCATTCTTTGCTTTTGCTTCAATCTTCTAAACCTGCAAAGAAAAATTGCTTGTGCACTGATTACAAATCCCTGCACTCTGATACCATATAATATTTTGAGATACAAAGATCTAGATTTGCAAAAAAATGAACAAACTTGCAAGAGAAGGAAGGAGTGAGCAAGATAGAGAAAAGAATGAAATTAATTCTGCAATATTAGTTTTAGAATCAATACATAAAAGCAACTAAGTTAAGCTTAGTTGTACATGCAATAACTATGGATAGTTAAAGCTAACTGAATCTAAGTATGCTTTAATGTGCACATGCACCACATGCAAGCAATCAGTTAACTAACTAAGCCAAGTGCACATCACATGCAATATTTAGAGTTGAACTAGAGCTAATCTAGGTGCATGTACACCAACAGTGATAGACTGTGTGTCTGTGTGTCGTTCGAACAACTTACTCAGGCAATTCCCATAACAAAGTTGGTGCTCGATTACAGCAATGTCTTTTTTCGAAATGGTTGGGAAAGCCAACCATCGGATTGGGACGTCTCCCGAAGAATGCGTGCTCACATCAAACAATACAGTACAAGGCACAAATAAGCAACGAACCGTCATCATTGAAGGTATTAAATTTCAAGAGATTCGTTCTTTTAATTTATTTTAATCTGTGGCAACAGTTTTTTTTTTTCTAGCATATCTCACCGTAAGAACATGGTGTTGCCTTTTGCAGCTCCCATCCACGTGTGGCTCATTATCGGTCATCTGCATGTCATTTCACATCCTTCATTATGATTTCGTAGTCATCTCACGGTCAACATTTAGTGAAGATTTATTATGTGTAGTCTCTCGGCGTGGCACAGGCAGTATCGTTGTCATTTTCCATTTAATATGATTTCAAAGTTAAAAATGATTTTATATTTCTCAAGGTTTTTAGAATAATATTAATTTTGAAATTAATGTTTTATTTATAATAATCAATATTACTATAATGTTTTATTTATAGAATTTTATGTTATAATTGGTATATTTTAAAATATTTTTAATTTATATTTATTTATAGAATTTCATGTTATAATTTGTATATTTTAAATTGATTTTATCTTATAAATATAAATTTTAGAAATATTTTATTTATATTGATATCCATATAGCTAAGCAATTTTGATCAAATATATTAATATGCATCTTATTAAACTAAATTTTAAAGATAATTATAATAATCTAAGATAAATAGAACTAGTAAGAAAATACTTTATACACCCAAAGAAATGGTGACTATTCATTAGAAGAGTTTTGCATATCACATTATTGTTTCATAATTTAAAGCCTACATAATAAATACGAAATACAGAAGAAAGAAGATGTTACGTGTGTAATATAATTCATGTTTATTTTATTACTGATTAAGCTTATTTAAATGTTTATGCTTATATATACACCATTTACACTAGTTAGGTTTACACCGTTTACACCCGCTAGGTTTTACTGGGTAACGACTACATGTGCATCAATCGAAACATATTCTACATTCGATCCCTGCCAGTTGCATGACGGAAATTCTTGTCATTTTCACAATGGCGATCCCTTAGCAATTTTCCAGACATAGTAAAAGAGCTCCTGGAGAGGCATCTCGATTTCTGAAAGACGTCAAAAGACGATACCAAGTACCAGACGCTCTATACAGAGATATTATCATGGCCTCACGCTTCTTCCTCTAGACAAATGAGAAAGGAATCCATTGGAGAAACATTTTAAGGGCTAATGTAATTCCAGAGGGGAGTTTGAACTAGGGCACTTTGAAACAGATCCGAAGGTTATTGACCCTCTTCCGGTCGCAGGGCGGTTCGGGGTTCCATTGAGACGGCCAGAATTTTTAATAAAAAAATGAACTTGGAAAAATCACCGAGCTGAGATACTTCTTCATATCCCACTGCAAGAGTGGTGAGCTTGAAAGCCTCATTCTGCTTGGCAATTCATTCTGGAAACCTTGGAGTGCTGCATGTGCTCAAAAGGGTTTATTCTAGGAGAGCATTGATGTATTCTATAGGATGCGGTGTAGAATATTCACGCCTTTGGCTATTTCAACTTTCAGTTCACTCCAATTCGCCACATATTCATGTCAAGGGTTTTTCCAATTTTTTTGACTAAAGAGTTGGTTCTGGTCATAGGTTTAATATTATGCTCATTGTTGCCATTATCAAAGCTAGGGCTTTGAAGAATATTATTTCTTCGAGATTATTTCTTCGAGATGCTTAAAGCTAGGGCTTTTAAATATAATTATAATAATCTAGAATAAATAACCCGACTATGAAAAGACTTTATGGGCCCAAGGAAATGGTGACTATGGATTAGGATAGTTTTCCATATTTGTTTCATAGTTTAAAGCTTACATAATAAATATATATAATACAAGTATTAGCATTATGTTAAAGGGTAGAAGAATATGTCCTAAAATATGTGTAATATAATTTATGTTTATTTTATTATGTTATTAATTAGCTGTTAATTATTTTAAATATAAATTTATTAAAGGATTTAAAGGATTAACATAAAATTAAGTTAAAATTAATTTTTTTATTTAAAAATATTAATTTAATTGATCAACTATTAAAAGGAATAAAAAATATATTGTAAATATCTTAATGTTTAAAATATTTTACTAATTAAAATTATTTAAGTGTCTATGCTTATATATTTATATATATACAAAATTGTTTTATATTTTTTAAGGAAATCAAATTATCCAAGTGTCTATGCTTATATATTTATATATATACGAAATTGCTTTATATTTTTTAAGGAAATTAAAGTATATAAGGCTTAGTGTCGATGCAACACTGTTGAAGACTAAGAATTTTTATTGCTCCTACAAAGTTGAGTTAAGAAGCTCCTCATTTAAATTAGAATAGATCATTATATACTATTTCATCAATTTTGGTACTTTCTAGGTGAGAAAATTGTGAGAATTGACTTGCATGACCGCTTTAGGGGACAAATCAAAGTTTGGTAATTTGAGGTTTGAAAACATCGAGAGCCAATTTGAGGCATAAAAAAAATTTTGGGGTCAAAAAATTGCAAGATTATCTTGCAACCCCTCGACATTGTTTACACACAAAAATATATCTAACAATGCAAAATTCACTTCAAATGGAGTTCATATATGGAAGTTATGCCTCTGGCGAGTTCACCGTCCTATTGACGAGCATGGTACTAAGGAGATGTTGTATCAACCCACATTACTCAGACATGTGGGAATGTTCATATGTGGACTTTAAGAAATTTCTTGTAGAAATTAATAGAAATTTTCTACTACTAATGAAATCGAATTTAAATCAAGAGATCACAAATTTCCTCTACTATTCCGCAAAATGGAAATCACAATTTAGAAACACATGCAATGACATGAAACCATTAAAACCACAAGAACACGGTCATTTTACAAGGGAACCCAACTCGTAAAAACCCCTTTGTTTCTTTTCATTAATCGGAAGAGAATGAGAAACTATCATGATGTCTTGTTTCAATCTTGAAGCACACCCTACACTGTAAACATGGTATCCTACTGATCGTGTTGCTATGACCAACACTTAACGAATTCAAGGCCCCATCTTCCTCCTATTTCATTGCCCAATCCTTGAGGAAATTAACTCCTAACACATAGCAATTTACTCCTATTTTCTTATGCAATTCCCAATGAATAATTCCCTTTCTCAATAACCAAGCTTGTACATTCAACTAGTATACAATTGATAATTATAATGTGCTTTTTCCTCCACTTCAACTAGGAAATTCGAATTCCATGCATGTGTGGGCTATTTTTAGTTGATTAACTAGTTTATTTGAGATATCACTTAGTTAACAACATTTCTACTACTCAACTGACCTTCTCTTGACCCAACTAAGGACTTGAGCTCAGTGAACCAAGTTCAAGTGAAAACAACTAAACTATATTGCTAAATTTTAGCAATCACTACATGCACAACTCTACTCCAAGCCTCTAAATGAAATTTACAGACTTACTAGTAGACAAGGCCATGTCACACTAGCTAACTTCCATCAAAGTCATCATGCTAATGTGGAAAATCAAATTTCTAAATTTGACTAAGGCACAAGTCAAATTTATCCTTTCTTGTTGCAATTTATAATACTCCGCCTTAGAAATAAAGGGATTTTTCACCACCTCTATCTTGCAGCTGTGAAATTTAAATTTTCCTTTTGATAACGCCTTTGTCAAGATATATGCATCATGCTCCTTAGTTGGAATTTACTGTAGCATCATAATTTTCCTATGGACACATTCTCGCAAGTGATGGTACCTGATATCAATGTGTTTGGACGTTTCATGAAATACAATATTCTCAGAGAGTTTAATACAACTTCGATTGTGACAATAAATCATGTTCAGATCCATCTCTTGACTTAAAAGACCCACAAGTATTTTCCTCATCCATATGGTCTAACATGCTACTTAACTTACAACCATTTATTCAGTCTATGTTGTGCTCAGTGCCACAAACCTTTCTTTCCTGCTATACTAGGAAATAGTTATAGGCCCAACACTGAAGATAACACCTGAAGTAATTTTTCTATTCCTTCGAATCCCTACCTATTATTCATCAGTGAAGCCTTAGAGATTCACTCCCTTTATCCCCTTGTACTATAACGTATACTCGGTTATGCCTCTGAGGTTATGTAATTGATAATTACAATGTGCTTTTTCCTCTGGTCCAACTAGGCAATTCGAATTCCATGCATGTGGGCTATTTTTAGCTGATTGACTAGTTTATTTGAGAGATCACCAAGTTAACAACATTTCTACTACTCAACTAAACTTCTACACACTCAACTTAGGACTTGAGCTCAGTTAACCGAGTTCAAGTGAAAATAACTAAACTAGATTGCTAAATTTTAGCAATCACTACATGCACAAATCTACTACAAGCCTCTAACTGAAATTTGTTGAGTTAACTAGTAGACAAGGGCATGTCACTCTAGCTAATTTCCATCAAAGTCATTGTGCTGATGTGGAAAATAAAATTTCTAAATTTGGCTAAGGCACAAGTCAAATTTATCCTTTCTTGCTACAATTTATAATACTCCCTCTTACAAAAAAAGGGCTTTTTCACCACCGCTATCTTGCACTTGTGAAATTTAAATTTTCCTCTTCATAACACCTTTTTAAAGATATATGCATCCTGCTCCTTATTTGGAATGTATTGTAGCATCATAATTCTCCTATGGACATAATCCCACAAGTGATGGTACTTTATATCAATGTGTTTGGACCTTTCATGAAATACGAGATTCTTAGAGAGTTTAATACAACTCCGATTGTGACAATAAATCATGTTCTGAGCCATCTCTTCACTGAAAATACCCACAAGTATTTTCCTCATTCATATGCTCTAAATGATACTTAACTTACAACCATGTATTCAGTATATGTTGCGCTCAGTGCCACAGACCTCTGTTTTCTACTATACTAGGAAATAGTTGCAGACCCAATATTGAAGATAACACTTGAAGTAATTTTCCTATTTGTTTGATTCCCTACCCAATCTGCATCAGTGAAACCTTAGAGCTTCACTCCCTTTATCCTCTTTTACCATAACGTATACTATGTTCTTCTCTGAGGTACCTAAACTCGCGCTTTGTTTCCTTCAAATAAATTTTTGCAGGCTTCACCATCGCTTGAATAAACTGATTAACTACATAGCATATTTCAGGCCTTGTGTAAACTAGATACATCAAGGACCTGCAATTTTTCTGTAAATGGTACCATCTACTGCCTCTCCTAAAGAAACACTCTCCTTCCTCCTATTTGTAACTAGATTATTTTCAATAGGCTTGCATTTCTCCATGTGAAATCTATGAAGTATTTCAAAGGAATACATCACGTGACCCACAAGAAACTCACCAGCACCATACCATAGTTCCAGCCTATTGTGACTCCTACAACACCCTCCAAAATATTTGCCTATGTAAAACTTTTAGATCCTTCTTTGGTTTTTTACGTTGTCATCGCAAACTTTCAAGTTTGTTCTATCACTTTTCTCACAGTATTGTGATACCTTTTGTGAAGTATGAAAAGTGTCGTATTTTGGCTTATTAGTTGTCTCATCTTGTGTATTAGCTTATTCTAATGGTTTCAAGAGGTAACCTTTGTGAAAATGATTTTTTATAACCTTGTAAGTACCTGTCACACTCATTTCCAAATTTTTGAACATTGTCACACTAGTGGCATCACAGTCATCTTAAAGTCTATATTTGGTGTCACACTTGTCATAACTAGTCATAACATTGTCGTATGGAGGAAACTGATTTTTTTATGTTTCATTAATGATCTATGTCGATTGGGTAATCAAAATATGCTAAGTGTGTGACAACAGTCAAGTCACATCATTGTTCACTAATCCCACCGGTCCCACTCTTAGCCATTCTTCGTAGAACTTCTCGACCTAGCAACTTAGTTTCACTCTACATCCTTTGAGTTGTGCACTGTGCAATATCAGTCCTATAGCTTTGACCTTATTTCTTCACACTTTGTAGTGCCCATTACTCGCCTCCCAAGATTTCTTCATTACGTATTTATTACAACCAAGCCTCAACCTTGATTGCCATAATTGCGCACTTATGGCCTCCAACCTGGCCTCAACTATGCACTTCACAACTTCAAGAAAAAATATCATCCTTCGAGCCTTATAGATGCACACTGTGAAGTCATACTGGCCTCCGTGACCTCCATAAATGTGCAATAGGCCTTCCTGGACCCTGTCCTTGTGGCATGTCCTCACTAACTCTAGAAACTATGCAGTCATGTCCCTTAGCCCAGCCTCACCTATCCACCGCATAGTCTCAATGCTCAAGACTGCCCCTTTCCTGCCAGAATTGCGTAGATACATAGTTATTGAGACTTTTTGTCCACCTTGTCACTTTCCCCAGGCTGATTTCATGGATTATAATGCACCATCTTAGGCTAGGGGTTTTCATATTCATGTTGTTTCGTCATGACTAAATTTCATGAACGAGTATTTTATCACGTTATGGCCAGATGATAAGGGCATAGAAGAAGGAGGGAAACATGCTTGAACACATTTTTACAGTTGGTCTGATAAGATGATTTAACGTAAAAATAAAAAGGGTATCAGTTTGTAACCACCATCAAAGACATGAGATCATTGAAGACTCCTTGTCACCAAGGAAAGTAGAGGAGAAATGGAAGCTCTTTCTTAAATACAATTATTTTTCAACAGTAGAAGTGACTTGACATTTCCATGTCAGTAGTTTCATGTCATGTCATGGGCGGTCATATGCCACACCGCCAGTGTACATCATGTATATTATATTCAAAATGTACCGTAAAGTGGAATTCCAAAGGACACACATGAATCTAATGATTCATGTAAGTCAAAAAGTCATGGAAGTCAAATAGTCATGAAAATATTCAAAGAGGCACCCTTGGTTATATATATTCCCTCATTGTATGAGAAAAGGACTTTTCACCTTGGCTCGACTAGCAAAGCAATAGAGAGATAAGCTAGTTCTTTTGTGGAGCAAGGAGTGGCTCCAACGCTCCACTATTGAAGCTAGTGATATTCATTGTACATATGTATGTTGGAAATTTTACTTAATAACATAATCCTATCAATTCCAACATGTTATTCATGCATGACTTATAAATGTTTGTAATAATATTCGACAAATGTTTGTATTTCATGTTTCATTTCACATGTACTAAGATAGTTGAATTATTTTGGTTATTTTAGTGCTTATATTTTTTAGAATGTGCTTAAATGGTAGTAATTTTTGTCTCGTCCTTGAGGACTATTCCACATGATATTAGAAAAATCCTTCCCAAATTTCTATGTTTGTAATTGTTATCCCATCCTTGTGGACTATTCCGAAGGATGTTAGACAAATATCTCTCAAATTTTTGTGTGTAATGTGTGTCGCATCCTTTATGGACTATTCCTCTTGATGTTAGACAAAATCCTTCAATTTTTGTGTGTCTCTTTGTGGTGGTAATATTACCTATCTCTCTCTCCCCCTTTGCAGTTGAAGAATATCGACACGCAATCAGACATTCACTAGGTAGACCCCCCTTGCTTTTTGAAACTACATCTGCATCACTCTCTCTCTCTCTTTTGTTGATAGCAAGAGTCAAGGAATATATTTAAGAATAACAAAACTTAAGTCGTTATTCTGGATGGGACTCCTATACCAAATGGTGTGAGTTCTAATTGACACTTCATATCGGGGAGATCCCGTGAATGTTATCGGTTCCAGCACCATCAAAATTTATGGTGCTAGAAGGAGTGTAGCCAGTTTTTAATGGCTAATAAACCCACCAACACCTACATTATATATTCTAATCACGGAAATAATGTACACTCCACCTCCTCTGCTCGTGCTCCTGACATTGGTGTCTATTCCAAAACAAATCCCACAAGAACTGGAAAATTTTTGTACAATCAGAACTTTAGGGGGAATTTTGAGGTCTAAAATGGGCCTCCTAAGGAAATTATAAAATAATATTGGAAATAATAAAATAAGATTTGATTACATCATCAAATTTTAGAGGGAATAAAGAAAAAACTACTTTTTTCAACTCGTATTTTAAACTTATCTCCCAAAGTTTTTACTCAAATTTCAAGCGGGAGTACTCGTTGGATGAAAAATTTAATTCCACATCCAAGGAGTACCCATGTTGCATACTTTTGATGGATCCTTCTACATGAAATACGAGAAATACATGAAAATTGTGATTGTAATCACGTTTTTCATGTATTTCTCATTTTTCGTGTAGCGGGGTCCATCAAAAGTATGCAACATGGGTACTCCTTGGATGGGGAATGAAATTTTGCATCCAACAAGTACTCCCGCTCGAAATTTGAGTAAAAAAATTGGGAGTTAAGTTGAAAAAACGAGTTGAAAAGGTAGTTTTATTATTTTAATATTTTTTAATCTTTGTACCCTTTTACTTAAAAAATGGTGAATCATCCCCCATGTTTGACATCATCATCTTGAATCTTATTGGTCCTTATAAATTTTATATTGGTTGTACATTTTTCTTAGGAGGCCCATTTTAGACCTCAAAATTCCCCTAACGTCTGGACCATTCGTCCCATAACCCGTCAGTTCGCAAGAGAAGTATGGTTTCTCCCAAGAGTATCCAATCTTCTGTATTCACCAAAGAAGAACAAGAATACCTCTAGTGGTGTAGTGGTATCCTCCTTGTAAGACATGGATGTCACCACTCTTGAAGAGTTATCATTTGTTGTACAAAATGCATAAGAACCTCCAGTTTTCAGTGGTGGTGAAGGAGATAACTCGCTACTCTCAGGCACAACCTTCCACGGGTTTGTTGGGCACATCCCAACTTGGCCTATATTTTGAATAAAACTCCTCATTTTGAGGAGCAGATTATTAAGTGGACCATGTAGTGGAACATTTTAGATATACCACACGGTATCATAGGGGCTTCAGGGTGGGTCGAAATGCCTCCTCTTTGTAATTGGTTTGGGGTTATATTTGCCTATTTTGTGGAGATCATGGTATTTGGAAAATGGTAGTGTAACGATGTAATAATATATAAAGGGATTTAATGCTATGTTATATCTGTTATCACGAAATTGCACTTGATTGGCTGCTAATTAGACAACTCTATGTAATTATTTCAAACCAGCTTTTGACTTAAGCTTAGCCTCTTTAGTCTAAGAGGGCTCTCTCAAAGGGGTTTATGATATTAGATAATGATAGGATTTAGATGGCTAACTCTATTTGAAAATTAACTTGATTTTTTGTGTATGTAGGTTGAAAAGAATGCAAGCTTGCTACCATTGGGCTTATGAAGTCAACAAATCAGTAGATTCAGTGAGGTTTCTTGACATGGAAGATGAGGCAGATAAGAGTTTTTAAAAAAGGTAAATCACACATAGAACATAGGGCAACACAGTCATTTCATCAATAAAGGAAGTCAGAGCATAGACATATGAATTCTGAGTAATAAAGAAGAAATATACTGCAAGTGGTACACATAAATATATATATCAGAAAGACATTAAAAACTCCATGAGAATCTTAGGTTTGTCAAGAAGAAGTCCTTTGTATTACTAATATAATTCAAATTACATAAAGCAGCAGTATGGTTCAAAAAATATCCAACCATTTACAACTTCAATAATTTTCCTTTTTATATACATTCTTATAGCAGGGATGACCTGCCTCTTGTCTAGATTCATTGAAATCTTCCTATGACACCTCATATAACAGAAAAAACATGTCTTTTAATAAGAAAATGACAGCTACACTCTAAAGATGGTTTTTCCTAATAGGACTCAAACTCCTATTTATTACATCAGTCTACTTTATCTTTAAAATAGTTACATATCACTGAAAACTAAGCATCACATGTTTGAATAGGCTATGACCTAGCTCATCACTACTTGACATATTAAAAACCCTCCTAATCATGTGGAACAAAACCCTAATTTTTAGGAGTACAAGACATTATCTTCAACTAAAGCTTAAGCTGATGATTTGTCTCCACTGCATTGTCTTCGAGTCATAAATGTCTGGTGGTAAGATCCCCTGACCTATTGGATGTGTCCATCTGTCCAAAACTACCTTTAAACTGCTCAGAAACCTTCAAAAATAGCTCGCTATGAAAACAGGGCAGTTTCGTAGTGAGCTTTCGTAGCGTCCAAAAAATGGCTTTTACACTCAAAATTTATGCTTCTTTGTTGTTCCATGGTGTCCATCATGACATGAAACTTCATCACTATTAAAATCCCTCTTTGAAAACTGCAAAAAGTGCTATTGGAAAAGAATAAGCTGCTACAAAAATGTTCATAGCACTTTCCTGGCTTTAAGCCTAGGAAACGCTACGAAACTGTAAAAAACTACAGAAATTTTAGATTTTAACACTGTCCCAGAAAAATTGCCTCTAGCTACAAAAAATTGTTCTTCAACATGCCATAAGTCTTCTAAAACATAATCAAACTCAACTTAAGACTCTTGAGGTGTTTCCTCTTCATTAATTATAAGTTGAGTTATGGGCTCCTCAACCACAGTTATCTTTAAGCCCTTCTTCTCCAACTCCTCATGGATCAATTCTAACATCTCTTGGAGGTCTTTGACTTGGTCCTTCAGTTTTTTGTTCCTAGATTTCAAGTGCAAGTTCATTTTTATGATATTCTTCACCTCTCCTCTCAATGGATGAGTCCATTTGATCAATTGTTGTGTGTTATCTAAGGTCTTTGACACACTATTAACCTGCTCTTCCCAAACTTCTTTCATTTTCTCAAACCGCACCTTCTGAAAATTATGTTTCCTTGCTTCTTTCTTCAAGACTGATATTTCATGATTTTATAACTTCAACTGCTCCTTAAGGACCTTAATCTCTGTTTTTTCAATGATTTTCTCCTTTCCTTTATTTTTCTTGATAACTAGATCTTCTTTTGCAGGTGATGAGAGGTCAATGATGCTTGGTGGTGGTTGGACAATTTCAGTGACCTTCTGAGCTTCTTTACTACTTTCCAAGACCTTTCTAGCTTGTCTTGTCATTGGTTTCCTAGCATGAAGCATGAATCTTGCATCTTCACCCTCAAACTCTAACTTCTTAGATGATTTGGCTTTCTTGAGCTTCTTTCCTCCCTCATCTATATATTCAGCTTGAACTATGGGAGTTTCCTCAATATCAATAGCATGCAGAATGTGTTCTAAGATACCCTTAGCCACTGTTTGGCTTCTTGTGATCCTCTTTTTGCCATGTTTTCTCAATGCTGGATTTTGTTTTGCAGGTGTAACAGCAAGTGTATCAACTTTCTGCAATGGCTCTGTTTCCATGATTACTAGTTCACTTTTCTCTACCACTAAAGGCTCACTTTGCTCTGTCACTAAAGGTGATGGTATACCTCTAGGTTTAGGAGTTCTTTTAGGAGTGATGGCATCCACTTCAAAACCACTGATAAATAGAAAATATGACCAGTTTCTGCCTAATATTTTTAACTCTTCTAAACCAGCAACTTGATTAAACCATGATGAAAAAGTGAGGTTTCATTTCCTTCAGATTTAGCTTGAACTTTATATGAAATTTTGGCTAAGCTTCTATATAAATAAAAAGGTAAATCAAGAGACCTCTTACCAAAAAAATTATAACATAAGCTTGAAATGGTATGAGTAAACCATATGGTACCTCCCTTCACAAGTGAATTATTTCTGAATGATTAGCAGAAATTTTGAGAAGTTGTTTGTCATGTAGCTCCTTGGCATGGCATTTGTGAGATCAATCTCACTATGCTCTAGCTTGATAAATTCCTTACATTCCTGCATGGTGAACTTGAAACCTTTGAACCATTGTTCTCCTCTTATAGGAATTCATGTTGTTGTTTCAATGGTTTCTGGAGTTACTGTGAGGTTCAACATTCCCACCTTTGAAGTTTTCCCATTGAAACTAATGGAAAAATCCTTAGAAACCTGCACATGGCATCCTTGCAATATTTTGAAAAACTACAAACACCCTGTTCTTCTGAAAACTCTAAGGTATTTGGGTCTTCATTTAGAAAATTCATTTCTGATGGCTCATATCTAAGATAGTGGCCTCCTTTGTTGTTCTTCCTCTTTGCAGCCATTGTGCTTTTATACCTTCTCTACCTCTCATGATCAATGACACCTGCAATTGCTTGAAAATGCCAACAACCAGCTTGGCTTGGTGAAATAGCTCTCCAAAGCTCAATAGCATGCAAAGATGAAGCGGGGAATGAAAATGACTCAATTGGGAAATATTTTAAAGTTTCAATGACAACTCAAGCCTTCATCATGACTCATACATGCTAAAAACAGAAGTGATGACCTCAGACATGACCATTGTACTTTGATTTAACCCTAACTGACTCGCATGACACTCACCCTAATAGTTCTAATCATTAAATAACACCTAGCACCTGATTTGAAAATACAGACAGGAATACCTCTTTTCACAGCGTACTTAGTGTATTTCCTAGCAATTTCACTACAAAAGTATTATCAGTTTCGTAGCGAAAATTGTGTTTTTACTGTGCAATTCGCTACAAAAACAGGAAATCTTGGCTAAAATGACCTTTTCAGATTTATAAGCTTGGGAAATGGAATATGTCAGGAAATAATGATTGATGTGACCTGAAAAGACTTGAATAGGGTGGGTTTGGACCTTAGGATAGGCTAATAAGAAAAAATATAAATTTTTCCTTTACCAACTAATGACAAATGAACTCTATGACCATACCTTTGACAAATTAACCCCTAAGACTATGTCAAATGATGTTTCACTTTTTCTGAGTGATGACAAGATCAATCAATGAATCATGAGATGATAGATGGTTAAGGTCTAGTTGTGATTTGTATTCTGTAGTGAAGGGAAGGCTTTGTGGCTCAGTGTGCAGAGACCTGGGAAGAGTCTACATCTTAGTGCGCAAACCACCTACAACTTAGTGTGCAAGTCGAAGAATTGTTTGTACTCAAATATCCATCTTAATAAAGAAGTAGTTTTGGATGATATTCTGGAATTCTTATGTGTTTTTCATATTTTCTTAATACATGTTGTTGTGAAGTAGTTATTATAGTTGCATGTTATATCAATGCATTATTTCTTTATGATTTTATATGACTTGTTTCTATTATTAATGGGATGTATCGAAGTAATGTATGTATGATAAGTGTTAAGAGTAAGATAATAGAGAAATATCACATCCCCTAGTCACTCACGGATACAAAAACTTGGTTCTGCATCTTCCCATAGTTGCTTCAGGTGAGACTGTAATTTTCTTGCAGGTCATTACCAAAAGCACCAATGATTGAGGTTTTTATTGGTGGAAAGTATAGTTTGAACATGGTTCATCGCAAATCAAGCCAAAAAATGGTTTTTTTGCTGGGATCGAGATATATTTGAGGGATATGTAGGTGTGGCACTCGTTGAAGAAGGAAATTCAAGATGGAATAGTCGTGAAAGTGCGAGATTTTGTAGATCGTGAAAATAGAAATCCTTATTTAACATCTGAAGTGTGGTTACAAAGGTGTATTTTCACAGAGAGGTATGAAATTTTATGCAACTCCTTTCCCAGTGAGTTGTATGAGTGGATATCAAGGTTGGCTAATAGAAAGGACTATTTTAAGAAAAACGAACCTATGGCGTGGACTCCTGAGTTGATACAACAACTCAAGAGAACTGAAAATAGGATCTCAATGGTTGTCAATTTTTGGATTGATAGTATATTAGGAGGATTCATTATTGAGTTCAAAGTAGACTGGATTTTGTCCTACAATGAAGTAGAATGAATATTCTTCAAAGGACTGCGATGTAAGTATCTTAAATCTTTGAAACTTTGGATTAAGATGTTTCTGTGCGAAAAGGGAGTTTTACGAATGCAATGGTATTTCTAGCTTACATATGTTTGGAGGACGAACAAAAAAATCTGAGCAAGAAACCGATGTGACCTGATTTGGAAAGGGATATAGAGTCTATTGTATCTTAAGAAACAATCCCTTGGCTTTGGTAAGGAATCAGTGCTCAAGACATTTTTATAAATGTCACAGAAATATTATATCAAATGGTATTTTCTTAATCACCTTTAGAGGTTTATTATTAAACCCTCAAGAATCAAATGCAATAAATGCTTCACAATGTCATTATCTACTGATATTAAATGGAGTGATAAGAGGAACATGAAGGAAGGAATCCCAAACTGATATGCTGATAAACAGAATCTATCACTTTAAACTTCAAAAGAATTTTAAGACAGTGGAATAGTTAAAATGAAGAAGCACCCATTAAGGATATTTAACTCTCATTCACATATGTAAAGAGAGACTTGCAGCTTCATTAATTCATTTTATTCATAGAAATAAAATATATAATGGAAACTAGAAAACATATCAATAACAACAGATGCAAGAATCTTGATCTTCATTCATTAATCACCTGAAAATTGAGTACAAAATTTGTAGTGTTCCAAAGGTCCAAAACTCAAAACCTTTTCCTTTCAATTCTTTCTCTTTAAATACAATGTAAAGTACTTTGCAACTGCTGAAATTAGTCCTCACTGCTCAAACTACTTGAAACTTCTTAAACTACCTATATCATAAAAATGTCTTATTACAATTACATTCTCTTAACAGAAATAAAATAAAACTTAAATCCTAATCTATTTGTTGAATATGAATTGGTCCCGCTACTGTTGTATTTTCCTGATCTACTGACTTGTCTTTCTTTGAAGTTGAGGGATCCTTAAGTAAAACAGTCATCCAGGCTCTGCATTTCTTCCACACTTCAATTTTTATCTTAGGTGAGTTAATCAGCCTATGGTACTCCAACCTAAAGGTAGTGATCCTGTTGAATGTTGGCCTCTCTATAAAGAAGGTCTTTACCAACCATAATAGCTGAAAATGCCTTTGAAGAAAATTAATAACTGTTGCTCCTTTTAAAATCTGAGTCTTCTCATGAGTGTTTCCACCTTTCTTTTTTCTAATACTATTAGTGGTTCGTAAGATTCCCATGATAAAATACTGCCTCCAAGGCCCAAGCATGATGGCAATCTTGCCCTGGCTCTTTTATCATACAAATTTTCAAATTTGTTTACTACTTCCTTAATCTTTGTCAACTTCTTCTCTGTGGTCTTCCTGAAATAATTTTTAACAATCAATTTATTAATCTCTACAGCATATAGAATTCTATATTTAATCTCATTATCCTCTAACTCTTGATCAATCTTCGAATCAATGAAATCAATAAATTTCTTTGTCCAAATAGCTCTGTTAATATTCTTCTGCTTGTTTTCCATAACCTGCTCCTCGAAATCTCTGATAATGCTTCTTTCTTCTGATACAATAGTCAGAGATCCCCAGGATGTTTTCATCTCCTCAATGATATCATTCTAGATGATGTCTTTAGCCTATATCAGAGATATATTTCCCTTCATTTTTTCCTTTAGACTTTTAATCTCAGCATTAGCTGTTTGGAAATATGTCTTGTATTTATTAATTTCCTCGTCTTTGGCTTGCATTATATTTGTTATCGTCTCCAGATCACTGTGTTGCCTTTTGAGATCTCTCTTTGCCATCTTCATTTCAGTATTCAATTAATATATCTCTGATTTTGGATCATCATTGTCGGATGGTAAAATGATAGTGTAGGAATGAGAATCAATTTGATTCTTTAATGACATCACAGTTTCCTTCAACTTGGTAATTTATTCTTCTTTCTACAAGAGCTGTTGAAGAAGGCTTTCTTTCTCACTTTCCACTTCTACCACCTCTGCTTCCATATAATGCTCTCATATAGGTAACTTCAACTTTTACTTCAACACAGAAATATTGGATTCTGCACTTTGTAGTAACTTCTCCACAACAGACCTGTCATTTGGATCTAATCCAATCTTTACAATTATCTTCTTAAGTTATTCATTTTCTGTTGTCAAAGCCAGTGCACAAACTCAGGAAAAAGGTGCGTTCTTGGAATACATGCAGAAAGTACGCCTGTTTTGGCCATGGCAAAGAAAATTGGACATGTTTTTTCATTTAGACAGAACTGTTGATAGAATTGGAGGTGATATAAAGAGAATACAGTGTCTCGGATATCCCTCTTAGTGTCCAGGAGAGGAATATGAATGGATAAGCCATAAAGAGATGAACGCTTGGTCATAATTTTGCTTAGGGTGGTGAACAATGACAAGGTGGCAGAAAACAATGGAAGACACAGGCGCAATCAAATTGACAAGTACATAGAAACAATAATAACCTTATGAAAAGAGGAACCATTTTTAAATTGGTGGCGTGGGGCTTATGAATTAAACGCCGAGTTGGCGCGCCAAAATACCGTTAAATGGTACCAAGACGTGGCTGAAAGATGTTGCCAAACAGCGTCTTACGTCACTGCCGAAGGCCTCAAAAGTACGAAGAGCTCATTGAGGTCATGCCCGCGCAGTTAATCCAGACTGCAAATCTTGATCGGCCCCGCAATCAACAGGGTCAACTGCAGAGGCACCCTTCTCGTTAACTCGCTTGTTGTATGTGCCCATGGGTTTCCACTTTTATCTCCTGCCCAAAAAATATTCAGATCCTGCTCACAAAATTTCTCATTTATTAACTAAGCACTGGGACCCACCTTCATGAATCTTTTAAAGGTTTGAAATTTAAACTTATACAAAATATTACATCTTTATGCTAAAGTATGAGAAACTTTGTACTGTAACATACATTTATATATTTTTATATATTTTTGTATTTTTGAAAAACTAAAATAAAAGACATTGCAAATGAGACACAACATCTGGCTCCACCTAGGGATAGTTTTTTTTTTGCCACAAAACACTAAGAACTGCAGATTAGTGCCTTCACTTCGGGCATGGAGTCAAATGTTTTTTGATGAAATATGAACAATGAGAAAACTGAATATGTACAATGGTGGACCATAAAATCTCAATTCTGGAAATAATGTTTGAGATACCGCCCATTCACAGGTAGCTCCATTGTTTCTCCATCAAGATTCTCCAGCATGAATTTGTTATTTGATCTAGCCTTAACAATCTTGTATGGGCCATACTAGAGTGGTTCAAATTTACCATGCTTTTCCTTCTCTTCTCTTCTAGTATCCCATCTTAATACTAAATCTCCAGTTTGAAAAAGAATCTCTTTTTCTTTTCTATCAAAAATGGACTTCATCTTTTCCTGGTAGGTGATCAAATTTTATTTGACTCTATTCCTGCTCTCACTTGATTCTATAACCTTGTTCAACCTTCTCACCAATGCATTAGGCCCTTCTTGTGCTTCTTGAAGAAAATAAATCACTGGTCTAGCCAAATGATTTGGAAATAAAGCTTGAGTACCATAAACTAGTTCATAAGGAGACTTACATGTAGATATTCTAGTAGTCACTCTTGCTGCCCAAAGAGAAAATGTCAATTTTTAATCCCAATTTTTCTGATTTTCATTAATTGTCTTCTTCAAGATCTTAACCAATGTCTTGTTGGAATATTTAGCTAGCCCATTCCCTTGAGGATGATATTCTATAGAATGAGATAGAATGACATTATATGTTTGACAAAAATTAATGAATCTGACTAAATTGAATACCTGGGAATTGTCAGTTACAATCTTGATTGGACACCCAAACCTGTTGAAGATGTTTTCTTCCAGAAACTTCATTACTACCTGATCATTTTCCTTTCTGGTAGGTATTTCCTCCACCCACTTTGTGAAATAGTCAGTGGCAGTTAGAATCCACTTGAACTGCCCACTTGATGATGGATTGATTTCCCCAATAAAATCTAATCCCCAATTCCTAAAGGGTTCTTCAACAAACACTGGGAGAAGAGGTAGAGGAGCTAACCTTTTCTTTTCTACAAACAATTGACATTTCTAGCAGCTTCTAACCAATCTGTATAGATCAGCAAATAAGGGGGGCCAGTAAAAACCCAATTTGAGGATTTTATGAGCAGTAATCTTCCAACTATAATGGCCTCCACATAGATTTTCAGGATATTCTTTTATAACTTCCATTGATTCACCTTCTGTCAAACACAACAACAAAATGCCAGCAGGATCCTTCCAATATAACTTAGCTTCAATTATGACATATGGCTAAGATTTGAGCTTAAGAGCTCTGTATTTTATTCTGTTCAGTGAGGTTGGGCAAGAGAAAAAACATAAGTAATGAACAATATCCTTATACCAATCGGAACACAGAAAATTGTATTTAATTGTTGACTTTGTACTTCTCTGACTGCTTTCATTGGTAGCTTCATCTAAAGGTGCCAGTAAATTAATTCCCAAAGCTTGAAAATTTGACTCTGTCAACATCTTTTCCAAACCTTGACCTTTGACCAATTTGGTAGGTTTGATATCTAAGTCATATTCTTGGATCTTAGTTATCCATTTTCCTCTTTTACCTTCCACATCATTTTGAATCAACACATCCTTCACAACAGAGTTAGGAAAATAAGAAACTATTTGAGACTATAACACGTAAGTCCTGAATGCTTTTAATGATTTAACTAAAGCATACACCTATTTTTCAAAAATGTTATATTTAAGTTCAGCATCCCTGAGAACTTTGCTGAAAAATGCCACAGGTTGTTCTTTTCCCACTTCATTCTTCTGCAACATCACAACAACAATGGTAGTAGGTGATGCAAATGAAAATATTTGAAAAGGCTTTTGATAATCTGGAATGATCAAAACAAGAGCTTCCTGAAGAGCTTCTTTAATCCTAGCAAAGGATTCTCTAGCATCCTTGTCCCATTTTACTTCAGCATTCTTCTTCAACATATATGTTATGTTCCTGACAATTTAAGCATAATTTGGGATAAATATTCTCAGGAAATTTATTTTTCCTAGAAACCTCTGAATATCCTTTTTACTCCTAGGCAAGGGAATTGTCTGGATGGCTTCAACTCTTTCTAGATCAATTTTCACACCCTGATTTGAAACTATATGTCCTAACAACTTTCCTTCCTTCAAAGAAAACAAGGTTTTTTTGCGATTCTATGACAACCCAAACTTTTTGCATTTCAAGAAAGCCTTTTGCAAATGCTCCAAGTGTTCATCATTTGAACCTGAAAAAATAGTCACATTATCCAAATATATGACTACAAACTTGTCGCCTAAAAATGCTATGTCCATTTCCCTTTGAAAAGTGGCAACTACGTTCATAATACCAAATGGAATCCTAGCATACATGAACGTTCCCCAAGGTGTGGTAAAAGTTGTTTTCTTCTGATCTTCTTTTTCAATAGCTACTTGGTTGTACCCAAAGAAACCATCAACCATAGACAATATATATGCTCCTATCACTTTCTATAAAACATAGTCCATCTTAGGCAAAGGATAATTTTCTTTAAGTGATGCCCTGTTTAAATTCCTGAAGTCAACACATAACCATATCTCTCCTTTCTTTTTCCTCGCAGGAACTAGGTTAGAAACCTGGTCTAAATATCTGAGTGGGACTGTAATGTTTGCCTGCAACAATTTCTTCACTTCCTTTTCAATTGGATCATGGAGTAATGGATTGATCTACCTAAGTCTTGTCTGTGATGCTAGACCTCATCCTTCAATGGTATCTTGTGCCGAATAATATCTAGATCCTATGTTTTCAAATCCTCATAGGACCATGCAAATACATCCATATATTTTTTGAAAAGATCAATGTACCTTTCTTTATAATTCTTAGGAACACCTTTGAATAACTTGACAACCTTCGAATCCTGTTGAGTTCCCACAATACAATCTTCCATATCACCCTCTTGAGGTAGATTCTTTGGATCCAATGCTACATCATTTGAATCAAACAATATTTCAAGAGGAACTAATCCTCTGGGAAATATATTGTCTTTAAACTGGATTATTTTTTGATCACCTATTGATTTCTTAAGATTTTTCAAGTCTTCATTCTAATCAGTCTATTCACTTTCTTGATCTATTTCACTATATTCAAATTTTTCAATCATTGTCAGGAAATGATTTATCTTCTCATCATCTTCAAAAACCTGCTAGTGCTTAACATTGTCAGGAATGGAGGTTCTATGCCTCAACTCAATCTCATACCTCAGTTTTGGATTTATAGGTGGATTGAAAGTACTAGCTACAACTGCCAGTGAATCTGCCATTCTATTTTCTTCTCTTGGAATGAATTGAAGATTCAAAGCTTCAAAATAATTCTTAATCAAGTCCCATACTTCATTCCTATATGTTCTCAACCTTGGATGTTTGGTTTGACAAAGATTCTTAATCTATCTTATAATCAACTCAGAATCACCAAAAATGGAAATACAAAGGATTTCCATTTTTTTAGAAGTTTGAAGACTCAAAATTAATGCCTCATACTCAGCTACATTATTTGTTGATTCAAATTCAAGTTTAAAAGAAAAAGGCAAAAGATTACCTTCTGGAGATGTCAGTAAAAATCCAGCTCCTTTGCCATATTTTGAATAGGCACCATCAAATTTTGTTTGAACCCAACATATTATGTAAAATTTCTTAAGAGAGTTGCTTCTCTGAATATTTGGCAAACTCTACATCTTCATGCAGCATAAAACAAGAAAGATATTCCCTCTCTTGACCATAGATAGGGGAATTTCCTGCATCTTTCTTCGTGGTAGTTTTAACAAATATTGTTTCTCTTTATAACCTTCTCTCTTTTGCATTGAACACATGAATAATATCATATGTGAAGTCCAATTTTAAAACACCTCCAAGCTTCGCTCCCCAGGATTTGGACAAAAGCATACCAAAGCTAGGCGGAATATTTGCAACCACTACATCCATCATGATACTTTTGGCTGGAATTTGGGCCAAGGACACCACCAAGTCTTTGATAATCCCAACACACTTCACCCTTTTTGAATCAAATGAATATATGTTGTTGGGAAAAATACTGAGAGGGGGGGTGAATCAGTATTTAGAGCTGACAATCAATTTTATTGTTTTCCTTTCTCTTTAAACCATATGTTACATTACAGCATCCAACTTGTATGTCCAGAGATTTTATTATGACTTTATTTATATCATTACATCATTTATTTATCAGATGAGCAGTAAGCATGAACAGAAATAACAGACCAAACCATAAACCATAAGCAACACATATGAACACCAGGATTTAAGGTGGAAACCCAATTTAGGAGAAAACCACCGCTGTTGTTATCTCAGTCTTCAATATATATTACAAAGAAAACTTCTACAATTTTATGCTGGTGCAAACTTATACCAGCATGCAGGTACCCACCTACAGAAGGCTACAACCTTCTCTCGTTTACTGGCCTCTCCTGGAAGGGAGCTACAACCCCCTGCTCTTGTCTACCAATTACCACTGGAAGGGAGCTTCAACCCCCTCACAGAAAATTTCGATCCTCAGTACTACAACATACCTTGCAGACCACCAGATTTATTCATTTTCTTCAAAGGTGCATCCTTAATTCAGATCTTTCAGCAATTTGTTACCCATTCCATACAGATATACTTCAGAGTGAAGTATTCATTCACAACCCTTACTCATGCATACGTTATTCATGATTTTGTCAGTCAATTAAACCAGGAATTAATCATCATCTGATCTAGAGAACTCGATTAATCATCATATTCACAGGTGCACCATAGACTCAGATATATCAGAATTTATTCATACATATATCTCTGAAATAGATTCGTTTATTACCAACCCTTTCGCATGCACACCATTCTTCATGATTCTCATCACCTTATATAGTTTTCGCCTTTATTAAAACCTTGGGTCAAAACCATTCAATTGCTAATGGTATTCATGGACGGGGTCAAAATAGATAATCCAGCGGGGTCTCCATAACTCTCACTGTTCCATTGATCTTGGTAATTAAATAATTAATTTAATACTTTAGAACTTAACTTTAGGAATAAGGTTAACCTTTCGCATTTTAACGCTTTCAAATAATATGATAAACCTTTGACCCCAGGCCCACAAATATAGTCAATATCCAATCAAATACGCGCACGGTACCATAAGTAAATTTCGCGCAAGTCCAGCGTCCGATCACCGTTAGATTAGCCAGATTCCAGATCAACGGCGTATATGCATATCGCTCATCCTCCGAAGCCGAACGTTAATGTGAAATGGCCCGCCGTACCTGTGTTAATCTTCCCGCACCCTCAACAAATGATGATCGTCCAATGACCCCTTCCCAGATCAATGGTGCACAACAATATCGCTGGGCATCCTGGGTCGAACTATAACGTGCGATGGCGCGCAGTGAAAAGCGATTTTGTGGGGGTACACCTCGCCACGTGTCAAAAGCCTTATGGAATTGGATCCAACCTCTTGAATACCGCTTGCCCGTCGAAAGCGGTGTGATAAAAACTGGAATCCGCTTTCACTGTTTATCCCGCACGTGATTCTCCTTCGCTTAAAGTTCCGTCCATCTTTCATATTTTACGTTAAAAGTTGTGTGGTTAACTAAGATCAATGGTACTGCGGGGGCACAAACAGTCTGATGACTAACCCAAGGGGGTGCCTCCGCAGTTGACCCGTCCATCGGGCATTGACCACAGATCAACGGTCACGATTTATTACAGGAGCACACCCCAACAGTTTTGAACCAGCGGAGGGGTGCCTCCGCAACCACTAGAAGAGAGTGTCGCCACCGAAGCGCCACCACTGCTGCCACCAAGGTTCCGCTACTCCATTAATCTGCGCCATATTCTTTGCAAACTATATTAAAACCCCTGATTCAACTCCATTGCTCTGTCTCTAATTCCTTCTGTTGCTACTGCATCAATTCCTCTGTTTCATCTGCTGCGTCTGCTACCTCTCTGTCTCTTTTTCCTTATGGATATTTTAGGTGCCAATTCCTTTGCCATCAATGACAACATTTCCAACAATCTCCCCCTTTGGAATTGATTGCAATACTTATCTTATGTTTGTCTTACAGAAGTCGCCCCTTTTTGCTTTTCCTCCCCCTTTGACATCAATGGCAAAGGGTTGATCAAGATCCTTTGGACCAACAAAACTGTGCTCCCCCTGAGATCATGCTGCATCTCTAAACATATGACCAATGCTCCCCCTTAGCCTTTGCATTCAGAGATGCCTAACAGCACCTCACAACAAATTTAATCTTCTATATTTAAGTAGATCTAATCCTCTACATGGCAGAGACTACTCCAAGTTTATGTCTGAGATATTCGAACGCTTCCCTGGGTAGAGGTTTAGTAAATATATCAGCAACTTGTTCTTTGGAGGGAACATACTCCAATTTCACCTTTTTTTCAAGCACTTGTTCACGTAAGAAGTGATATTTGATGGGAATGTGCTTGGTCTTGGAATGCCTAACAGGATTCTTTGAGATACTGATGGCACTTGTATTGTCACACATAATGGAGATAGACGTGAACATTTTATTTGAAAGTCTTGTAAGGTTTGCATCATCCAGAGAAGTTGAGTGCAACATGATGCGGCAGCCACATATTCTGCTTCTACTATAGATAAGGCAATAGAGCTTTTCTTCTTGCTAAACCAAGATACTAACCGAGGCCCCATATAGAATGCACCACCACTAGTGCTTTTCCGACCATCAACACTTCCAGCCCAATCTGCATCAGTGTATGCATGAAGAGTAAGATCAGCATTCTTTGGATACCATAGTCCAAAGTCTTGAGTTCCTTGTAGATATTTGAATATTATTTTCACTACCTGAAGATGAGACTCTTTTGGATTAGCTTGGAATCGTCCAACAATCCCAACTGCATGCATGATGTCTATTCTTGTGCCAGTGAGATAAAGTAGACTTCCTATCATAGATCTATATTTGGTTGATTCACCGTGGGGGAATCATCATTAGAACTGAGATTACATCCTGTTATCATTGGTGTACCAACAAGTTTGCAATCTTTCATGCCATACTTCTTCAGGATTTGCTTAAGGTATTTTGCTTGTGATAAGAATATGCCATTTGTTGCTTGTTTCACTTGCAAGCCAAGAAAGAATTTTAGTTCCCCAAGTAAAGACATTTCAAATTCTTGTTGCATATCAGAAGAAAATTTCCAACTCATAGACTCTTCATTACTTCCAAAAATGATATCATCAACATATACAACCACAATCAATAGTTTGTCATTTTCAGTTTTTGTGTATAAGTTGCTATCAGCAGACCCCTTTGAAAATACTTGTTGATGAAGATATTTGTCAAGACGATAGTACCATGCCCTTGGAGCTTGTTTGAGACCATATAGAGCCTTTTTAAGTCTACAAACAAGTTTTTCATCATTTCCCAAAATGAATCCTTCTGGTTGTTCTATATAAACTTCTTCTTCTATATCACCATTGAGAAAAGCAGATTTAACATCCATTTGATAAACTTTGATTTGTTGGAAGCTTGAAAAAGCAAGAAACATTCTTATGGCTTCAAGTCTGGCTACAGGAGAAAAAGTTTCTTCAAAGTCTATACCTTCTTGTTGAGCATACCCCTTGCAAACAAGTCTAGCTTTATTTCTTATCACATCCCCATTCTCATTTAACTTGTTTTTGAATATCCATTTAGTTCCAATGACATTTTTGTCATGAGGTCTTGGTACTAATTCCCAAGTGTGATTCTTTTCAATTTGATCATGTTCTTCATTCATGGCTTGAATCCAACATTCATCTTTGCTAGCTTGACTGACATTGTGAGGTTCAATAGTGGACAGAAATGCCATATTTCTAGAAGATCCCACAAGAGTCCTTCTTGTTTGTACACCTGATCCCTTTTCTCCCAAAATTTGAGATTCTGGATGATTCTTTTGAACATATCTGGATGGAGCCTTTTCAGACAAATCATCTTCCGGTTCTTCATTGGGTTCTCTATTTGTATCATTACTATTTGATGTAGAAGGATATATGTCATCATCATCGTCTTCATTTGTTGTTTGTTTTTCTTCTTTTGGAGTTGCTGGAGATTCATCAATAACAACATCTATACATTCAACAATCTTCCAAAGTATTTTATTGTAACATTTATATGCCCTGCTCCTAGAGGAGTAACCAAGAAATATTCCTTCATCTGCTCTAGGTTCAAAATTTCCAAGTTTTTCATCATTATTTTTTATAAAACATTTGCTTCCAAAAATTCTAAAATTCTTTACAGTGGGAGAATTACCATACCAGAGATCATATGGATTTTTATCATTATTTACATGAACATGTGCCTTGTTAAGAATATTTACTGCTGTATGTGTTGCTTCTCCCCAAAATGTGTCAAGTGTTCCGGAATCATCAAGCATATCTCTAGCCATTTGTTGAACTGTTCTATTCATTCTTTCTGCTACGCCATTCTGTTGTGGAGTGCCAGCCACAGAAAACTGTCTTTTTATGCCATGTTGTTCACAAAATTCAAGGAATTGATCTGATGTATATTCTCCTCCTTGATCAGATCTGAGACACTTAATTTTTAGATCTAATTCATTCTCAACTAGTGCTTTGAATATTTGAAATTTCTTAAATGCTTCATCTTTGTGTTTAAGCAGTCCAATCCAACACATTCTAGAGAAATCATCAATGAATAAGATATAGTATTCTTCACCACGTGGTGAATTTTTCCTCATAGGTCCACATATGTCAGTATGAATGAGTTCAAGAGGCTTACTTGATGATCCTTCCTTGGCATTAAATTGCACTATGGTTTGCTTACCGAATTGGCAAGATTTTCATATGATACTTTCAGGTAGAGTAATATTGGGAAGATCATGAACAAATTTAAGTCTGCTTGATTTGTTGATTTGAGAGAAGCTCAGATGCCCCAACCTTCTATGCCATAGCCAGTTTTCTGAAGATTTACTCAAGTAACATTGTTCTTTGCAGTTCTTTAATACATACAGGTTGCTTGGAGTTCTTTTTCCTTTTATAATTTTTTTACCTGTATCAAGATCACGTACCACACATTCTTTTGAACTAAAGACAACTTCAGTTCCTTGATCACACATTTGACTTACACTTAACAGGTTATGCTTTAATCCATCCACATACATGACTTCATTAGCTTTCACCTTTTCTTTTAGAAAAACAAACCCTTTTCCCTTAATGACCGCAGGAGTATCATTTCCAAATGTAACATTTTTTTCTTTTTCTAGAGCACTATATGCAAGAAGTTTGTCTTTATCACCTGTCATGTGTCTTGAGCATCCACTATTAATGTACCATTGGTTTTCTTCATCTTCTGCAAATAACTCTATGCCACAATTTTCAACCCGTAATTCCTTATTTTTCCATAATTTGGAGCTTGAAGGAACATGTTCTTTTGGCTGAAATTTTCTCCTGCATTCAGATTCTTCATGGCCAAAGTTATTGCAATAAGCACATTCAACTTCATTTTGAAGAGGAGAAAAGTTATTATAAGTATTCTTCTTTGTTTCAATATCAATCCTTTTCTTTCTTGCTTCTCTTGTCATGATGGTTTTATATGCAACACATTGAACAGCTTTATGACCAAAATTGTGACATGAGAAACATTTTCCATTGAAGAAGAAATTTCTGTGATCATAAAATCTTCTACTTGAATTTACCTGTTGATTGGTGTTTCTTTGAAAGACATTCCTGTTAGTGTTCTTTGAATTGAGATGATCATGCTTTACCTGTAAAGATTCTTTATTCCCTTGCTGAGTGGCAGCATGTTGTAAACCAGTTGTAACTGCTTTTAGATAATTTGGTGCTGAAGCCTGAGAAGATTCTCTGATATATCCAAGACCTATCTTTATGAGAGGAGAACTTTTTACCTTGATAATCTCATCTAAGGTTTTAGATCCTTTAGCAAATCTGAGATTCAGAGTATTTACTTTCTCAAGTTCTTTTCTTAGACTTACTACTTCACACTCTAATTTCTCATTGTGTTTCTCTTTTTCTTCAAGCTGATTTTTCAGAGTTTCTATGGTTATTTTACTGTCTTCTAAGCAAATTTTGAGTTTATTGTTTTCATCAAGAAAATCACTGTCTTCTAGAGCATCCACAAAATTATCCTTTTCTTCTCTAGATTCTTTTTCAAATGCCATGAGAAGTTTAAGATCTTGTTCACATTCCTCCTCACTATCAAATAACCCATCACTGTCTTCATGAGTATAGTAACTCTTTTTAGTACTAAAACGATTATTATTCCTTCTTGCTACTTCCTTCCCATTTTTATGTGTTTCTTTATAAGGACACTTAGCAGCATAATGACCAACTCTTCCACAATCAAAGCATTTGAAAGGAAGCTTACCTCTGAACCATCCTGTGCCAAGTTGAAGTTTCTTTACAAAGTTTATCTCATCTTCTTCTGAGATATATCTTGATCCTTCTGTCTTTTGTACTTCCTTCCCTTTTGTAGAAGTTCTAAAGACTGCTTCTTTGACTTTAGATGGTCCTCCTCTTCTCATTTCATATGCAGTTAGTATGCCATGAAGTTGCACCACAATAAGATTTTGAAGATCCTGCTTTTCTTCAAGAGCAGAAACTTTTGACTCAAATTTTGTCATTAGTGATCTTAAGACTTTCTCAACCAAAGTAGATTCGGTTATTGTTTCTCCCAAATTTCTCATACGATTTACAATATCATCAAGACGTAAAAAGAAATTGGCAATGCTCTCCTCATTATCCATTTTTAGATTCTCATATTGAATTTTGAGAGTTTGGAGTTTAGCACTTTTTACCTTTGCATCACCTTCATAACTTAGAATGATTTTGTCCCATATTTCCTTTGTTGTATTTAGCTGCATAACTTTGACAAATTATGATTCAGTTAGACTTCCCAATAGAGCATTGACTGCCTTTGCATTTGTTTCATAAATCTTTCTTTCCGTTGGGTCTGTTGGTACTATAGCTAGATATTGATATCCTCCTTCAAAAATTGCCCATACCTCTGCTCCCAGAGACCGAAGATAGGATCTCATCATTGTTTTCCAGAATATTAAATTATTTCCGTTAAAGAGCAGAGGCCTGATAGATGTTGTTCCATCTTGATTGCTCATCTTGCTTGATCTTCCTTCTAGCGGCTAAGCTTTTTCAGAAGGACCTGCTCTGATACCAATTGTTGGGAAAAATACTGAGAGGGGGGGTGAATCAGTATTTAGAGCTGAAAATCAATTTTATTGTTTTCCATTCTCTTAAAACCATATGTTACATTACAGCATCCAATTTGTATGTCTAGAGATTTTATTATGACTTTACTTAGATCATTACATCATTTATTTATCAGATGAGCAGTAAGCATGAACAAAAATAACAGACCAAACCATCAAACATAAGCAACACATATGAACACCAGTATTTAAGGTGGAAACCCAATTCGGGAGAAAACCACCACTGTTGTTATCTCAGTCTTCAATATATATTACAAAGAAAACTTCTACAATTTTATGTTGGTGCAGACTTATACCAGCATGCGGGTACCCACATGCAGAAGGCTACAACCTTCTCTCGTTTACCAGCCACTCCTGGAAGGGAGCTACAACCCCCTGCTCTTGTTTACCAATTACCACTGGAAGGGAGCTTCAACCCCCTCACTGAAGACTTCGATCCTCAGTACTACAACATACCTTGCAGACCACCAGATTTATTCATTTTCTTCAGAGGTGCATCCTTAATTCATATCTTTCAGCAACCTGTTACCCATTCCATACAGTATACTTCAGAGTGAAGTATTCATTCACAACCCTTACTCATGCATACGTTCTTCATGATTTCGTCAGTCAATTAAACCAGGAATTAATCATCATCTGATCTAGAGATCTCGATTAATCATCATATTCACAGGTGCACCATAGACTCAGATATATTAGAGTTTATTCATATAGATATCTCTGAAAGAGATTTGTTTATTACCAACCCTTTCGCATGCACACCATTCTTCATGATTCTCATCACCTTATATAGTTTTCGCCTTTATTAAAACCTTGGGTCAAAACCATTCAATTGCTAATGGTATTTGTGGACGGGGTCAAAATAGATAATCCAGTGGGGTCTCCATAACTCTCACTGTTCCATTAATCTTGGTAATTAAATAATTAATTTAATACTTTAGAACTTAACTTTAGGAATAAGGTTAACCTTTCGCATTTTAACGCTTTCAAGTAATATGATAAACCTTTGACCCCGGGCCCACAAATATAGTCAATATCCAATCAAATACACACACGGTACCATAAGTAAATTTCGCGCAAGTCCAGCGTCCGATCACCGTTAGATTAGCCAGATTCCAGATCAACGGCGTATATGCATATCGCTCATCCTCCGAAGCCGAACGTTAACGTGCTATGGCTCGCCGTACCTGTGTTAATCTTCGCGCACCTTCAAAAAATGATGATCTTCCGATGACCCCTTCCCAGATCAACGGCGCACAACAATATCGTTGGGCATCCTGGGTCGAACTATAACGTGTGATGGCGCACAGTGACAAGCGGTTTTGTGGGGGTCCACCTTGCCACGTCTCAAAATCCCTATGGAATCGGAGCCAACCTCTTGAATACCGCTTGCCCGTCGAAAGCGGTGCGATAAAAACCGGAATCCGCTTTCACTGTTTATTCCACACATGATTCTCCTTCGCTTAAAGTTCCGTCCATCTTTCAGAGTTTACGTTAAAATCTGTGTGGTTAACTGATATCAATGGTACTGCGGGGGCACAAACAGTCCGATGATTAACCCAAGGGGGTGCCTCCACAGTTGACCCGTCCACCGGGCGTTGACCACAGATCAACAGTCACGATTTATTGCGGGAGCACACCCCGACAGTTTTGAACCAACAGAGGGGTGCCTTCGCAACCACCAGAAGAGAGTGTCGCCACCGAAGTGCCACCACTGCCACCACCAAGGTTCCGCTACTCCATTAATCTGCGTCATCTTCTTTGCAAACTGTATTAAAACCCCTGATTCAACTCCACTGCTCTGTCTCTAATTCCTTCTGTTGCTATTGCATCAATTCCTCTGTTTCATTTTCTGCCTCTGCTACCTCTCTGTCTCTTTTGCCTTATGGATAGTTTAGGTGCCAATTCCTTTGCCATCAATGACAAAATTTCCAACATAGGTATCTATAGGGTCTAGTAAGTTCTAAATTCAATTCTTTCATTACAGATAATGGCATGATATTATGTGATGCACCAAAGTCCAACATACAATTATGAAGAATGAAATCATGAAGAAGAAGTGATATTTAAAATGGGGGAACAGAAGAATCTACCTCCTCCACATGTGGACCGAAAGTGACCACTAGTTTTTCCTCTTGAAAATTCATAGTATCACCAATGTCATCATACTGAGAAAGATTAATGAATTATGCAATTTCCTTCTTATAACCTGGTGTCTTAGCTAGCTCAAAAAGGGGTACTTGGATTTTGACCTTTTCTAACTCTTTGGATAGACTAAAAGCTTGATTTTGTTTGACAATATTCTCAGGTTTTTCTTGAGTTTTGCTAGGATTAGCAATCTATTCAGGCACAGTAACGACCTTCTCCAAACTATTAGTATCAATATACTTATTTCGAGAAGTCTCAGCCTGTTGTTTTTCAGTTCCACCTACTAGATTCATAGGCTATTTCCCCTTATCTTATTGTTTTTCTGAGTTATTTGGTTGTGGAGTCGCCATTGGAGAAGGGACTAACTCTTTCTCTTTCTCTTCATCATCGTGCATCCTTGATCTCTTTCTTGATCTTAAATCATACTTCATATGCAGCTCTACTTGCATAAAATCTGTGAATTGCTTACAATACTCATCCATCTCTTCTTGGTCAAATGACACCTCAAATTCGGTGCATTCTTCTTCACATTATTCTTCTTCCTCATCATCTTCCATATAAATAGCAGATATATGATCTTCAACTTCTTTTTGATCATATTTAGTAGGTTGTGAAGGTGTTTCTTCTATATATAGTGGGGCCTGAACTTGGTCTTGATCTCTTCTCTCCCTCTGCAAAATTTGCAGGGGCTCCTTTCTAAATTGAGGATTGAAAACTCCTTTGTTTTTTTGTGCAAGCCTTTGGGAGTTTTTACTATCTAGATCCATCTTCACTAGTTTATTTTACAAATTCTTGATAACCTTTGTCATGTAATCAATCCTCTGATCTTGCAGTGATTCCTCTTTGGCCTTACCTTTCTCTTGAACTGACTACTTTTCTTGTGTCTTCCCAGCAGCAGTCATGTTTGCTTCAATTTCCAAAGCATTAGTTTGAATTTTCTCAAGAGTAGGAGATCTCCTTTCTCTTAAAGTGAAACTAAAATCTGACTCAAAAACTCTAGTAAAAACTACCCTTACTCCAACAGGAGGAGGTTTCATTTCTATGGGTAAACTATTATTCAATTTATTGAATATTTTAATAAACTCATTCATGGTTTCATTAGGCTTTTTCTTGATTGCATTAAACTCAGTTAATGAATAACCATGATCTCTTTTTTCACCCCATATTTGGGCGAATTGTGTCTCTAATTCCTCCCAATTATTAATTGAGCCATTCAGCAAACCTTTAAACCATTTTCTTGCCTCTCCATTCAGATATTGTACAAAAAGTCTCATCACTACATCAAGATGTTCAACATTTAAATTCTCAGCAAAATTGCAAAACAAAGGCAAGTTTTTTTATGCAGTCACTTCATCTTCACCAGTAAAATGAGGAAGTAACTTGAGGTATTCTCGAGGCATGGCATTCATAGGTTGTGGAAGATTTAATGGTGCATATCTATTCATCAAGAAAGCAGGGGCTGCCATGTTTATGCATTGGTTAACTACTCCTTGAGTAGGTGGGGTTTGTGAAACAGTTGTCGGTGTGGATGAATGGGGTGAAACAACTGATATGGGAAGGGATTGATGAAAAATAGTAGAAGAACCAGCAACTGTATTTGGTTGAGCTTCCATAAGTGTGAATGAAACAGACTCAAAATATTGTTCTTCTAGCTTTATTTCTTGAAAATGAACTAGTGGGGAAAAGGATTCTTTCTCCGAGAAAAAAATTTTGGGAAATTTCCTTGGATGAGGGGTTATGTGAACTGGTGCCAGGTGCAGGCAGTGTAGCATCAGGTGTAGAAAACTTTTTTGGCTTCTGAGCTTTTCTAGAAACCAATTTCTTAGGATCTGATAAAATAGGTGCTTTCTATTGCGAGGCGTCTGACCTTGTATGTGGCCTTTTATATGCCAGAATTATGGAATAAAAACATAGCCTAATATTTCCTCCTCTCTGAACAACCAGAGGAAATATGACAAAAACCCAAGGAATGAACTTAGGCTTCTTCATCCCTGGCAATGGCGCCAAAAAATTTTGTATCTTAATAAGAAATCCCTTAGTTGTGGTAAGGAATCAGTGCTCAAGACATTTATATAAATATGTCACGGAAATATTATATCAAATGGTATTTTCTTAATCACCTTTAGAGATTTATTATTAAACGCTCAAGAATCAGATGCAATAAATGCTTCACAATTCCATTATCTTCTAATATTAAATGGAGTGATAAGAGGAACATGAAGGAAGGAAGCCCAAACTGATATGCTGATAAACAGAATCTATCACTTTAAACTTCAGAAGAATTTAAGATAGTGGAATAGTTAAAATGAAGGAGCCCCCATTAAGGATATTTCACTCTTATTCACATATGTAAAAAGATACATGCAGCTTCATTACTTCATTTTATTCATAGAAATAAAATACATAATGGAAACTGGAAAACATATCAATAAAAACAAATGCAAGAATCTTGATCTTTATTCATTAATCATCTGAAAACTAAGTACAAAATTTGCAGTGGTCCAAAGGTCCAAAACTCTGAACCTTTTCCTTTCAATTCTTTCTCTTTAAATACAATGTAAAGTAGTTTGCAACTGCTGAAACTACTCCTAACTACTAAAACTACTTGAAACTTCTTAAACTACCTATATCATGGAAATTTCTTATTACAATTACATTCTCTTAACAAATATAAAATAAAACTTAAATACTAATCTATTTGCTGAATATGAATTGGTCCCGTTGCTACCGTATTTTCCTGATCTACTAACTTGTCTTTCTTTGAAGTTGAGGGATCCTTAGGTAGAATAGTCATCCAGGCTCTTCATGTCTTCCACACTTCAATGTTTTCCTTAGGTGAGTTAATCAACCTGTGGTACTCCAACCTAAAGGTAGTGATCCTATTGAATTTTGGCCTATCTGTAAACAAGGTCTTTACCAACCATAATAGCTAAAAATGCCTCTGATGAAAGTTAATAATTGTTGCTCCTTTTAAAATCTAAGTCTTCTCATGAGTGTTACCACCTTGATTTTTGATAATACCAGTAGTGGTTCATAAGAGTCCCATGATAAAAGTCTGCCTCCAAGGCCCCAACATGATGGAAATCCTACCCTAGCTCTTTTGTCAACTTCCTTAATCTCTGTCAACTTCTTCTCTATGGTCTTCCTGCAATATTTTTTAACAATCAATTTATTAATCTATACAGCGTATAGAATTATATCTTTAATCTCATTCTCCTCTAACTCTTGATTAGTCTTAAAATGAATGAAATCAATAAATTTATTTGCCCAAATAGCTATGTTAATAGTCTTTTTCTTGTGTGCCATAACCTGCTCCTCAAAATCTCTGATATTTCTTCTTTCTTCTGATAAAATAGTCAGAGATCCCCAAGTTGTTTTCATCTCTTCAATGATATCATTCTAGATGATGTATTTAGCCTGTATCATAGATATATTTCCCTTCAATTTTTCCTATAGACTTTTAATCTCAGCATTAGATGTTTGGAAATCTGTCCTGTATTTATTAATTTCCCCATGTTTGGCTTCCATCATCTTTGTTACTATATACATATCACTTTGTGCCCTTTTGAGATCTCTCTCTGCCATCTTCAGTTCAGTATTCAATTGAGATATCTATGATGCAGGATCATCATTTCTGGATGGAAAAATGATAGTGTAGGAATGAGAATCAACCTGATTTTATAATCACAACACAGTTTCCTTCAACTTGGTAATTTCTTCTTCTTCTGCAAGAGCTGCTGAAGAAGGCTCTCTTTCTCACTTTCCACTTCTGCCACCTCTGCTACCATAGAATTCTCTCCCATAAGTAACTTCAACTTTTTCTTCAACATATAAATCTTTGATTCTGCACTTTGTATAAAATTCTACACAATAGACCTGGCATTTGGATCTACTCCAATATTTACAATTATCTTCTTAAGTTCTTCACTTTGTGTTGTCAAAGCCCTGGAGTTGGCTTTCTCCAATTTCAGTTTCTTGATGACCTTTCCTAGCATGTTCTCAGCCTTAAGAGCCATTGCATTATTTTTGGTCAAATCGTTCACTATCAGTTGACCTATTTTCATATGTAAATTTACTTTATCAAATAAAGGAATTTTTCTTACATCAACAGTTAAGTTTACAGTATTGAAATTATTTGATGACCCTATATTCATATCAAAAGGGTGAGAAAGAACAATATTAAACTAATATTTTTCAAGATCCATGGCAGTCAGCAATCTTATTTGATCTGGATTTATTTGATACTCAGCATGTGCCTCCATGATAGCCTTCATCTTTTGATTTCTTTCAGAAATCTGAGAAAATACTTGTTTAATCAAAGGTACTTTCTCCTGAGCATCTCCATGTCTTCTTGGTGAGGTTGGGACATTTTTCTCATCTCCTAGTTGAAGTGAGAAATCAGGTTGAGCACCTATTAAGTCTTCATTGAACTTTGTTCTCTTTTCAACTCTCTGCTCTTCATCTTGTGAATCAACAACTGCTTCTTTAATCCTCTTTCTATATATCTCAGTTATGACAAGAGTTTGTATATTTGAGCCAACAGAACCTACAAAACCCTTATTTGCTAGCTTCTCTATGTCAGGTATGCTTTCATGAACAAATTTTGAATAACCATTTTCAATTCTCCTATTTGAAATCACTTTATGGGGGTCATAAGCCCACTTATCTCCCAACAGCAAGTGCATTCCATCTAACATCATATTGACTTCATTAGCTGCTTGTCTCATGTTGACTATAAACGGACCCATAGACATAGGTAGCTTAAACATATGACCCTTTTTCATAGGTACAAAATGTATTTGGTCAACATTTAAACTCTTCTTAATGAACTCTAAAGAAAATAATCCTATATGGTTCTACCCCAACCCCATAAAGTCTAATTTCTGAATACTCTTCAAAAACATACCAATATCCAAACTTACAATTTGTTCCCAACTGCATGAACTCTTGAGCCTTTGGCATGAAGCATGAGGGAGAAACCCCATTTAGAATTTTATATGTAGTAGACATAAAATGATTTGCGAAATCAAACATACCCTCCTCATTTTGTTCTCCTCTTACTACATCAATCCAAAACACTACTGACTGCCTCTTTTTTATTTCCATCCATTATATTTAACCCCAAATGCAAGAACTCTTCCACATTTTGATATAAAAAGAGGTAAAAAATAAGAGAGGGGAACCTAAATGACCCAGTGAGTGATATACTCATGAGTTGTGTATTGACAACTTCTTACCAATATGAAGGAATATCCAGCACTACCCTTGGCTTCATCATCAACGCAAACATTCCAAGAATTGATTTTTCAATTGTGTTGTCGTCTTATTTTCCCAATATCTTTGAAATACACCTTAGCACCAGTCGGACTTCTGTGTCAAAAAATTCCATGGAGAATTCTTTGTTGTCAGGTACAAACCGCTTCGTATCTGGCTTTAGGAAAAAGACAAACTGATTGAATTCTTGACCTACAAGACTATCATAGTGTTCTATCAATGAATCATAATTGAATTGGACATAGGATTCTGACCCTGGGTAACACATGGCTTGACAAATTAACAGGGTTGATACTTGTAATACACCCTCTCCTAGACAATTCATTACAAATCATTTTCCTGGGTACATAACAGACACTAGCCAGTGCACAAACTCAGGAAAAAGGTGTGTTCTTGGAATACATGTAGACAATACACCTATTTTGGACATGGCATAGAAAATTGGACATGTTTTTTTCATTCAGACAAACCTGTTGATATAATTGGAGGTGATATAAAGAGAAGAGAGTGTCTCGGATATCCCTCTTAGTGTCCATGAGAGGAATATCACTGGATGAGCTGGAAAGAGATGAATGCTTGGCCATAATTTTTCTTAGGGTGGAAAACAATCACAAGGTGGCAGACAACAATGGAAGACACAGGCACAATCAAATTGACAAGTACATAGAAACAACAATAACCTTGCGAAAAGAGGAACCAATTTTAAATAGGTGGTGCGGGGCTTATGAATTAAATGCTGAGTTGACGTGTGAAAAGACCATTAAACGGTACCAAGACTTGGTTGATATTTTTCACCAACTAGCGGCTTAATTTACTGTGGGAGGCCTCAAAGGTGCGGAGAGCTCATCGGGGTCATGTCGCCGCAGTTAATCCTGGCTGCAAATCTTGATCGGCCCCGAAGTTAGCGGAGTCAACTGCGGAGGCACCCTCCTCATTAACCCGTGTGTTGTATGTGCCTGTGGGTTGCCACTTTTATCTCCTGCCCAACAAATCTTCGGATCCCACTCATAAACTTGTTTGTTTATTAACTGAGCGCTAGGACCCACCTTCATGAATCTTTTAAAGTTTTGAACTTTAAAATTATACAAAATATTACATCTTTATGCTAAAGTATGAGAAAATTTGTACTTTAACACACATTTTTCTATTTTTCTATTCTTTTGTATTTTTGAAAAATTAAAATAAAACATTGCAAATGTGCCTCAACGGAGTCGATACTAGAAATATATATCATGGACAAGGTCTGAAGACCTTTGTAGAAACTGATTATAGAACTCTTCTTATTGATTCTAAAAGTGAAGATAACTCTAAGGTAACTCCATAGTATCCCCCCTTCCATCTTGAGAGTTCACCGAAGCCAGAATTTAGTAATAGTCAGGGCGTTGGTGGTTTCCTTGCTCCCCCTACCCCTCCTACCCCCCATCCTCCTCCCTGTCCCCCTCACCCCCAGGAAGAGGTATGGTTGATGATATTAAGCTACCTATGTTCAAAGGAACTGGATCGAAGGATCTATATCTATTTTGGTTTTTATTTGAAGTTGTATGGGCAGCTAAGGAGATCAATGATGAGAATGTAAAGAAAGTGTAGCTCGTTACAACACTGCGTGGAAAATAATTTCCTTGGTCTATGAAGTATGAAACTAATCAGAATAGAAGGTTCACGGATATTAAAACAACACTGGTGGTAGAATTTATGAAGTCAAAGGCGAAGTCGCAGTCCATAAGTAATTTGAAGAAAATCAAATAGAAACCTACCAATTTTTCTTGGGAGTTATATCAGAGATTTGAGTTTCTATTGGATCAGGTGAGCTTTTATATATATTCACAAAAACATTGGGATTGGTTTATAGTTGTGTTTCAACCACATATTATATGTCCATTGATGAAACAAAATATAGGAACTCAATCCGAAGCTCTCGAAATTTCGATGAAGTTGGAATCTTTTCCTATAGGAGATACTAATGTAGGTATGCAAAATATTTAGATTCAGATGGAAAATCTAACTGTGCAGATAAAATATATCAAGAAATGTAAATAATTTAGAGAAGAACTATGGTGTAAAAAGTGCATATCAGAGGGCCATTCTAAATAGAAATGCACTGTCTTTCGGGACTACATGGCTAGTGGGGCACCAAATCCCTTAAACAAAGGATCCAGCGTGTGGTGAAAAATATGTAGGACCATAGGCCAAAATTTCTTAGAATAATGTTACATATTTCATAAATATTCACATACTCCAAAAAAACTATTTTTCAAATTTTGTAAATCACTAGGACGTGATGAGAATAATTGTCGAAGTTATGACCTAATTATGGAGCACAATACTCATGCTTATAGAATGCAATGAGAAGAGCATGGAAATTAGGATAATGGAAAACATAGTGTTCGAGGAGGCTATCAAGGAGGAAGTTGAGGTGGTGGAGCTAGTAAAGGACGTGGATAGATCATCTACTATAATTGTGACCAACTAGGTTATTTTGCAAGAGATTGTAAGAACCCCATTATGACATGTAAGTATTTTAAATATTTTGATCACATAATTGAAGAATTTACTATACTTATGGCGAAGATGCAAGAAAAAATGAATCAGTAGCCGAAGTAGAACCTTCAAATGATGACTTCAGAAAGAAGGATTGATGAACCTCAAATTAGTATCGTTACTAGAAGTGGAGCTCTGACTGGCAGTGATAAGAAGGATGAAAAGAAGGAATTTTAAAATATAGGTGCATGGGTTAGAAAAATCGTGGAGAGATTTCATATTCTTTATGTACATAAATAAAAATAATTTTTTATGGAACCAAAGTGAGGTTGTCTGGATGTTGGAGGTTTGACCTCTAGTGCAGAGCAAAAGCCTTGTAGCTGTTATGTGTAATCAACTTTGACACAAAGTCGAGTTATGACACAGGATAAAGCTTTGACGCAAGGCCATGAGTCAACAAATAAATTAAGTGTTCTAAGATATTTTCTGTAGACTTGTATGGATATTTTAAGAAATTAGAAGGTGATAGAAAGAATCTAGGAATTGATAGATACCCGCACATCAAAATAATCACTGCAAAGAGAGATGTGCACAGTAAAATAATCCGCATTAAGAGAAAAGAACTAGAAGAGAAATGAGGCTCTGTGCACATATAGGAGAATATGAGATGGATCAATTTATTCTGGATATGGGATGTAATGCTAATTTTTTGACAACACAAATAAGGGAATTGATGGGTAAGTTGAAGCTATAGTAGTCACCTATTAAGCTGAGGATGGAAAATCAACAAAATATGCTCCCTAAGGGATGATTACCAGATGTAAAAATGGATATTAGAGGAGTGCACACTACTACTAATTTGGAAATAATAGAGATTATCGATGATGGTAACCATTATCCCACATTTCTTGGACTTGACTGGGCATTTGATAATGTGGCCATAATTAACCTAAATAAGAGACGTACAATATTTTAAAGAAACAGTATGAGGGTAATTGTTCCCTTGGCTCCATCAGAAGGAGTGAGGTACACAAAACCAATTAGAGAAGAGTATTGCACAATTGACATAGATCAAATTTATCAAATAAAATCAAAGGAATAGGATTGGGTTAACCCTACTAGAGAAGGAAAGTTTAGTTGGGAGCATAATAGTTCTTGTACCTCATATTCAGAATAAGAGTTGGATAATTTTCAATATTTGTTACATGAAGTGACCAAAAGGCATTGTGCAATAATTACCAAATCACTTCATTGTATAATGAAAGAGGTATGTAACCTACCATATTATGATGGCATAATAGATGTGAATAATTTTCTTAATTATTACAAAGAATATGTTCAAGAAAATCAAAGGCTTTTAGCCTTGGATATATCCCTGAAAGCTACTCCTACTAAATGGTGGAATGCGCACTAGATGAATATAGGAAGATGGTAGGAATTTTGGAAACACCGAGGGGGGCGGGGAGGGTGGTGAATCAGTACTCCTTAGCAATTATAATTTTTAAATCTTTATATAGCATTATTTTATCTTCGATTATTCTTAATGTTTATCCAGTAACAAGAGTAAACAAAATAACACAATAGACACACGAATGTTATGTGGAAAACCCCCTCCGAGTCAAAAACCACTGAAAATTTTTCTAATAAATTCTTTAATATTCAGCCCCAACTGAACTAAAAGTTACAACTTTCTAAAATTGTAGAAAAGTATCCTTATCGAGCTCCCACTGGAAGGATCCCCCAACACCCTGGTTTCTTTAGTAGTTAACTCAATGGATGCCCCAACATATTAGACCAAACTACCATCCTGAAGTGTTCACATGCTCTAACATATAGGTGACTTCATCCACCAACCTAACACCTCCCTGCCACCCTATAATGATCATAAATAAGACAAGAGTGTGGACTCTCGTACCAGGGACAATGATCCATGATACAATATTATTCGCAATGATTTTCTTGAACTAGACCGGTCACCCAATCACACGATGACCTGCAACCTAACCATAAGATTATCCAACAATGACTCCTATACCTCCCAACAATGCCTCTTCCACTCAAAGATATTGCCTCTTTTACAATTTTACAATGATGATTTTTACAACACTTACTTTTGACACGACCCGATACTTGACTTGACATTACTTCTTGGATCACTAGCAGTTTTTGAGGTATTGTTGTGATTTATTCAAGTAATGGTACTTTGGCGTTGCATGTCCTTCTAGTATGTGTTCAATTTGTCCTATTATGTCCTCCTTCCTACACATGCATTAATGAAGAATACCCAAACCAATATACAAACAAAATACTTACATTATCCTGAAAAAACACATGTTAGAGATGATATTCAAATTCAAATGCAAACACAAATCATACATACCTTTTTGTAGAAAAATTACCAATGATTGTTGATGTGTGGTCCTTACTACACTGATCCTTGAATGCATATGTTTTCTTGCCCTCTAGAAGCTCAATATTGAATCTGTTGTATTTATGTGATTTTGGATCTCCAAGGCCTGAAATTTTGTCTTGTGGTAGCCCTATGAGTCATGTTTCCAACCCCATAGAGCTAATCGATAGTGGATTCTTCAAGAAAGAGCTATGCCCAATATTCCACAATGACCCAATTATAGACTCATTCAATATATCGAACTTGTACAAAGTGCCACGTTCCACTATTTCGACCTTCAGTACTAAAAACAATATTCAACAAGATACACTCCATCCTCTTTCTGTCACCTTTTATGGATTAAATTCACTAGACTCACCCATTCGGTGCAGTTCTACCTCCCTTGGCGTAGTTTCCTCCATTTGCACCCTCTTTCCCCATTCTTTGCAGTACTCCTATTATGCCTAAGCTGCCCTTTGGCATAATCATTTATAGTCCTACGCTCTCCTTAGAGTAGGTACCTACAAATCTCCTCCCCCAACACAGAATTGTTGACCACGTATTTTAAAGTGGACTGATTGTAACATTATTGAGCTTGTTCCAACTGCGTAGCCCTATCAGGTTGTACCAAAGTTCTTGGCTCAGTGTTAATTCAAAATACTTATGCTTTGACTTATTGAAGAACCTGATTAATACACTCCCAGCCATCGACAAATTTATATGTTAATAAAAATCCTTCCGTCCTCTCATACTAGTTGGTAGTACCATGGCGCAGCTCCGTCTCAAGATACCATTGTTGAGGTATCATCCCCAAGGAATGAAAAAACATATGCACCCACTATGGTTGAGGTTCTTCACCCCAAGATGAAATCCAGTGGGATAAATTCTTGCGCGGATCATCCTGAACCTCATACTTCTCTGTGATATTAATGTCTATCTAACCAAATCTGAGCCTTATCAGTATGCAAAACTCGTTCCATCCTTCTAAAATTTCTCTATGCGTGCCCCACCATCGGGCCGGAGTGGACCTCAATGTGAAGTCCAAAGCTTCATATCTTTGTTCTTCTGGCACCCTTTGTTCAAATTCTTCCACAAATAATACATCGTTCCTCGTTTCATCAAAAAATATCAAGTCACGCACCTCCGATGTGACACTACAAATTGATTCGGTAACCATGTTACATCGCTTCACATTTACTTAGTGCAACCAATTTTTCTAATGCTCCAAATCTTTATCAGAGTCTGAAACACATGAACGATCATGCTCCAAACATATTTTTCCATCAACAATGGGGTTAATCCAATATTCATCCTACGTAGTAATATTATAGATCTTATCAATATCAGCATCCCCATATTCATGCTAGATAGGGTATGTATAGCATGCACATTCAAAGGAATCCAATGGCACAACAACCCTAGTACCATTTCTTTCAAATATCATATGCCTATTATTCAGGTTGATTATAGCATCCATGTCGTAAGCCAAATCAAATCCAAGCAACGCATGACAGATATTTTTATCGTAAATGATCTCAATAACTTCGAAGTCGACTAACACGCTTGCACCATAAATATCTATGTTGAATCCCTACAATCGACTCATAGGAATGAACTTTTGTTGGTTTTTCATCCTCAATTGAATCAGTGGCCATTGCATCCTAGGCCTTCCCATCCATTCCCATATCTATTTTGGCAGAACATTGGCATCTAATACCACATCTAGAATGACTTTATCCATCTCATAATCTTCGATTTGTGCAGTCAACCGCATCTCCTGGCCAGTTCTCTTCTTATTTTTGTACACTTTGTTTACTACATGTTGTTCCAATCGTGGGTCTTCCTTCCCAGTGCAATTATCTATCAACTCTTGTAACCATTCTATAACCTTCTGATCCCTTAGCAAGTTCATACACATATGCAAAAATGATGCCAATATGGATGGATCAACTTCCTTTGCTTTAGTATTATATTCAAGCTTATTCTTAAGCGAGAACAACCATCTTTGCGGGATGGATATCGAATTTTAAGCAATCATAAATGTCTTCTTCACTTCCATTAATGTCTCTTTCTCGCATTGTATATTGAACCCAAAATTCTTATCTTTGGCTTTCTAAACCCATTTCTCTGTCATAGGTTGCTTTCCTTATGCATTGTCTTCTTCGGTATTCACACTATTGTGCATTACTATGTTAACACTTGGATTTGCCTCGTGAAATTCAGCGCTCATAATTTCTATGTTCTAATACAACTGTTGGTTGTGCTTCTCCTACATTTTAGCTAATAAAATGGGATAATATTCGATTTCATGACAAAACTATTGACAATACTTACAGGAATCTACAGTAGGATTTGGAAAATCCCTGGAAAAATGTCTAGGATGTCCGTAGTTGTAACATATAATCTTCCTTCATCCATGCACCTCCTCCTTGGCCACACCCTCGAACTTGGAAACCTCCTCGCATTGTGGGCGAGCTCAGATCTTCTTAACCTTATACTTGCATTCTATATGCACGAGGACTATCTTGCATCATGATATTGTAGCTTCGACAATGTTGTTCATCATGTCCACCGATATGCAGTAGTTATAGAATAATTACTTCGGTAATCTGACATACTTTTGCAGAAAATGAAAATAATCATTGGAATGTTGGCCTGCAACTTTTCATATTCTACACTAGACATTAGGCCCTATACTTGGCCTAGTGCTCGATCCAGGATTCAATGGACTTAGCATCCCAGCGCCCAAATAATATCTATAAACAAGGCACTGCTTCTTATAGTGCCCCTCGTATTTGCATTCGATACACCATACTTATGATCTCATATCAGTTCGAACATCCTTAGCCTTCTTTAAATCTTGTAGCTTCGTATGTAAAATTTCCAACTGGGTTTGAATCTAATGAACTCCTATGCTAGTATAGGATACTAACGAAGCTTCAAGATTCATCGCGATCTCTAGCGCTTCCAATTATGCTTCAATATTATGTTGTGACAATGTAAATCTAAGATGAGGCAACAAAGTAGCAATAAACCATTATTTATTTATACTTGGCCCAGTGCTCGATTCAAGATTCAATGGACTCGGCATCCCAGCGCCCAAATAATATCTATAAACAAGGCACTGCTCCTTATAGTGCCCCTTGGATTTGGATTTGATACATAGTACTTATGATCTCATATTAGGTCGAATATCCTTAGCCTTCTTTAAATCTTGTAGCTCCATCTGTAAAATTTCCAACTGGGTTTGAATCTGATGAACTCCTATGCTAGTATCGGCTACTAACGAAGCTTCAAGATTCATCGTGATCTCTAGCGCTTCCACTTGGGTTGCAATATTCTGTTGTGACAATGGAAATCTAAGATGAGGCAACAAAGTAGCAATAAACCATTATTTATTTATGAATAAATAATGGTTTATTGCTACTTTGTTGCCTCATCTTAGATTTCCATTGTCACAACAGAATATTGCAACCCAAGTGGAAGCGCTAGAGATCACGATGAATCTTGAAGCTTCGTTAGTAGCCGATACTAGCATAGGATTTCATCAGATTCAAACCCAGTTGGAAATTTTACATATGGAGCTACAAGATTTAAAGAAGGCTAAGGATGTTCGACCTGATATGAGATCATAAGTATGGTGTATCAAATGCAAATCTGAGGGGCACTATAAGGAGCAGTGTCCTGTTTATAGATATTATTTGGGCGCTGGGATGCCGAGTCCATTGAATCTTGGATTGAGCGCTGGGCCAAGTATAGGACCTAATTTCTAGTGTATAATATGAAATTTTGCAGGCCAACATTCCAATTATTATTTTCATTTTCTGCAAAAGTATGTCAGATTACCAAAGAAATTATTCTGTAACTACTGCATATCGGTGGACATGATGAACAACATTGTTGAAGCTACAATCTCATGATGCAACATATTCCTCGTGCATATAGAATGCAAGTATAAGGTTAAGAAGATCTAAGTTTTCCAACAACGCGAGGAGGTTTCCAAGTTTGAGGGTGTGGCCAAGGAGGAGGTACATGGATGAGGGAAGATTATATGTTACAACTACAGACATCCTGAACATTTTTCCAGGGATTGTCTGAATCCTACTGCAGATTCCTGTAAGTATTGTCAATAATTTTGTCATGAAATTGAATATTATCCCATTTTATTAGATAAAATGCAAGAGAAGCACAACCAACAGTTGTCTTAGAACATAGAAATTATGAGCGCTAAATTTCACGAGGCATATCCAAGTGTTGACATAGTAACGCGCAACAGTGTGAATACAAAAGAAGACAACGCATAAGGAAAGCGACCTATGACAGACACATGGGTTCATAAAGCCAAAGATAAGAATGTTTTGTTCAATATATAATGCGAGAGAGAGACATTATTGGGAGTGAAGAAGACATTTATGATTTCTGAAACTTCGATATCCATCCCGCAAAGACGGTTTTTCTCACTTAAGAATAAGCTTGAATAGAATACTGAAGCAAAGGAAGTTGATCCATCCATCTTGGCATCCTTTTTGCATATGTGTATGAACTTTCTAAGGGATCAGAAGGCTATATAATGGTTACAAGAGCTAATAGATAGCTACGTTGGCAAGGAAGAGCCACAATCGGAACAACGTGTGGTAAACAAAGTGTACAAAAATAAGAAGAGAACTAGCCAGGAGATGCGGTTAAATATGCAAATCAAAGATTATGAGATGGATAAAGTCATTCTGGATGTGGCATCAGATGCCAACGTTCTGCCAAAATAGACATGGGAATGGATGGGAAGGCCTATGATGCAATGGTCACCGACTCAACTGAGGATGAAAAACCAGCAGAAGTTCATTTCTATGGGCCGATTGTAGGGATTCAACATAGATATTGATGGAGCAAGCGTGTTAGTCAACTTCGAAGTTATTGAGATCGTTTACGATAAAAATATTCGTCATGCGTTACTTGGATTTGATTAGGCTTACAACATGGATGCTATAATAAACCTGAATAATAGGCATATGATATTTGAAAGGAATGGTACTAGGGTTGTTGTGCCATTGGATTCCTCTGAACGTGCACATTATACATACCATATCTATCATGAATATGGGGATGCTGATATTGATCACTTCTATAAGATTACTACGTAGGATGAATATTGGATTAACCCCATTGCTAATGGAAAAATATGTTTGGAGCACGATCGTTCATGCGTTTGAGACTCTGATGAATATTTTTAGCATTAGAAAAATTGGTTGCACTAAGTAAATGCGAAGCGATGTAACATGGTTACCAAATCAATTCGTAGTGTCACATCGGAGGTGCATGACTTGCTATTTTTTTATGAAACGAGGAATGTTTTCTTATTTGTGGAAGAATTTGAACAAAGGGTGCTAGAAGAACAAAGATACGAAGCTTTGGACTTCGCATTGAGGTCCACTCCATCCCGATGGTGGGGCACGCATAGAGAAATTTTAGAAGGATGAAACGAGTTTTGCATACTGATAAGGCTCAGATTTGGTCATATAGACATTAAGATCCCAGAGAAGTATGAGGGTCAGGATGATCCACGGAAGAATTTATCCCACTGGATTTCATCTTGGGGTGAAGAACCTCAACCATAGTGGGTGCATATGTTTTTCCATTCCTTGGGGACGATACCTCAACAATGGTATCTTGAGATGGAGCTGCACCATGGTAGTACCAATTGGTATGAGAGGACAGAAGGATTTTTATTAACATATAACTTTGTCGATGGCTAGTGTTAGTTTTAGTCTTTGCAGCCTTCCTCCAGTGATCAAACATGATCTTACAAAGTGATTTTAAGATTTCAAGGTCAAATTTTGTCATTTCAGTGAGTCTTCAAGTAAAATTTGGTCACTAGGTATTAGGTCTAGGGTTTTCTTTTAATCCTGTCAAATTTGTCCAAATGTCAGTCCATGTCACCATTCAGCTGAATTTACTATCAATCAGAGGGTTTTCTTCATCATTTCAGGTTCCAATGGGTCATTTTACACCTTGTTCATGCTTCAGTTGTGCCTTGGTAAGGTTCATTTCCCTCTCCTAGGGTTTTGAAGGTAATTTCTCTTGGATGGTCAAATTGTCAGCAAAACTTGTATCCTGATGTTCATACACCTTCCCCTATCCTTAATGTACCTTATTAAACACTTCCCATCACTGAGATACCCCAAATTCCTCATTTTTGCACAAACCCTAGTTTCTTGCTACAACTTGGCAATTTTCAAGGCTATGCCTGTGTTTTTCCCTTTTGGACCCCTTCCCCTCATTAAATATCTGAAATTCCACTTTCCCCTACTTCCTAACATCCCTCCCTACTTCCAAAAAATTTCTCAAGAATTTAGAAGCCCGTTATCCCCTTCATTTCGCTTCATTTCGACAAATCCCTTGTTCCACACATCGGGATAGGTTTCACTCCAATGATGTTTCTGAGAAATAAAATATTAATTTTGGAAAATTGAGAGATTTTTTTGTCCAAAATAGGCCAAGGAATAAAAACCTCCTTCAATTTTTACACAGGTGTCATGGTTTTAGAGAAATGTCAAAACTACAGTTTCCTCAGGAGAATTGATGCACCTCTGAAGTGACCTTGGGAAAATCAAGATTTATCCTATCTTGGTTGTCCAAATGAATTTCTTGATGAGTAAAATGATAACTATACACAAATTTATTTCCAATGAGATATCATGAGCTCAATTTTGAGTTGAGGAAGACCTTCAAACGTTGACTGCAACAGCACTCTTCCTTGAGGCAGCCTCATTCTGCTCATTTTGACCAGTCTTGGGAGATTTGATTTTTTACAAGTCAAATGAACTCCAAATTGAAAAATTATAGTTGGGTTGGAAATTAGACTCAATAATATTTCCAATGAGCTATCCTGAGCCCAATTTTGACACCGGGAAGGCCTCCAAAAGCCTCCTGAAAAAATGCGCTACGCATTGGGTTTGTGGCGCGCGCATAGAGCTGCAAGCCCAATTTCACCATAAACTTCTCCAAATTTTCAAAATGTGCTCAAATATGTGGTTTGCAAGTAAGTTAAGAGTTTTTTCCATTGCAAGTGAAGAGTTTTTCTCAGAATTTATGGTGGTTTAGTGTGCGAAATCTCATCATTCAGTCCAAAAGCACAAAGGAGACAAAACAGAGTTTAAAGTGAAATGTCAAGTTTTACAAATATTACAAAGTAGGTGTGCCCAAATGAAAAATCAAAATTCCTTGATATATATAAGATATTTCCAAATTCAAACTCCATTTGCATGCCAAAGACGAGTTCAGCCAAAACAATCGTGAAAGAGTGGAGAGACAAGTTGGAGTCCGAACTGCATTGAAACAGAGTGACGCGGCGCATTGGGAAGCCAGCGCAACGCACCGAAGGAGCGCGGCGCATTGGGCCTGCCCCCCCAGTGTAAAAAATACACTGGCGTGGCGCATTGCAGGGGCGTGGCGCGTTGGGTTAGGCACGCGACGCACATGGCAAAAGACAATTTTTTTGTTATTTCTTCCAACTCATCAAACTAAATCGGTCAATCTTTATCCAAGCAGGTCCATGCAATCATTCCATTGCCATGAATATGTATTTGGTGTTTTTTGTGAGGAATTGAACACACAAACCAAACCCTATTATCTTGTTTTGGGATTTTCTTCCTTTAGGGTTTTGAAATTATTTTTTGTGCCAAATATTCCCATTTCCCCACCTGGTTTTTCCTCTCCTCATTGTTTGTATCCTCACAACAGCCCATTTCACTATTTATCCTATATCCCTAGTTACTCATTCCTACCCATTTCCATTCCCTCCCCATCCCAATTGTGAAATTTCTCCAAACTTAAGTGGATGTCCCTAAATCACAGATTTCAAATGGCAAGTTGCACTTGAAAATATTTCATTGTTCCTACTGCCCCATTCCTCCATATTCCCTCCCATTTGACATATATTTGGAAATAAATCAAAGACACCAAATTTCTCATTATCATACAAGACAACATAGACCTTTGACATCATGGAGACGGATATTTCTTATGACCGAGACAGTGACTCTACAACTGAATTGCATGCACCAAGGAGGCATTAAAGCGTCGCAAAAGGCATGTTAGACTCTAAATCTTGGCCAAAGATTCTTTTGCTTGGCATAGTGCTTGATGAGGGACCTTCAGCCCAAATTTTAAGAAATTTGGGAAAACTTTTGTCAATTTTGAATTTTTTGGTCTCAAAACAGATTTTCCTGCCTGACGCGTAGCGCCACTTGGCGCGCGCTTATAATTGGCAGCTCTTATGGAGGAAAATTTTTCATTTTTGGATTTTTCATCAAAATTTATGTATGCCTATGGATTACCTAAGGATTTCATCAAGTTATGGGTTGCCTAAAGGGTCAAAAACACCTCAAAAATGGCCTTTCTGCCACTTTTTGCACACACAGGAAGTAGTGTTGGGAGATTGGATTTTTGGAAAAGAAAATGGAAACCAAATCCATAAATTCCACTTGGGTTGGAAATAAGACATGTAGGGATTTCCAATGAGCTATCCTGCGCTCAATTTGGACTTTGGGAAGGCCCTCAAAATCAGCTCCATACTTGTGCTACGCATAGAGATTCCAAGCGCAGCGCATAGAGGAATTTGGCCTATTTTTCACTCAGCAACTCAGAATTTCACCTATTTTTGGCCAATTTGACTTTTTCATGTAACTCTGGATGTACCTTGATTTAATTTTATGACCATGATGTAATTTTGGCACATTTTTACTCATTCTAGAAGATTCATTCACCAAAAGGTGAAATGTAAGTGAATGGATCAATTTCCTAGCATATAGAGGCAAGTTGTTTCATTGCCTATTTTCTAGATCCTAGTTTAGATATGGTTGAAACAGCTCCTAGAATGATGAGCTCGACCTCTATAAGCATGGGGAGGAGTTAGGCTTGTCTATATGATGTATTTTCTCAGTAATTTTCAGGGTTGGACACTTGGGATTGATTGGCACTTCATTGTACATTTCATCTCTGCACTTTTGGCAAAGGAATAGACCAGGATTTGCAGCACTCTTTGGGATCCATGTGGCTCTATGTTTTGATGGTTTTTTTCTCTATGTAATTTTAATTTCACTGATTTTTATGTGTATCATTTCCCTTCTACTTTATTCTTAAATTGAACAAACAAGTTATAAAGGTGGAATTCATTAGATTGCTTTGCTCTGCCTTTAGTTTTGTTTAATTTTCCATGTTTTCATCTGTTAGAAGAGGATTTTTGAAAGAATTTTTCCCTCTTCAGCTCCTCACCAGTCTGAACCATCCATTCATTCAATCTAAATCATAAAAACAATTTCCTTCCTTGCCCCAATCAGAACTCTGCAAAAACTAGGTCTTATCCCCGGACCCAAAACTTCCTTTCCCCTTGATTCCAACAAAACCCCAAAAATCAAACTCAAACTCTTTACTTATATACCTAGCCTAAAATAAGCTTTTATTTCAAGTTATCTCAAGCATTATTGATTATCTTTGCTGAGATTGACCCAGAGAGAGCCCTCTCCTGATCTGGTAGGGCTAGCTACCAGACTGAGCGTGGTTTGATGTTACCCTGAACTCTACCTTCCTTCAGCCTGAGGTAGATTTAGGCCATAATAGTTGGGAGTGTATTAATCAGGTTCTTCAATAATTCAAAGCATAAGTATTCTGAATTACCGCTGAGCCAAGAAATCTAGTACAACCTGATAGGGCTACGCAGTTGGAACAAGCCCAAGAATGTTACAATCAATCCACTTTAAAATATGTGGTCAACAAGTCTGTGTTGGGGGAGGAGATTTGTAGGTCCCATCCCTGCACCCGATGCTTTAGAAGAAGGAAATATGGCTAATATCTCTCCTACCATTAAAATTAACATTTCTAACAACCCAAGGGTAGAAGAAAATATCACCTTAGGTGCCCAATGCACCCTAGAAGAAATTTAGGCTTACACCAAGTTATTCAATGAATTCCGTGATGTTTTCACCTGGTCCTATTCAGAAACGTCTGAATTTGATCCCTCCATTTTTTAACATCATATCAATACATGGCCTGAAGCCAATCCTGATCGTCAAAATATGAGACCCATTAATCCTTCCATACGAGAGGTTGTCAAAGCTGAAATCGATAATCTCAAGCAGGTTGGTTTTATCTATCCCATTGAGTACACCACTTGGGTGTCCAATCTAGTTCCCGTTCTCAGGAAACAAGGCACCATCCATGTCTATACTAACTTTCGTGACCTGAACAAAGCTTTCCCCAAATACAACTTCCCCGCGCCATTCATTGACCAAATCATTGATGAGTGTGTGGGGCACAAGGTTCTATCCTTCATGGATGGTTTCTATGGGTACAACCAGATTGTTATATGTCATGTTGATCATCTTAAGACTATGTTCATTAGTCCATGGGGAACCTTCACTTATAATTTCATGTCGTTCGGCCTTAAAAATTCCAGAGCCACTTTTCAACACTCCATGTCATATTGTTTTCATGACCTGGCTCATATTAACCCTTCTTATATAGACGACCTCACTGTGTGTTCTAAACATCAGACGCAACACCTCCATGGTTTGCATATTTTCTTTCTCTGATGTCGCAAGTATAATATCTGCCTCAACCCACTGAAGTGTTTCTTTTTTGTTCTTGTCAGCCGTCTTCTAGGCTTCATTGTGTCTAAAGAAGGTATAACGCTTGACCCCTTGAAATTTCAAGCCATCCTTGAGCTTCCTATTCCTCGTACCTTATGCCAGTTACAAAGCCTATAAGGCAAAGCTAATTTCCTTCGTCGGTTCATACCTGACTATACCACCACCGCGCATGGGTTTCTTATACTCCTCCGAACTAACATTCCATTCGTTTGGGATGACTATTCTCAAGATTCTTTTGATACCTTGAAACATGCTCTCACCTCCGCTCCCTTGATTTGTCCCCCTGACTTCGATAGGGATTTCATCCTGTACATCTTAGCCTCCACCCATTCGGTCACTGGGGTCCTTATTTAGGAAAATGACAATGAAATCGAGCATGTTGTCTATTATGTCAGTAAGAACCTTGTAGGCCCCCCTGTTCCTACTCACATGAAGAGAAATTGGCATTGGTTGTGTTCTCTATCCAAAAACTTCATCATTATATCCTCATGCATTCCACCAAGGTCGTGACTAATTCCAACCCTATATCCTTCCTATTGATTCGACGGATCATCAATGCTAAGTAAGCCTGTCGGATCGTTATCCTCCACAAATTCGATCTTGAATTTGTCACAGCAAAGAGTAAGAAAGGTTTAGCCCTTGCTGAGCTCATTTCTAAATTACCTACTGGTACGCAGTATCCCCAATTAATAACAATTTTCCCAACAAAAATTTGTTTTCCATTACTTCAGAAAACCCTTGGTATGGTGACATCTTCACTTATCTGTGAGTCCAAAAGTTCACCCTCCATCTTGATCGTGATGCTTTACGACGTATCCAACACCAGGCCCCCTACTACCTTCTCATCGGTGACGACCTTTATCGTTGCGGTGTAGATATTTTCCTTCATCGTTGTCTCATGCACGCTGAAGCCGATCAAGTCCCTAATGCCTGCCATAGTGGCACTTGTGGTGGCCACCTCTTCGGTCTCGCTACTACCTAGAAAATCATGCATATTGTGTATTTTTAGCCTTCTCTCTTCGGTGATTACATTGAAGCTGTCAAACATTGTTCCAATTGCCAACATTTCACCCCAAAGGTATGATCCCCTCTGACTCCCCTCCATCTTGTCATCTCAACAGGTCCCTTCTGTAAGTGGGCCATAAAATTTATGGAGTGTCAACCTACATCTTCTGGTAACCACAAGTACATCATCGTGGTGGTTGACTATTTCACAAAATGGGTTGAGGCCATGCCAACATTCAACAACATGGCAGCTACCACAGCCCTCTTTTTCTTTAACCATGTTATCGCTCTATTCGAGGTTCCGAAACAATTGGTCTTCGACCATGGTCAAAATTTTGAAGATGAGATATGGCGTGAGATATACTTTCTGTTGGGATTTGAGCACCAATATTCATCGTCCTATTACCCCCAAGGTAATGGCCAAGTCCAAGTGGTCAATAAAATCCTTAAAACTATGCTTCAATGGATGGTGAATAAGCACAAAACCAATTGGAACCTTATGATAGTCCCTGCTTTGTGGGCCTATAGAACTTCTGTTAAAACTGCCACTAGCTTTACTCCTTTCCACCTCGTTTTCGGCAAGGAGGTAGTCCTACCGATCGAGTGTGAAATCCCTTCACTTCACCTAGTCGTTGAAATTATCCCTGACACACAACCTTTATAAAAAATACTTATCATGCTTGAGCGCACTTCTGAAGACCATCGTGTTGCATTGAAAACCACCGAGGCAGCTAAGAAATTCCCAAAAGCTCAATATGATCGCAAAGTCCACCCTCTTACTTTTCATGAAGGTGATCTTTTTCTAGTGTATGACCAGCCTCATGTTTTCCTCGGTCAAAGGAATTTTGACTCATTATGGCTAGGCCCTTACATCATCAGTAAGGATTTGGGTAAAGGGGAATACCTTCTAGAGGATTTCGAAGGCCACCCTCTTCCCAATCCTCGTAATGCACTCTATCTTAAGTAATATTTCCCTTATTATTTCCCTCCGAAAATGCATGTTTTATTTATTTTAGGTAGCCAGTTTTTTTTTTTTTTTGGGTGATTTGATACTTCACCTGGACATATTTTTCCCAAGAAGGGTCACTTCACCACTCCTCAAAATCGAATTTCTTCACTTGCAACACTTGTACTTGGGGCACCACCTTGTCTTCATACTTGTCCACGCTCGTGACGATTTTCATCATGAGTAACCATCTTATACTCATGTTTTTATGGTCCCCACCTGATCCAAAATATTTTTCTTGAGATGTGTGAAAGAATTACATGTGAAAATTGTAGCTTTAAACAAGAAACTTTAAAGGCATAAGAGAAAAAAGAGAGAAGAAATTAACATCATGCAAGAAGACACCGAGTTTATATCGAAGTTCGTTCAGGAGGGACTACGTCTCCAAGCCCTGCTCAAATAGTGGGGAGGTCCTTCCTTCATTAAATGGAAAATGAAAGTACAAGTACAAAATGAGGAATTACACCCCTATACCTACCCAATCTGAAAATGGCTGAAAATTGTAGATCTCTGATGACAAAATGGGCAGCGCCATTGGATTTGTGGCATCGATTAGTGCAAAATCCATATAAAACTTGTCGCAATCTAACAAAGTGAAAATATGACCCCTCTAGAAAAATGGCTCAGATCATGGTTCTAGCCCCTCCTACACACTGCTCAAGGTTCCGCTGCATTAGTTTCCATGCCCACTCCTGTCTGCCTTTGGCACACTTCAGAAATAATTTTTTTATAATGTTGGGTTGGCAGATTTTACAAAGTGACCGTTGGATATTTTGGTTGAGATCTGAATTAGGTTGGAGGAGGTCGGGTGGTCAAACCCCGACCCCTCTATATTGGGGAATTTTTGGTTTTAAAAACCCAACGCAAAACTATTTAAAACTCCGCGATTTTTTATTACTGCCAAGTGGTAAGTTTGGGGGGGAGAGGTTGGGGTTGTTGAGCCCACATTGGGCGGCCTGCCCCCCATACTCCATCGGCAATATTTGAAGAGGTGGCAAGCGGCTCTGTATATAATGGAGGAGTGGTTTGGGGCCACGGGGTCATGACTATTGGCCCCACCCATAATTCCAATGAATATATACGATCAACACAATAATATATAATTGAACGGTACTACCAATTGGTATAAGAGGATGGAAGGATTTTTATTAACATATAACTTTGTCGATGGCTAGGAGTGTATTAATCAGGTTATTCAATAAGTCAAAGTATAAGTATTCTGAATGAATGCTAAACCAAGAAATCTGGTACAACCTGATAAGGCTATGTAGTTGGAACAAGCCCAAGAATGTTACAATCAGTCCACTTTAAAATATGTGGTCAACAAGTCTGTGTTGGGGGAGGAGATTTGTAGGTCCCATCCCTACACCCAATGCTTTCGAAGAAGGAAATATGGCCAATATCTCTCCTACCATTAAAATAAACATTTCTAACAAACCAAGGGTAGAAGAAAACATCACCTTGGGTGCCCAATGCACCCTAGAAGAAATTAAGGCTTACACCAAGTTATTCAAGGAATTCCGCAATGTTTTCACTTGGTCCTATTTAGAAATTTCTGGACTTGATCCATCCATTGTCGAACATCATCTCGATACATGGCCCGATGCCAATCCTGTCCATCAAAAGTTGAGACCCATTAATCCTTCCAAATTAGATGTTTTCAAAGCTGAAATAGATAATCTCAAGCAGGTTGGTTTTATCTATCCCATTGAGTACACCACTTGGGTGTCCAATCCAGTTCCAGTTCTCAAGAAACAAGGCACCATCTATGTCTACACTGACTTTCACGACCTGAACAAATCTTTCCCCAAATACAACTTCCCTATGCCATTCATTGACCAAATCATTGATGAGTGTGTGGGGCACAAGGTTCTATCCTTCATGGATGGTTTCTCTGGGTACAACCAGATTTTTATCTGTCATGTTTATCAGCTTAAGACTATGTTCATTAGTCCATGGAGAACCTTTGCTTATAATTTCATACCGTTCGGCCTTAAGAATTCCAAAGCCACTTTTCAACGCTCTATGTCATATTGTTTTCATGACCTGACTCATATTAACCTTGCTTATTTAGACGACCTCACTGCGCGTTCTAAACATCGGGTGCAACACCTCCATGGTTTGCATATTATATTTCTCTGATGTTGCAAGTGTAATATCTGCCTCAACCCACTAAGGTGTTTCTTTTGTGTTCCTGTCATCCGTCTTCTAGGCTTCATTGTGTCTAAAGACGGTATAACACTTGACCCCTTGAAAGTTCAAGCCATCCTTGAGCTTCCTATTCCTCGTACCTTATGCCAGTTACGAAGCCTCTAAGACAAAGCTAATTTCCTTCGTCAGTTCATACCTGAATATACCACCACCGTGCATGGGTTCCTTATACTCCTTCGAACTAACATTCCATTCATTTGGGATGACTATGGTCAAGATTCTTTTGATGCCCTAAAACATGATCTCACCTCCACTCCCTTGATTTATCCCCCTAACTTCGATAGGGATTTCATCCTGTACATCTTAGCCTCCACCCATTCGGTCGTTAGGGTCCTTATTTAGGAAGATGACAATGAAATCGAGCATGTTTTATATTATGTCAGTGAGAACCTTGTAGGCCCCCTGTTCCTACTCACATGAAGAGAAATTGATGCTGGTTGTGTTCTCTGTCCAAAAACGTTGTCATTATATCCTCATGCATTCCACCAAGGTCATGACTAATTCCAACCCTATAGCCTTCCTATTAATTCGACGGATCATCAATGGGAAGTATGCCCATCGGATCATTATCCTCCGCAAATTCGATCTTGAATTTGTCACACCAAAGAGTAAGAAAGGTTTAGCCCTCGCTGAGCTCATTTCTTAATTACCTAATGGTATGCAGTATCCACCAATTAATGACGATTTTCCCAACAAACATTTGTTTTCCATTACTTCGGACAACCCTTGGTATGGTGGCACCTTCACTTATCTATGAACCCAAAATTTCACCCTCCATCTTGATTGTGATCCTCGACGACGTATTCGACACCAGGTCCCCTACTACCTTCTCATTGGTGACGACCTTTATTGTCCCAGTGTAGATATTTTCCTTCATCGTTGTCTCACGCACGCTGAAGCTGAGCAAGTCCTTAATGCCTGCCATAGTGGCACTTGTGGTGGCCACCTCTTCGGTCTCGCTACTACGCAGAAAATCATGTGTATTAGGTATTTTTTGCCTTCTCTCTTCGGTGATTACATTAAAGCAGTCAAACAATGTTCCAATTGCCAACATTTCACCCCAAAGTTGCGATCCCCTCCGACTCCCCTCCATCCTATCATCTCAACTAGTCCCTTCTGTAAGTGGGCCATAAAATTTATGGAGTGTCGACCTACATCTTCTAGTAACCACAAGTATATCATCGTGGTGGTTGACTATTTCACAAAATGGGTTGAGGCCATGCCAACATTCAACAACATGGTAGCTACCACAACCCCCTTTTTATTTAACCATGTTATCGCTCTATTTGGGGTTCCGAAACAATTGGTCTTCGACCATGGTCAAAATTTTTAAGATGAGATATGGCGTGAGATATCTTCTCTATTGGGATTTGAGCACCAATATTCATCATCCTATTACCCCCAAGTTAATGGCCAAGTTCAAGTGGTCAATAAAATCCTTAAAACTATGCTTCAATGGACAGTGAATAAGCACAAAAACAACTGGCACCTTATGATATTCCCTGCTTTGTGGGCCTATATAACTTCTATTAAAAATGCCACCAGGTTTACTCCTTTCCACCTCGTTTTCGGCGAGGAGGTAGTCCTACCGATCGAGTGTGAAATCCCTTCCCTTCACCTAACCATTCAAATTCTTCGTGACACCTAACCTTTAGAAAAAAAACTTATCATGCTTGAGCATGCTTAAGAAAACCGTCGTATTGCATTGCAAACCACCAAGGCAGCTAAGAAATGCCCAAAAGCTCAATATGATCGCAAAGTCCACCCTCTTACTTTTCATGAAGGTGATCTTTTTCTGGTGTATGACCAGGCTCATGTTGTCCTCGATCAAGGGAATTCTGACTCATTATGGCTAGGCCCTTACATCATCAGTAAGGATTTGGGTAAAGGGGAATACCTTCTAGAGGATTTCGAAGGCCACCCTCTTCCCAATCCTCATAATGCACTCTATATTAAGTAATATTACCCTTATTATTTCCCTCCAAAAATGCACGTTTTATTTATTTTAGGTAGCCAGCTTTTGTTTTTTGGTGATTTGATACTTCACTCGGACATATTTTTCCCAAGAAGGGTCACTTCACCGCTCCTCAAAATCGAATTTCTTCACTTGCAACACTTGTACTTGGGGCACCACCTTGTCTTCATACTTTTCCACGCTCGTGTCAATTTTCGTCATGAGTAACCATTTGTAATCATGTTTTTATGGGCCCCACCTGATCCAAAATATTTTTCTTGAGATGTGTGAAAGAATTACATGTGAAAATTGTAGCTTTAAACAAGAAACTTTAAAGGCATGAGCGGAAAAAGAGAGAAGATATTAACATCATGCAAGAAGACACCAATTTGATATCGAATTTCATCCATGAGGGACTACGTCTCCTGGCCCTGCTCAAATAGTGGGGAGGCCTTTCTTTCATTAAATGGAAAAATGAAAGTACAAGTACAAAATGAGGAATTACACCCCTATACCTTCCCAATCTGAAAATGGCCAAAAATTATAGACCTCTGATGAGAAAATGGGCAGCGTCATTGGATTTTTGGCGTCGAGTAGTGCGGAATCCATATAAAACTTGTCCCAGTTTGACAAAGTTAAAATCTGACCCCTCTGGAAAAATGGCTCAGATCATGGTTCTGCCACCTCCTGCACACTACTCAGAGATCCGCTACCTGGGTTTCCGTGCCTGCTCCTGTCTGCCTTTGGCGCACTTCATAAATAAATGTTTTTATAATATTGGGTTGGAATATTTTACAAAGTGACTGTTGGATAGTTTGGTTGAGATCCGAATTAGGTTGGAGGAGGTCAGGTGGTCAAACCCCGACCCCTCCGTATTGGGGCATTTTTGGTTTTAAAAACCCAATGCAAAACTATTTAAAACCCCGAAATTTTTTATTACTGCCAAGTGGTACGTTTGGGGGGGGTGGGTGGGGGTTGTCAAGCCCGCATTGGGTGGCCTTCCCCCCATACTCCATCGATGTTATTTGAAGAGGTGGCAAGCGGCTCTGTATATAATGGCGGAGAGGTTTGGAGCCACGGGGTCACGACTGTTGGCCCCACCCATAATTCTAATGTGGACGTATGGTGTGGGGAGGGTCAGCGGAGTCATGACCGCTGACCCTTATTTAAAATATATAATTTAATTTTTTTGGAGGGCAGTTTCACTAGTCCAAACTATATTTGATTTGGATTTGTGTGGGGTGGCGGGGTTGGTGGCCTGCCACCCTTATTTTATATATTTTTTTGTTTATATTAAAGAACCCATCATTTTTAAAACTTCTGGAATTTGAACGAAGGAGACATTTTAATCATCCCACAAATTTTCCTGGAATCTGGCTGGGGTTGGCCTGAATCCGATGGCCAAGTTCCAGCAAAATTGTTGCCTCCTTAAGCTGCCACATCACCAAGTCAACCTTCAAACTTTGACTACTCCTAACTCCTTCATACGGACTCGGAATTGAATGTTGTCTGCGTCGTTGGAAGAAGAAAGATGAGATCTATAACCTGAACCTGGTTCGAGATACTTCCAAGCACTTTTATTTTTGACCCTTTGTAGTTAAGCCACTTGTACTTGGACCTGTTTGATCCACCTGGATCATTCCTCCCCACTAAATAGCTTTTGGACCCCATAAGCTTAGCACACTCAAAACCATGCTTTCAATCCTTTGTACGTGAAACTGGTACATCATTTGCAATCATGCACACCACACATGACTCAACAACCCCTCCTTGTTAAGAGTTTATAGCACACAATCATTGACCAAGGATTACATAAAAGAAAAATAAAACAATCAATATCTTAACTACTCATAAAGAAAGGCCAAAACATCATCATTGCATTTTAAAGTGATGGGAAACACACTATCACGTTTACATTTACTTGAAACGTATGAGTTAAAAATGTGGCCATCACAGTAAGACCCCTAAAAGAACCACCTTTTACTTATTAAGGTAAATGGATCATCCCCTTATGGAGGATATGCTTGTGGAGCAGCTTTGGGGACCAGACTCAGGATGGGTGTTCTTTGATCTTGGCGTGTTTAACATGCAGGTTTATGGGGTTCATTCTAGTTGTGATGACTCTTCCTCCTCCATAACTTTTGTGTCGTCTTCGAATGCCTCCTCCCAATGTGCCTCTGATAAGTGCCCATGAATCCATCATTGTCGATGAGGTGTGAGGAGGTGCTCTCATCATCATTTTTTGGTGTGTCGCTGGCTGTTTTGGAGCTTTCTTGCACTTCCTTCCTGGTGTATATGAGCCTTGCATGATGCAGCAATTCCTCGACTTTGACAGGGTTTAATATGCCTTGGCCATTGATGCCGAGCCACTTTCATTGATACCCCATCTTCTTCAGCAATTTGGACCTGATCCCTGTAGTATATTTTTCAAAAGAAGCGAGTTCATCATCATGAAAAATACATGAAATTAAAGGGTTGCGTTTTACCTCGGGTTGGTTATGTCCCAATTTTTCCAAGGCCTCATCCTTAGCTTGTAAATGGCATCGTAACCTTTGTTTTTCTGCCCTTGCTTCTTGTAGGAGCCTTCTTAGCTCAACATTTTCTTCTTGGATGCCTTGGTTAATCTCTTCAAGTTCTTGGAACTCCACCACAGTAAGTGTCATTTTCTTCTTTGGTACACTATCTACTGATATTTTTTTTCACGGTCGGAATCGGAACCCACATCTATGGGTCCTTCTGTCATGATCTCGAAGGTTGCAAGCTTCATTTCTTCACCTGAATTGGACCCCAGGTCAATTGGTAGACATCGTGAAAATCATGTAGTTGTGACCTTTTCATCTTCCTCGGATCCAGAATCTTCAGAACCTTGGTTTTTTTGTATGGTGGTGGTGATCTTCTGCTTCCCTTTTTTGTCATTTCTCTTAGGAATCAACTTAGGTTGCAGCTTCCAAAAATTTTCTTCATCATTTCCCTCTTTTTCACAATGTCTGCAAGAGGGATTTTCTCCCCTTATTTTGGCTGCGGCAGTCCTTTTTGGGTAGTCACTTTGCTCATGCGCCCCCATGCTTTCTATGTGCATGGCCTTCACACTAGCCTCATCGATGGTAGGAGGCTCAAAAAAAAATAATGAATGTCTTATGTAACTATGTAATGACCCAATGTACTTAGTTACAACTTCAGGAGAATCTACTAAAATGCCCAAACTTAGTGCTTGTTTTCTAAATTCTTCGGTAAATATTTCATGTTTTTTCCTTTACCTTGCCTTAGGTATTGCCACTCCATCAAGGCTTTTTTCTTATAACCCAATGGATAGAATTGATCTTTAAGTGCAGAAATGAAATTTTACCATGAGGAAAGAAGGTTACCTAAATTACTTATGCCTTGGATTTTGATCTCCCACCAGATGAGAGTTTTGCCACTCAATTGAACAGAAGCCAACTAGATATTTTAGGTAGCCAACTTCTCCTTGACACCCAACCTTTAGAAAAAATACTTATCATGCTTGAGTGCACTTCTGAAGATCGTCGTGTTGCATTGCAAACCACCAAGGTGGCTAAGAAACACCCCAAATCTCAATATGATCACAAAGTCCACCCTCGTACTTTTCACAAAGGTGATCTTTTTCTAGTGTATGACCAGGCCCATGATGTCCTCAATCAGGGGAATTTTGACTCATTATGGCTAGGCCCTTACATCATGAGTAAGGATTTGGGTAAAGGGGAATACCTTCTAGAGGATTTTGAAGGCCACCCTCTTCCTAATCCTTGTAATACACTCTATCTTAAGAAATATTACCCTTAGTATTTCCCTCCGGAAATGCACGTTTTATTTCTTTTAGGTAGCCAGATTTTTTTTTGGTGATTTGATACTTCACACGGACATATTTTTTCCAAGAAGAGTCACTTCACCACTCTTCAAAATTGAATTTCTTCACTTGTAACACTTGTACTTGGGGCACCACCTTGCCTTCATACTTGTCCATGCTCGTGTCGAGTTTCGTCGTGAGTAACCATCTTGTATTCACATTTTTATGGTCCCCATCGGGCCTATTCTATGTAGTAACATCATCGAGTCACCCTTGTTTAGAGCATCTGAGTTGAGTCATCATCACATCCATGGAGTCTATCCCGAGTCCCTTTGTATCCTGCCATAGTCCTCCATCCTTCATTGCTTTGTTCCTCTCTCGTGTCGCACATTTTGGCCTTCAGTCATCTTGTCCCCTATCCTCTCCGGAGTCGATTCAGTAGCTGCCAGATCATCCATGCCCTTTATGCTCTAACAAGGGAAGTCATCAGCCCGCTACTCAGTACCCCCCATTCCACTATCATCCCTGGTGTTAGTCTATCATTCGCTCTACTATTATCTCTCGTGCCTTAGTTGAGGATCCCTTATTTCCTCACCTATGGCAGACCTCCTTCTATCAACATTAGCTTATTCATTCCAGAAGACAGATCTAGAGGGAGGTGTACCTTGGTTCCAGCTTCCACTCTTTTTCGGTAACTCGGATCAAGAAAATGGACCCTTTATTTCCCTTTGACTTGATTGTTTCTCAACTCCAGCTCCTTATGGCATGAACAAGATCTGTATATTTAATGGTTCAGTGATAAATAATATTGTACCAGTGATTCCCAGGTGTGTGTGAGATGTTTCAGGCCTCATGAGGGGGTGGCCCTTCAGGTAGCCCCCCACATGCCCGGATGACCTCTCTACTACATCCTTGGATGTAGCTCCATAGATTTTATGGTCCTGGCCTCAGCCGCTTGCATCACCTTTTAGCTTGCATGTATCATTCATATTTTCAAATCCCTTTCATGTTTTAAAGGCCCTCTTTCGTTGTACTTATATCTTATGTACTCGGATATTATTGTATAAGTCCTGGTTGTTGTCCCAGGCATAGTATGTATGTGGGATCCATTATCATGTTTTTATCTGGCCCATTTTTATGCCAGCATGTATTATATAGTTTAGTCCCTTGTTTGTTGGACACATCATTCTTTGTGCTTTGTTATCTCGGCAGGCATAGGTATGCCTCCCCCGCCTCATGTAGAATGGGTACTCACTCATAAAAGAGACTTGTCACACCTATAAGTCTCACCTCCTCAGGGTCTTGTCCTCTCGTGCTTTAGTCTACCTCGTATTTCTCTCTCTCTGACTCCCCTTCAGTGTCCAGTGATTTAGTTCTTACAACATACTTCGGTCATACGATTAGCTCCTAATGCTCGCACGTTGGGGGGGAATTTGTTACACCAATTTTTGGTCATCTAACCTATTACTATTAGATGGACTAAAGTACACCATGTAAGACCAATTTTACTATAGTAAAATTGCTTTCACTATGAAAAATAACTTAATAACCCATAATTTATTAAGTTTTTTCTGGTCTAAACAGGAAACCCCATGAGGAATAATTGAATATATCCTTATTTGTTTGATTTTCCTCAATGGATAATTAATTAAAAAACTATTTAATTAATATTCCTGGTCATATTTAACCAAAAACAGGAAAATTAATTAGGTAAAACATTATTTATCTTATTATTTTCTAGGAATAATTATTTATAACATTATTTAAATAATATTCCTTGTTAAGTTTGACTAAATCATTTATAAATATTTGAATAAATCACTATTTATTTAATTATTACTCAACCACATTTTTAAAATAATAAATAAATCAATTATTTATTTATTATTTATAAATAAAGGGATTTGACCAAAATCAAATTCCTTTTCCCTCCAACAAAAATAATAAAATATTCCATAAAAGTTGGATCTAGATTTGGTTAATAATACTTTAATTATGCACCAATATCTAGACTAACTCAATATTTTGTTTTAAAAATAAGGGTTTTTCCATTCATTCAATACCTTTTGTTGCCTAAAGATCACTCTTTATCTATACTTTTGGTCTGACTTTGATTCTCCATTATTGTCATATTTTCCTACCTTTTTCTTGTGAGCTCCCTTTGAGTTCCATTTTTGTCTAGGTTTTGCACCATCAAGAGAGAGAGATCTTAGATCTGAAGTGTTGAGGACATGTAACAAGAATCCATCCCATTGAGGGGGACTGGTAACATCTTTCTATGTTCCCTTCCCAGGTGTCATAATACAAACAATTCTTTAAAAATTCTTGTCTTGTTCATTGGATGCATGCAGAAACTCTTGCTTTTCATTTGTTGTTTAATATCTTTAACTACATAGATCTAAATTTCTACACATTTATTCTTATCACTAACTACATATCTAAGGAAATTGACAGTGATCTTTTATTTTATGGTTTTTTGTTATCCACAGCTAAAGTGAGCTTTTTTCGTACGCTTGTGATTAGAGTTCACACTAAAACTTACCTTGCGGAACTTTGAAAAAGTTGCACTCTGCTTCGCTATAGGATATCGAGGTATCGATCACAAACTAGTGATAAAACCTCCAAGGATACTATCGATCCAATAATCATGATCCCCTGTGATCTCGTTCTCAGTCTTCTTTAGTTTCTTGATCAGTTATGGGGTCCACATTGTAGGCTTATTGTTGAAATGGCCCATTTGTGCAACTAGTCTTGATAACCACTCATAAAACTCGCTAGCGATGAGAAAAAGATATCATATTTATCTATAAAGATATACTTTTGTAACTAATATTCAGTAGATATGTGTGGATTTCTGTTTTCTTGCACAGAAAAATCGTGTTATTTTAGATCTACCCAGTCTTGAATCTCTTTCTTAGAAGGATGCCACATCCAACTATCTTTAAGTCGGATCCTAATCCCGGCAACGAAACCATTTTTTGACTTGATGGGGCCTAGACCTAGGTTAAAATATGGCTATGTGAACCAACAAGACCCACTATTACTGGCCCTTTTGGTAATTGTCTTCTTACACAGACCAAAGTCTCAACAAAGGCAATATAGGGGGATGCTAGAACCAGGTTTTTTATTCCAAAGAGACAGTGGACTGTGGCTTTAGGGCTTCGCTTCCTTTCTATACTTGGAAAGGATTCACATAACAGATCTATCAAATATACCGTCATTTTTCAACACATCTATTAAGCTCACTTGTAGACTACATGATCTTACTATGTGAAAACAAGAAGTCGGGAAACACTTTTTACCCTTTTTTGACGTTGAAAATTGTAAATTTCTATGTTTTTTCAACTTCAACTCCACTAAACTCATATTTTCAATGCAAATTACATTTTGACATAAAAACAATATTTGTAGAGAATTGTCTTACCTCCATACTCATAAATTTTTTTTTTTAAATATTGACATATAGAGGGGTAAATTTGTTGTTTACGAACTACATATACTTTAAATTTTCAGGCAAACATAAATAGTCACTTTTTGAACCCTAACTTTTTTAGCGAAGGTTATTCATTTTTTGGAAATAAACCATATCATCGTAATCTACATAGATTGCACTAGTGCAATGACTATTTTTCAGAAATTTTCAGATTAAATCACTATTTTTATTATTTTTTGAAATGGACGAAGACAAACGAAGGGTGATGTTTCAATACATTTTATGAGCCCTAGATTTTATTTTCAATGTGATCATCAATAATAAAAATGAGAATACCCTTTTGAATAAGACAGAGAGAGGAATTGCAATATGATTTTTCTGATTTTTTTTGTGTTTCCATTTTAAAGTTATTGAATTTTCATTCACTACAATTTTTAGAACAATGAAATTCCGCAGTGACATAGTTTAGTATAAAATTAATAACAAATTGAAATTTTTAATGAAACTCCAAAAATATTACATCATTAGAAACTATATTCAAAGATGAATCTAATGGTACTAGGTCTGAAAGATAACATTTTGTTTTTGTAGGCGTTGCACCCCTCTAAAGTTGCAGGTTCCTGAAAAACTGTAGAATTTTATGGGTTTTTTGTTGACCAGAAACTCTCGGGCGAGTCATTTATTAAACTCTCGGCCAAGAAATTTTAAACTCTCAACTGAGAGTTTAAACCACCACAGGTTAAATTTAACCGTGCAGCTAAAATCTCGTCCCAAAGTTGTACAAACTCTCGGCCGAGAGTTTGCGCCCGAGATTTTACCGAAGGTAGACTCTCGGACGAGAGTTTTATAGCTTGCATCCAAGAGGTTACTTAAATCTCAGATGAGAGTTTAATAAACTCTCGGATGAGAGTTTATTAAAATTTAATTGAAACATTTGATCTTCGGTCGACAGAATATTGTGAAGATTCATCGTATCGTCGCAATATTTCGGGCGAGAGTTCTATACAAATACTCTCGTTTGAAAGATTAATTCCACACACCATTCTGAACCAGAAAAAGTGCGAAGGTGCGAGGGTCTGAATTTTTTTCCTGCAAAGGTGTGAATTTTTTCTCGGTGCAAAAATTTTTTTTGTGAAATTTTTTTTTAAGTTTTTTGGGTGCAAAATGTTTTTGGCAAAAAAAAAATTGGAAGTTTTTCTGGGTGCAAAAAAAAAATTGGCGAAAATTTTTTTTTTATTTTTTTTGGGTGCATGAAGGCATGAATTATTTTTGCAAAATGTCTTTATGAATTTAATTATTTATTTAATTTTCTCTATTATTGAAAGCATGGAATACTTATTCTGAATTCTTTATGTTTTTTTGGGTATTTGGTCCAAATAGAATTGGATTTTAGGTTTCCAATTTTGTGAACATGGGAAACAAAAGGAATTTCCTATCAAGGCACGATCGAAAAAGAACTAATTTAGTGGAAAAGAATGAGAGATTACAAAAAAAAAGGCGAGAGGAAAGGGAAATATTACACCATGAAATAAATGTGGAGGTATAGCATCGAGAAAGAGATGTAAAGTTACATGACAATGACGAGGAAATGAGAAATGTTGAGGAACTTGTAAACGAGAATGTTGAAAATAAAAATTTTGAAGAGAATGTTGAGGAACTTGTCAACGAGAATATTGAAAACACAATGTCCAAGAGAATATTGATACCAATCTCACTGGTGAGTCAATAGTTTCTTCAATTTGAATTTTGTATTTTGTTTTTAAAACATTGTAGTTCATGATAGTTTTAAAATTAAAAATATGTATATGTCAATTTCAAATTAGAATTTAATATTGTTTTTTAATTAGGGACAACATCAGAACCACAAGAAGATACTACCACACCTCGAATTTCACTGCAATTAATTGGAAGTTCCAAGAACATTGTATACAACTACAACTTTCTAGATAATATGGTTCCAACTAAAATTTAATAATTGGGACCACCAATGCATGAAAGGATAGTTCAAGATAGAATAAATTGGGGGTTGAAACATCTTTTTGAAGGTAAATCTATTATAGCACAAGCTCAGATGTTACGTATATTTTTAAAGCACAAATCTCTCAGAAATGTTGTGGAATTATTGGGCATTGAAAGTGAGAAATAGGTTTTAGAAAATGAAATGGTATCAAAAAATGTGACGTCGACGCTTTCCACACTAGGCAAAAAGCGATATCAAGTTGAAAAGAATGCTCGTAGAGAAATTTTAATAGATGTACTCGCAAAACAAACTGCATCAAGCCAGTTGATGTCAGCAACTTCAAAATTGTTTAAAACATCAAGAAAAGGTTTATGGAGGCATACAAAATTTAGAATTCAATTAGATGAGAATGATGAACTTGCATGTTGGGCAAATATCTACAAGCATCCATATCATGATAAACTTCCTGATGGTGTGAGGGATAGGGTAAAAGAGTTTTGGATTTGAATTCTCGAGTATCACCAAATGAAAAGGATGTTGTGCAACGTCGTATATCTAAGGGAGTTTATGAATCTCATGCCAAACATATAACACAGGTCATTCAAGTAGAATTATTCCAAAAATTTATGGAGATTAATACTTATGTGAAGGTTTCCCTTAGCACATTTGTGAAGATTAAACCATTGTATGTCAAGCCTATAACTGTTCGAGACACATGTTATTGTCAATACCATGTATAATTCCAATTATTTTATGAGAAATTTGTAAATTTTGGCTTATAATATTGGTCAAATGGCCTGCCTCCTTCAAGTGTTCATGAATTTTTATTGAAGATACTATGTGCATGAGAGAATAATAAATTATTTTGTAAAAAAGAATGTGTTAGTGAAAGAAAATTCCCAGAATGTTCTCATTTAGCACTCTACGGTGAAAAGTATCCCATTGATCCAAATGATCCTAGACTGTCAAAATATCCTATTCCAGATTCAAGCACAACATCAAAAAATATCACTTTACTTGACGAGGACATTTCAGTGACATATTTTATGGAGAAGTTCAGGGTGAAAATATACAAATATTTTAAGCATTGTCATATAGCACGATGGCAGGATTTACAGTTTAAACAACCACGTGATGTGTTCCCAAAAGGAACAATATTATCAGTGGTTGAGTTCACTGAGAATTACATGTTTATTCCAAAAAAGGAGATACAAAGTGAGTATTATCATTCAGACCAAGTATCTATATTTGTGCATATTTTGTATAGACATGCAGAGCTTGATATCGATGGTTTTGATAGCGATGAAAATAATCGTGAGGTGATTAAGGAGTACCATTTCTACATCAGTGATGGTCGAACACATGATACATGTTTTATTCAACACTGTTGTAATGTTATTTATAATGAATTGTTGAAATGAAGGGTCGCTTTTAAATAACATTGGGTATGGTCAGATGGTTGTGCTGGTCAATTTAAATCAGCAAGATCATTTTTTTGGCTGTCTCGTCTTCATAAGAGAACCAAAATTCGACATACATGGAATTTCTTTGAGACGGGGCATGGAAAAGGAGAGCACGATGGTGTTGGGGCATGCATTAAATGTGCACTTAGGAGGCATCAAGTGAATCACTCAACTTCCCGACTTGCAAATTATTTAGATGTTGTTAATTGGTGCAAAGACAATTTAAGTCATGTATCAAACCCAAGGATGGCTGATGTGCATAGGTAAGCGTACACATTTAACTAAAAATATATTATACATGTCTAGAGGTATATGTGTATACATGTGTGTGTATTTTTTTATCAAAAAAATATTAAATATTGTTCAAAATTTAACTCATACATGTGTGTGTTTTTATCAAGCAGGTACTTTTAGAATATTGCAATGGGTGATGTTGATAGATCGTTGCCATTTAATTACCTTGGAATCCCTCAAATAAGAAGTTTACACTCAATTAGGAATAATAACATTACAAATATACATTGCATTGAGTAATGAAAGTGCTCTTGCTTTTGTTCTGCATGTATTGATCAGACAGAGTCCGTCGATGACTTTGAAAACCAAATTAAGAAATTTTTTAAACCATGGAAACATGAAGAATTGACACCATTGCCCCCATTTGGAAACGTGACTGACAAGGAAATGGACAATGAAGTCATTGTGATTGACAATGATTATGATCGTGTTTCTGATATGGTTAGAGAAGGTGATGTATTAATTGTCATTGCACCAGAAAATAATTAAGAAAAGGTGCATTATTATTTATTACGATGCACTATGTATAAATCCACGTTGCTGCAAGAGTATAATAATCCATCAAATTATACATACCCAAATGATTCAATGGTGTTAATAGGATATTTATTTGAAGTAAAGAAATGTAAAGATCATATTATTTTTCAATATTACCAGCCAGAGGTTATTTATGCCCAATATAGTCACTTTGTCATAGCAACACAGTTGCAGTTGAAGCAAGTGAAGAGTAGAAAAAAACAGCGTCAATGGAGGTTATCGATAGATGATCATGATGCCATTCTGGAAAATTTTCCACTAGCACATTTCATATGAGTGGACACATTGTTAAATATGAACAATGAACTTTGATTCTAGGGTTAGAACATATAATTGCTACAATGTATTGGACTTTATATAGTTTAAGACTATATTTTGGATTTCTTTCAAATAAATGGACATGCTGATGGTTAGATGTGTGTTGGTACGAACAATATATCATGATCTACTAGATAAGGGTGCTTTTATAGATAATTAAGCTATGGTGATTTAATGTGTCCATTATATGGTGATTTAATGTGTCCATGATTTTTACTCCTAGATGATCTTAACTCGCCCCTTTTTTTGCATGGATATGATGGTGATGAATGAATATTAATTACATATATATTATTGTATTGTTAGTTCATTTTTTATATCAAGTTTCATCATATTTGCATCTCTTCATTAGTTTAGATTAGTTTATATTTGATGTGACTAATCTCTTCATTATTTTCTCTTCTCATGATGGAGGTCTCCTACTTTTATTTTCCATCACCTTATAGTAAGGAAAAAAAAAATTGATTTTTTATGGATTATGTGATTTTTAATGAAAGAAATGAACTTGAACTTGGGTTGATGTGGATAATTGAAGTAATTGACCTAAGAAAGAACATGTTAACCAAAAATTAACACTTACCCTTGGTATTTCAACTTTTCTCTTAATATTATTTGGATTGTCTAATTCGTTGACATTTGTGGTATGGAAAATTCCATTGGAAATAATTCTATCATCCTTATCATCTTTGTTTTTTAGTAGTTGTGGATTATGTTGTTTACCTCTAACTCTCAATATTCCTCTCTTGCTATGTGATGTCAAAGCATGTGCAACAACATGACCTACATAATGGAAATAATAATTAAAATTCTTGTCATACACGAAAGGTTCTAACATTCAAATTACAGAACATTATCATGTGAAGCACCCTTGGAAAAATCTACGTTATAATATGACATGTAGGTTGGTTCATGGAGAATAGATTGAAAATTTGTCACGATGGGGATATCCAAAGAACTCGAAAGGTGTAACATATGATCCAAGAAGAAACACTTTTTTTGATGGACACCAAGGCTCGAAAGAGTATATATGTGGAACATATATATATACAAGTCAATTGTTTTTATACATTACGTGTGGAAGGTTTTTATAAAATCCCGCATAAAATAGAAGCGTTTAACGCTAGGTTTATTAATATGAAGAGAAATGGATATCACAAGTAGAAAGGAGGCATGAGGGGAATCATATTAAAATCATGTCTGTGTTGTACACTGGACGTTGGCTCTAAAATGATGTGTTGTTTGTGTGGGCATCACATAAATGGAAGATACAGTAAGAGAATTGAACTACAATGGAAAAAATGTGTTACAAAATGTGATGGGAGACTTGGAATCCCATACATACCATGTGATTATCCACGAATCCATATGTGTGACACATTACCTGGATATGCAACTAGATATATCCATCACATCGACGAAAACATACAACTATGAAGTAATGGATAGGGAGAAAAGAAATGCAATGGGTAAAGGCAATGATGATAGCTTTTGAAGCATTAGAATAACATTTTTATAACCATTAGAATAATGTAATTAAATTGTGTTGGAAACATGTCAAATGTGTTGAAAGGATTTGGCCTCAACCATTAAATAGAATGCCATTACTTTGCAACATTTTTTAGGGACTGCACTAAAAGATGATTCAAAAAATTATTATAAACCATAAAAAATGTGTTGTATAATGTGGTGGGGGCCTTCTCCCATTCTGTAGTGATATTTTTCTTGATACCAAGATGTGTTTGGGTGAGACAACTTCCCCAGGAATAGTATCATAAAACCAACTGACCAAAGCATGGGACCATTTGCAAGGTGACTATATGTCAAAGGCCAACATGTTAATGAAATTGATGATAGAGAGAGTAATGGACGTTTCTTTTAGATGGTCATTTTCTTTGGGTTCATAAAAATCTTAGAGACTGCGATGTGAACAATCACAGTTCTAGATCACGGTTTGATTAGGCCGCACTTCCAAAACATGACTTGGAGAATCATCATCTTTATTTTCCATATTTGTGAATATATCTCTTTGTCAACACTACATGTCACAAAATCACATTTCAAACTCTTAGACAAGTGACTATAAAATGTAACCTCCATTGGAATGTGACTATGCGACCTCCACAAGTCACAATATCATCCACTAATCACAATATCTCCCACAAGTCACAATATCTCCCAGGAATTGAAAAATCTAATTTTAGAGTCTTAGGGAAGCAACTAGAAGATGTGATCTATGCTACAATGTTACTATGTGACCATCCTCAGATCGCAAGTCACACAATCACACTGATTCCAAAAATGTGAACTACCTAGAGACTTTATATGCAACAATATTGTCATAATGCACACAGTTCTATGTATCAACAAAGACAAAGAATTGAAGACTATTATATTATGGAACGAACACATGAATGCATTGCAAAGGTGATAACATGAAGTAAACAACAAGTGTTGATAGGATGGAATTAAGAATCATTATTGAGACCTCATTCAAGAGCTGTGTTGAATTCCCATAAAAATAAATACTATAAGCACAACAACGTATACACTAACATGCAAGAAACATGTTGCAAGGGGTCAAAATGAGACATTCAAAATGAATTGGATAGACTGATCAAACACACAATGAGAAGGTGATACATTCATCCTATAAATGATACAATTTACCCTAATACACAGAGACTATTGATCAAAGGTTGCATTGAAGGTAGCATTGGAAAATTTAAGCCTCGAGCTGCAATACATATCTACAAAAAATAGAAGAAACAACTCCATGCAATGAGCCTAAGGTAATAAATGACACAAAACCTTGCTGCAAGTTATATTAAGTTCATGAAGGGTATATCATTGTTGCAAAGGTCATTAGTAGTGCTAAGTGAAACACAAGAATAAACCCAACACACATGTATATTTTTCATATATGTGTATGGCCCTTCACCCTTGCTTCATTTGAATCTAAAGGTATGTATGATATTTGGAGAACCTTGTTTGCTACTAGTTTTTGATTGATCATTTCTATATTCCTAATGAGAAGGGTTAAATAAAAGTTAACGTTAAATTTAAAGCAAATTATCAACAACCAAGGATATTGATAAGCAACAAAACATTTAAACCAACATTCACCAGAACAGATCACTTGCCTCTTATGAAATATTAGATCATTGATTGGAATATATATATTTTGTGGAGAAATATTACAAAATTAAATTTCATTAGTGCTATAATAACACTTGAAATTATTCTCTTGATGACAAACATAAGACTCATATTTTGAAATTTCTTTAAACTCGGGCAACTAGACTCCATCTAAGCTTCCACAAAAATAGTAAATAATTGTAAGTTTGATGGTAAGGTCAAATAAAGTACTCATGTTGAACCTAAAATATATTTGATAGCATGTGGACATAGAGTATACACAATGCATGCAAGAATACTTGACTTTGTAAATCTCTCTGGCTGTAGGAAAATTAATTCCTCCCTCCATCGGCGGCATATCATAGGTCGCTTAAAATGTTAAATATGAGAGGTAAAATTTGACTGTTTGGTCATCTTCATCATCTTCCAGCCAATAAGTTTCAAGAATCTTTACTTCCTTCCCATAAATTTCATTATTTTCATGACTTTGCAGGTTCTCAATCTTCTCAAGTCCTTCAACATCATCAATATATTGTGCATAGAGATTTACACCTCCAGTGTTGCCCAAATCCTTCTCTGCTTCCCCAAATTTCAAAATATTCTCTAGCCTTTCAAGACAAACAGTTACAGTTCTTGGGTGTGGACAAACTAGAAGATCACATAGAGGCTTAATGCATCCTTGATTCACAAGATATCTGCAACCAAAAGAAGGAATCAGTAGTTTGTCTCATTGTATCAACTGACACAAATTCTTGAGCATATACATCACACTAACTATTATTAGCAAACACATCTCATTACATTACATCTTGTAAGTTGACCCCTTTATTCATTACTAGACAACCCATATTAGCAATATTCTTGTGTTGATCATATATATTCATTAAATGCATACTTGATTTGATCATGTGTACCAGTAGAAGTAGCATTATATATAGCCCATGTTGCTTCTTTCTTGATATCAAACTCAGTAGTTTGCAGCAATTGTACAAGAGGAGGAATAATGTTTGTGTCAATCACAGCCTGTAACCAAATCCAACTCATGATATATGAACTTAAATAGCATTTTATAATGAATAATATATTCAATGAAGTGTCATTCTTAATCTATAAAGCTGTAGCTAAGGAACCTGTATTTGATCTTTGTTTCCTGCAGTTATGTTTGAGATGGTCCAACATGCATCCTTCTTGATACTTTTCTTATGATTATAGGTCAACAGTGCCAAGAGGCAGGGAAGTGCCTGATTGTTGATAATATACTGAGGCAACACACATCCCCACAAAATTACTTGAGAGCATAATCTATCAAATAAAACACAAGTATTCACTCTATCCAAAAGAACTCACTAAAACATTTAATTTATGTGTGATTGTATAAATTCTAGAAGACTAATTAAATCTCCACTTGGGTGTGTACATGTAATGTTCCCACTTAGCCTTAGCTAAGAGGAGCATTCAATTTTGTTTTAATTTATGTTTCATGAATAAATGAATAAAGGAGGACATGTAAAACTCCTAAAAAGTCTGAATAAATCAATGCCCATGTGAACAAAGAAAAACCATGGCCATGTAAATAATCACTTGTAGGTGTGAAAGAGGTTTGAGCTAAAGACTGGGTCAACCTTGACCAAATCAACAGCACTATCTAGGTTTATTGCATCTCCAAAAGGGACAGCGTAGTTCTAGAAGGAAGCCTCTCATGTGAAAAGGGCTAACTCATCAAGATGGTTTAGGGTTTGCAAAAGCTTTCTCATCTTATAAAAGGAAAAGGACGGCAGCAAGAGAAGGTTGTCGATTGATCATATTTCTGAGTATTTTTCTGCTTAGACAAATACCATTCTCTACTGTTTATTGGAGGATTTTATTTGGAATTCCTATGCAGGGATTTCACCTCTTCCTTTGAGGATTCTTGGAAGAAAGTTTGCTGAATTGAACTACTATTAGGCTTGAGACCAAGCTCTACTTACATTGTGATCTAGGTGGATATTGGTGGCCACCCACCTATTCCACTTGGGGCCCCACCATTGCCTCTTTCAGTTTTTCAGTTTCGGCACAACTTACTATTTTTAGTAGTTTTTCGGGTCATGGACTTCCGGAGCCGTTTTGAGGCCCTAAACAATGTTTTTTGGGCATCGCACCTCCAGTGAATATTATTCCATTTTGGAATGGATATTCATGGCGAAATTTTTATTCCTCGGATAGATTTTTCTAATGATGTATCATGTGCATCAAACGGAGATAGTATGCCAAAGTTATGTCCCTGGGAAGTTGAAACACAAATTTACCCAAACGAGGCCCATAGTTTTGGCACTTCATCTCCTAGGGTTAGGTTTTTGGATGTTTATAGTTCTCAATTGTTTCTCAATAATAAATAGGCCCTCGGGCCTCATTGTAACTCAGTTCAGAGGACGGTAGCCGCCACATCTCTTCGCAGAGATAGCTACCAGCACCCTAGCTAGCTTTATTTCCATTCTGTCTGTAAGCAAATTTCAGTTATTTGCTATTAATGAAATGAAGTGTTATTTCCGTTGTATCTCTGTATTTATGGTTATGTGTTTATTCTATTGTGTTCCTGTATAAATCTGGATCACATTGGCAGCACTGATCCATTGAGGGTTTTGCTATCTCTGCAAGCTGCAGCAAGTGGGGATCTAGATCTACAGAGATCTAGTGTATTTTGGAAGCCTCTTTCCATGGAGTGGGTCCTTTGACCTCCTGGAAGAGTGTCTCATTTCTTTGTGCTTCAGATCTGAAATTTTACAGTATTTTTCTATGTCATTTGAGCTACAGCGTTGTTCCCATGAGTAGACTGTGTTATTTCTGTGTGAGGGTTTTCATGGTGTCTTGCTCATAGTTCAAATCAGAGATCTCTAGTGTTGGGCTTTGCCTTCCACTTGGTGATCCATGGATTAGCTTGTTGATCTATGTTTTGTTTAGATCTTATCCATTGTAATGAAATGTTATATTCATAAATTTACTGCAGCAATTTCCAGATTTGCAACTTGTTTCTCAGATCTACTCTTATTTATGCATGCTTTTGCCAAAATTCCAAGTGGATCTTGAAGACAAGACTATATAGCTTCTAGACCTAAAATAGATCTAATGTTTTGTCCACAGATATGTCCTATATCTTATTTGTAACTTCCAGCTACTAAAGCTCCTTAAAAATAACGTTGTTGAGCCATTTCTGCAAATGTACCTGTGTTATAGCTCTCTTTTCTGAAGATTCTTGTTGTATTGTCTCATGCATTATACTGTAGAGTGAAAGAGCTTAATCCTAATGATTATTTGCTGATGTATTACTAAAATATAAACCTCCTTTCTGATCTCCACTAAACATATGATAAAACTGCGCAATTTTTGAAGCAGTGTTTGCATTTGGCTGCAGCCTCCTTCTTTGGGTGCTTTTTAGCTAGTCTAGTTTTTGGGAGATCTGTTTAATGTATCTAAACTAATTTTTTTTAGATGAAATTAAATATATAAGTACCATACATCCTAAATAAGAGGAACCAAGTCTTGATCTGCGTTATTTTTGCACATTTTTACTTATACATCATTTCTCTTGAGCACCTTGTTGAAATTCCTGAAAAGGGATCATTACAGTGGTATCGGAGCTCCACTCTTGGCATAGCCTGTGCTTGCCTTGGAGAACCATTCATCCTGCATTTTGAAGAAGAGGATCCTCTCACTGAGAGGGAGAGGAGGTGCAAAAATAGAAGTCATAAAAAGTATGACTACACCACTGATGACCCTGACAAGGGTCAAGACAAGGGGAAAGCTCGTGAATCTGTGAATGATAAGGAAGCAGAGGAATTTGAAAAAACTCTCTTAGAGACTATGCAAGATCTTTCCAAGGAGATAAAAGAGATGAGGGTGGATAGAATGAGGGAATCCCTTAAGAGATTCCATTAAGGAGAAATTTCTAACATGTCTCATTATGGGACTGGTCAACCTATGAGCTTGCCACAAGCTCCACAGGCCTCACAATGCTCTACTATGCCTACCTTCTTGGCTGTGGAGAATTAAGGACCACAAGAGCCAACCTCCCTGGAAGGTTACTTTGCGGAATATAACTCACAGAGTCATAGATTCAAGGATAACTTGAGTTTCCAAGACTTTTTCCATCTCAAGGACCGGAGGAGACCATGGTAGCAGTACAGAGATGGTGGTTTCTTTCATGGGAGACACCACACTATGGGAAAATTCTTTTTTCCCAAGTTCGATGGATCATCCTCTTGTTCTTCCAAAGCATGGGTGGAAAAGCTGGATATCTATTTCCAGTTGAACAAAGTCCACGAAGTAGAAGCCATCAAGATTGTTGCGCTGCACTTCGAGGGTGAAGCCCACAACTAGTTATTCCATGGGCTATCCACATTGGGACATAGCAATGTGTCTACCTATGCTGAGTTCACTAGAAGATTGGTGGAGAGATTTTACCGGAAGGATCCCGAGGCACCTTTTATAAGCCTTGCAAAGTTGAAGCAAACAGGATATGCAGAGGCCTATATCTCTGAGTTCCTGAGATTTTCAGTCATGGTCCCTGATATATCTGTAGCAAGGAGATTCGACATGTTCATTGATGGCCTGAAGGAACCTTTACATGGGTTTGTTAATTCTACCAAGCCCATCACTTTCCATGATGCCATTGAGAGAGATAGAGATCTCCAAGATGCCTTGCCAAGAGCAAAGGCAACTTTCCAAAGCAAAGCCTCTCACTCTTCTAAGGGGAAAGAAGGGAAATTTTCTCCACCCAAGGAGAGCTCACTGAAGAAACCTCTTGACATTGATCTCCGGAGGGAGTTGAGGAAAAAGAGATTATGTTTACCTTCTAGAGCCATGGGTACTTGGGACAGATGTGTTGAGGAAGGGCTATAGCAGAATTCTTTCACATTTTAGAGGAGAAGATGGAAATGATGGACCTAGGAGGGTCACAAAAGACCGTGATGATGAGAGGAAGATCAATCACCATCCAGACCGTGAGGGGAGCCTTTGTGGCTCTGTCAAGTGAGTCTTGTTCTCTTTGGAGAGAGGCTCAGCACTGACCTCACAGGAGTACATGTTCTGGGCCTCATGAACTTAGATTTCTTTGGCTCTTGATCAAGTTGGCAATAACTATAACTTGATGATGTCACTCTGTGCAAAGCGAGAGAATCCCTCCCACACTTTGATGGCTTTCTTGTTGTCTTGTGATATAGAATCATGTTTGCCACAATATGTTCCATCACTTTCTGTCACGATGGGGTCCTACACCTTGGTGGATCACTTATTTGTAGTTGACATACCAGACACCAATATCATCTTGGGTGTCCAAAGGTTGATTACCTTGGGGAAGGTCACCACTGATTAGAAGGCCTTGCAGATGGAGTGGGTGGACTTGAAGAGTGGGAAACCAAAATAATTCAAGGCATGCACACTTATCTTGCACCTGATGTTTCCACACAAACAACAGAGATGAATGCAGCAGTGAAACCATGATCTCAAGTAGCTTCTTTCATTACAAGCTATGAGGAATGTCATAAGGCACATTCTACCTCTGTAGCAAGCCTCCTTTGGCACTTTATTAGATTCTGATCATGTGGGGGAAGCCTCACAAAGTGCTGCTCCAAGCATAGACCAAGCGAGGATTGGAGCAATGAAATAGAAAGACATAGTGCTGTGGGAGGAAGGAAAGGGGAGGATCAGCCTCCTAGCAAAAAAATTTGGCATGCATAATGTCAAAGAATCAATCAGCAACAAGACAAGCAGCACCATAGATGTATCAGCAACGCTGTCATTGTTGAGTTGTGTGGATCCATATTGGAGATCTCAACTCCTTGTGGAGTACTCCAAAGATCTTCACACCGGGATGATATTAGATGGCATGAAGTGAGGGGGAGGCTATGTGGTCTATGAAGGGGTCATCTATAATCTTGGTAAAGTATTCTTGTCTCAAGCCTCCAAGATTAAGCAAGAGATACTACAGAGAGCACACAAAGAGTTCCTTTCCATCTATATGCAGTCAGCAAAGATCTACACCCTAATCATGAGGAGTTTTGATTGGGAGGGTATGAAGGAGGAACTACATCAAAGATGTCAAAGATCACAGATTAGGACAAACTGCAAGACCAGACTCTCACAAGATCTAAACACATGAGGAGTTGGGTCAGACAAAGGACTCTATTCAAGAGTCATTTCAGCCATCTCTTCCTTCTCTTAAAAGAGGAGAAATGCCCATACCCAACTCCATGTGTGTGGGAGACTTGAATGGTAAATAATTTGATCTTATGGAGCATGTTTATTTTTCTGATTTGACATATTTTCTTACCATATGTATGTAGGCCATGGCTCCTACAAGGAGTGATATTACATGCAGATCTCATGGCATTGGTGAGGCCAATAAAAATTTTAAATCTGGTCACTCCCTTGAGGTGAAAAGGGAGATTCTCTATCATGATGGGTGCTTCCCAAAGGCACCCAACTTGGGTATCACTTTCAGCCATGTCAAAGTGACCCATGCAGCAAAGGTGTGGTGGGAGTACCACTTACCACACTCAGATCTACTCAAGACAAGGAGTGCATTGCATTGGTATCTTATGTGGGATTGTGACCCACCTCCTCAAGTGCAAATTTCAGTTTGCATATATGTAATTTTTCTTCCATACATAGATGATATATTGGTGTTGTTTATGGGTTTGTATGGGCAAAGAGTGGGTAGTGTATATGTACCACATGGGATGGAAATTCATCTTGTACTTCATGATACATGTTTTATATGTGACATTGCTTCACCCATGTTTATTTTTGTTGAGTTTTACACTCCTGGAGGGATGGACTATGCCCCTATCATGTTAGCCTTGGAGGAGTAGTTTTTGATGTATTGGCTTAATGAGCACTTGGACCATCATGAAAGCTTGATCCTTGATGGTGCCATCAATGGAGAAGGAGAATAAATACAACTCTTACCCTATCAGTTGCTTGAGGACAAGCAACATTTTGGAGGGGAGGACTGTAATGTTCCCACTTAGCCTTAGTTAAGAGGAACATTCAATTTTGTTTTAATTTCTATTTCATGAATAAATGAATAAAGGAGGACATATAAAAATCCTAAAAAGTTTGAATAAATCAATGCCCATGCGAACAAAGACAAATCAGGGCCATGTAAATAATCACTTGCAGGTGTGAAAGAGGTTTGAGCTAAACATCAACAATCCCGATCAAATCAACAAGCATTGCCCAGGTTCATCAGATTCTGGTAAAGGGCATGAGTTCTAGAAGGAAGCCTCTCATGTGAAAAGGGCTAACTCATCAAGATGGTTTAGGGTTTGCAAAATCTTTCTCATCTTATAAAATTAAAAGGAGGGCAGCAAGAGAATGTTGTTGATTGATCATATTTCTGAGTATTTGTCTGCTTAGACAAATACCATTCTCTACTATTTAGTGGAGGATTGTATTTGGAATTCCTATGCAGGGATTTCACCTCTTCCTTTGAGGATTCTTGGAGGAAAGTTTTCTAAATTGAACCACTATCAGGCATGAGGCCAAGCTCTACTTACATTGGCAGTGCTGATCCATTGAGGGTTTTTTTGTCTCTGCAAGCTGCAGCAAGTGGGGATCTAAATCTGCAGAGATCTAGTGTATTTTGGAAGCCTCTTTCCATGGAGTGGGTCATTTGACCTCCTGGAAGAGTGTCTCATTTATTTGTGCTTCATATCTACAATTTTACAGTATTTTTCTATGTCATTTGAGCTACAGCGTTGTTCCCATGAGTAGACTGCGTTATTTCTATATGAGGGTTTTCATGGTGTCTTGCTCATAGTTTAGATCAGAGATCTCTAGTGCTGGGCTTTTCCTTTCACTTGGTGATCCATGGATTAGCTTGCTGATCTATGTTCTATTTAGATCTAATCCAATGTAATGAAATGTTATATTCATAAATTTACTGCATCAATTTCCAGATCTGCAACTTGTTTCTCAGTTCTACTCTTATTTATGCATGCTTTTGCCAAAATTCCAAGTGGATCTTGAAGAGAAGCCTATATAGCTTCCAGATCTGAAATAGATCTGATTTTTTGTCCACAAATATTTCCTAGATATTATTTGTAACTTCCAACTGCTGAAGCTCCTTAAAAATAAGGCTGTTGAGCCATTTCTGCAAATGTACCTGTGTTATAGCTCTCTTTTCTGAAGATTCTTGTTGTATTGTCTCATGCATTCTATTGTAGAGTGAAAGAGATTAATCCTAATGCTGATTTGCTGATGTATTACTGAAATATAAACCTCCTTGCTAATATCAACTAAACATCTGATAAAACTGCGCAATTTCTGAAGCAGTGTTTGCATTTGGCTGCAGCCTCCTTCTTTGGGTGCTTTTTAGCTAGTCTAGTTTTTGGGAGATTTTTTTAATGTATCTAAACTAATTTTTTTTAGATTAAATTCCATATATAAGTCCCATACAACATAAATAAGAGGGAAAAAATCCTGATCTGCGTTATTTTTGCACATTTTTACTTATACAGCGTTTCTCTTGAGCACCTTGTTGAAATTCCTGAAAAAGGATCATTACCATAGATTGAATTACAATAGTTAAAGTTTCAAACTAGATGCCAATAGAGACTGGATATACCTAAGTCTGTACATCATCTCCAGTTACAATATCTCCCATAGTCTGGAGAGTAGGAATAAGAACAGATGGAGATGGATGATTGTAGAGACAAAACATGTAGAATTGAAATTTTCAAATGCATTTAGAAAAATAATAGCTCTGATCAATCTCCAAAATTTATCTAAAAACATAAATCTAGAACTAATATAACACATTATTAACCATAACATTAATATCCTTGCACTAAATACACCTATCTACAACATTAATAATAGGTAGAAGCTCAAAAATGTTCATCAAATTTTCAGTATTTATGCTTACAGTAGAATCTCAACCAATATTCGATAAACACCAGCCTCAATCACAGCTTGAATTTTATCATGTGTTCCATCAAAAAGATAAGATAGAGCCCAGCAAGCATATGTTAAGACTTCTTCATCATTCGAATGAATCAGATTCTCGAGTGCTGGTAGATCTGGCTTTGTCTGCAAGAAAACAGTTCATGAAAATTTCAACCCTGCAAAATGTATTTATATGGCCAAGGATGAAAAATTGATTGAAATAACAAGGCAAAGTTATTTTAAAAATCAACAGCATAAATTCTCTACCCGGTCAAATGCAGGTTTTGGCTTGCCTCGAAAGAAATTAGACAAGGTCCAAGTGGAATTTCTCAACATAGAAAGCTTAGTGTGCTCATTTAGTTGAGCAAGGAGTGGCATCAGGGCACCATGGCTAAGAACTAGATCTCTGCATTTGGGCGAGTCACCGGCCACATTTCCCCATGCCCAAATAACCTATTAACATAAAAGGACAAGATATTAAACAACAATGACAATATAGGCCCAAATGCAGAAACAAAAACTTGGACTAAATTTCTTAGAAAAATGCTCTACTGCAGAATTGAAATATTGGACAAAAAATTTGTATCAGAACAAAGTAAAGAAACATTAAAAAATAGTTCTTTAACCTTCTCATGAACATAATCCCTCAACCCTTTCATGAAATAATCAATCAAGTACATTATTGCTTTCTATCATGTATAGATAAAACAATAAGGGATTTAACCTGCAACTGTGGAAAATCATGCCTCGTTAGGAATTCAACAAAGAGAGGAACAACACCTGCATCAATAAATTCCTCTATAGGAGGACTACACTCTGTCAAAAAAACAAAACCAATGGTCAGTTTCCTAATGGAAAAAACAGACACAAACAAAATGGTAGTTCATTGACAATTAATACATAATATTTTATTTAAATACCAATTGAAAGCAATTTTCGGAATTGGGTTGTTGCTTCAAGTTGCAGGTTAGGTTCATCAAAAAATTTATCCTTTCCCAATCAAATTGAACTAAAAAAAATTTCAAAGGAAAACCTCATGTGGAAACCCAAGAGATGCTTCCCTACTTTCCTGTACAGCAGCCCTAGTAAATCTGCTAGCATAGAGTAGTGACCATCATGCATGGGGGATTCAAATCATTTACCTGATGGGAATGCCAAAATTTCCAATGTGGTTAATCAAGGGGGAGGCTGCAAGAAATCTCTACCCCTTTTTGTATTTGAAAATGGAATTGTGTCTGACTCCTTTACTACCTTTATACAATATGTTGGTAAAATTAAGCAGAGTGTTCATGTCCTTAGGGGTCAACAACCTCTCCCTACCTGTGAACAAACACCTTTAAGCCTTGAGGAGCCTAATCCTAATTTAACTTGAGGACTTGACTTGACCATGCATCTACCCATGAGAGTGCTAATTCATAGTTACTTTATCATATGTTAAAATTAGATCAAACATTGGTTGCCCGAATTAGAACGCATTTATCTCTTTTTATACCCCTTCAACATAGTGTGAATGTGAGCTTACCCTATGTGGTTATGCCTGAAACACAGAAGGATGCCACTAATTACCTTGGTTATAAGATTGATTAATACTACCCCTCCACACTTAGACTTAAATAAAAGATGTTTCCCATCTATATGCCATAACTCCCTGAGTATGATGGATCTAAGAATCCCAAAGAGCATATCGGTTTGTTGTTCTAATAAATATTTCTAATGAATGATGTGTTGGCTAAGTTCTTTCCTTCCAATCCAATTTTACTAGGTCCAAGTGGATAGAATGGAATCTCCACTTATGCCCATAATGGGTTTAATAACATAAATCCTAACTCCATTTACTAGTTTAGAAACCTCATCCACCAATACAGTTTTTCAAATACTTTAACTACAACAAAATGGAACGCCATTACCTAGCTGGCGAATATAAAATAGGGGATTTAGGATTCCAAGATTGGCATAATAGAATATATGGTAGGAACTCCAATCTAGGATTAAGGATAATGTCACTAAGGCCACTTAGATAGAAGCTTATGATCGAGGGTTGAAGAACATATTGCGCCATAGTGATGAGAGCTAAGTCAAAAACATTAGATCAGGCCATGTTCTTGCCTATCAAATAGAAAAAATCCATGTATTGGCTTTGACTTTTTACATTTTCATACTATGTCTAAACCCTGTCTAGATAGAACCATACTCCTAATAATTAGAAAACTGTAAACCCACCTTGAACACCCAAAGAGAACCTCAAAAATGAAATTTTGAAGCTCCTAGACCTAATCATCCAAATGTGTAGAATCCTCCAAAGAATTACTAGGATATCAAAGGGATACAAACCAATGTGAATGTGAATTGAATTCAAGCCTTTTATGAATGTTGATTGTATTTTGTTCTTCATCTGGAAAAATTTATAGTTGTCACAAAGTTTGGATAGGAAACTTTTCCACTATTTCCATTGTTTTATGTCCTCCATCCTTTTAAATCCCTCTCTAGTAATTTTTTTTGATACTTCATGACCACACTTAGTGTAATAATGATACAATAAAAGAAACTTTCTCCTTTCCCAAACAAATAGAACTACTATTTTTTTTCCGAGGAAAACCTCATGGGGAAACCTAAGAGATGCTTCCCAACGTTCCTGTACAACATCCCTAATAAGTCTTCTAGCATATAGCAGTTGCTATCATGCATGGGGGATTCAAATCATTTACCTTATGGCACAAAAATAGCCAATGCTCAGCAACATTGGTGACAAATGTTTGAGATAACCAATTGGGTAATGGTAAAACAACTTATTTATATTTGGTTTCTAAAAAAATGTCACTCGCCCAACTCAATGGGTTGGATCAGAATATGAACAAGTGACCTTTGCTTGTAGTAGCATGGTTGGATGTATGCCAGAGAACAACAATGGATGTGCCAATCACACCATTGATGGAAGATGAGGATCCTGTAAAAGAAAGACTATGGAAATAATTTCAGGTCCATCTTTAGATGTCCTCCCATGTTATTCATAGTGGTATGATGTCCACCTTTTCCTTACAGCTCTTGGATAGTACACCATTGGTAGCATCCTAAATATTTCTAACAACAATTCTTTTCGTTAGACATGTAGAATAACCAGTCATACCCAGGGCTAGTGTAGGCGATGTGGGTCCATATTTCAGAGGTTTATCTATGGTTGGGCAATCAGAAGCTCCCCAAAGAGTATTTTAGCAAGACACAACCCTTCACATCAATAGGAATAAATTTTACGTCAAATATGGCCATCTAGAAATGTTGGAAGGTATATACTTGACTTGTAGCCAAATTATTCACATTCCAAGAGACTAATTTATGTGAACTTTTCAATGTTAAAAGTAGCCTTGGCCTAATTTAGCAATACAAATAGCCACAAAAGCCAAATAATTTTCAGTGTATAAGGTCATATAATTGCAATATTTACAACATAGTACACCTACAATGGTACATATCCTACTTGTCTGCCACAAAAGGACTTAATGGTACCTATCCTACTTTCTTAATATATTACTTTCATTCTCTTTGTAGCAGACATACTTTTATCTGTTATATTTCCATAGGTTTCATACTACCTATTTTTCATTTGATTCTATTAATATATTAAGTGTAAGTGTCCCTTATTCACCATGCATGTATTTGTTATTTTTTTCCCAATGAAAACTTCACAGTGAAATTCAAGGGATTCTTCCCCACATTTGAGGATGACACCCCTAGTAAAATGATTGGTATACAAACTAACCAAGTGCCTAGCAACCTTTTTGAAAGGTGGTTGAGAGAATCCCTTGGGCTGGCAGTTGCATCAATAAATTCCTCTATAGGAGGACTACGCTCTATCAAAACCAATGGTCAGTTGCCTGATGGAAAAAACAGACACAAATAAAATGGTAGTTCATTGAAAATTAATACATAAGATTTGATGTAAATACCAATTGAAAGCAGCTTTCGAAATTGGGTAGTTGCTTCAAGTTTTAGGTTAGGTTCATCAGACCATACTCCTGCAACCATAGCAGGAAGACTCTACAACTGCAAAAACAAAAAACAAAAAAAAAAATAAAATAAAATTAATGAAAAAAGGAAAAAAAATGTCAAACAAGGTCATCATAGATGCCACGACATATTTTTACATATTCCTCTAAGCCAAATGAAGCACCTATATTGTCAGTAACCTAGTGAATTGACTATGGCTCAAAGTTTTTACTGAAAACTAAAAATTATTTTTAGCATTAACTAGATATATAAAGGAACCTCTCAGCTGTCTATAAATTGGTGGATCTACCAAATTTGAAATTTAATCTACTGATAAGTTCAGATTTGATATCATAGGAGTAACCATGGGCTTACAATCCATCCTCTGAAATCTCATATGAATCTTGATTGCATACTTACACTATCTAAGGAAGGCCTTCTCTAGAGCCTAGGCTCAAGAAATAATGCTTAAAGTTGATGTCCTTCATATTGAATTGAGGTGCTAGTTGTTTCTGGCATAATGCATGTTGCATGTCTGAAAAAGCCCCGAGAGACAACCATGCATCGTACTAGAGATTTACAATTGCAGATGGCGCCAAATATCATCTGAATAACATCTTCAGGAAGGCGATCAAACAAATTTGGTTGTGTGTCTTCCATCTTCATTGTACTTCTACAAGACATTCAATAAAATGTGAGTGAGATCATCAATCAACTCTTGCAAAAAAAACCTTAAAAATATCCATTTTGAATTGTTTAAGTTGAACATAAAAATACCACTTTAAAGTCTTAGACAAAGATACACACATACCCGATGCTATACAATATAAATAGGGAATAAATAGGTAAAATTTGAAAGCCTATAAAAGTATTGGTGCACCCTCGTGTATACTCTACTACCACGCCCTCATCCACAAACCATCATGCTGCACATAAATCAATGTTTTACAGATCTATTAATATTGCCACATGTATGTAAGGACCTATAGTACTATGTTTTATACCTTATACTATACACTTGTTCAAAGAATTTCTATACCAAGGTTATGAATTTTGGATGTCCCAAAACTAATAAAGTTTTGCTATTATGATTCAACTATTGATCACATCAGGATATGAAAGCAATTCCTATGAACTATTCCCTAACAATCTATGTAAACATTATGATTTCTATCTAACAAACCTAGTAAATTTTCTTGGAGAATGTTCCATTCCTGCTAAAATTTATTCATCCATTTACGCTTATTAATATGCTATGAAAAAAAATTTAAGAACTTCAATCATACACCATAAACATGGAAAAGAACTTGGAAACAAAAATCACAAAAAGGGATGAGAAGAGCATGCCCTTTAATAAATGTATACCTAGTTTTTTTTTTGGTGGTAGAAGTGATCCATAGGGTCCTTTACACTGTAAAAATGTTTGAAGTGACCTAGGTCATGACAACTACTACTGGGCAAGCTATGCAGTGAAAGTTCCTCCCTTTTCTGTTCCATATGCATTGTATCTTCCTCTATTTTATGTTCCATATCAATTTTACCGAGTATCAACTTAACTAAATCAAAATCAACAACTTTCCAGCTTGCAAGACCATCTTAATCATATTCTTCAACATTATTGCAAACCGATGCATCATCTTCATCTCTACGAACCAGAAATATTTTTTGAGGTCCAACCTGCATAACAAACACAAAAAATTAACCTTTGGCAACAAAAGTAAATTCATACTTTTTATTCTGCGATAGCCTATTTATAATGTGGAAATGATACCAATGAAGAAATGGTAAGAGGTTACGATGGTTTAATGTAGACTCTCTAACCCAAAGCCTACACGATCTCCTTGGGGCTCAGTTTGCATCATCTCAATATTATCTGTAGCCTAAAAAGTAGAAACCAAAGTTAATATAAAACCTCATACCATATAAAATTATGTGACATAAATTCATTTTCAATTTCACGTACAAAATAATAGATAGATAGTATGAATGTGGCACATGTATGTGATCATGTCCATGATCTATAGAATGAGGATCAGGGCCAAAGCAATGTTTTTCTAAGAATGTTGTAAACTACATAAGTTAAATAAATATATTGGCATAATTTTTTGGAGACTAAATGTATATACACCAAAAAAACAAGTTACATGCACTTTAACTCATCTTATAAATGTGTATTTTAAAATATATCAAAACATTCTTGTACATACCTCGCCCATGGTGTGCATTTGTTGTCTAATGGCTTGCTCATAGTGGTCTCTACAAGAGGATGCATACGCCAGAAGCTCATTTCGCTCCATATCCCTCAACACGTCATCTGGAATAGTCACAAATGAGCAAACTCCTGCACTATATGAAGGTTGGCTTGTCCCTCAGCTGACTTCCACCCCTCCTAAAGCAGCTGCAATATGTTCTTGTACCTTCTCCCTCATCTAAGATGCAGCACTGGAGATAAGGGCTAAATCCTATGCAAGTGTAACTACCCTAGGTGGTCGAGGTGCTAAACGAGGTTTTGGAGGCCTAAACGCAACATCTCGCATAGCTTTAGGTCATTCATCTGTACGACATTTTCCAGCTCCATAGAATTTGGACCTCATATCTGTATAGTTAGGGTCCATGTGCTCTCGAAATTGAGCATACAAAATCCTAACAAAATATTTTGACACCTCATCATTATTCGGGAACTTCCCTTATGCATACAAGAACTTCTCATAAATATAAGGTGCAATACTGGGATCATTGAATCTTGTAATCATCAGACATTTTTTGTCTTCAATCCGCAAGTCAAACAATGACAAGGCCATTTCTTTAGTGACCCTACTTTTAACTTCATTGTAGGAGTGGATACCAATCACTGACGCTCTCCTTCTATGCATCATGTAAAAAAAACTTGGGTTGATGGTCCAACCCCAAGATAAGTCTCTATCAAACTCTCCAAATTGTGCAAAATAATTTGGAAATAATCTCGGCTAGGGGCAGAGAGATTGAAACTTTTCAATTCATTGTGCAATGTCATGGAATTATCCCTCATCCCATCAATAGTAAGTAATGATATGGTATCTTCCCAAGGCATCACCTTAGGAATATCACCGGGATGGGTGTAAAGGGGATCATAGCTCAGATTTCGAGCAAACTCATGAACCCTACGACCTCTCCCCCTAGGAGGGCAATGAACACCACCTGTAACATGTTAAATTATTGCACATATTAAAAATTAAATAATTTATAAGGAAAATTTGTATTTAAAAAACTTGTTTAGTCATTTTAAAATACCTCGTGGAAAAACTATCTCATCCTCTTCACTCGGCAGACTAGGATTGTTCCCTTTCGATGAATGAAGGTCTCTACTAGCCACTATACAAAACATTAAAGTGTTTTATAACACAAGTACATGATACACACAATAAGTTTCACATTAAACATACATCAAACAATAAATTTTCCTTTAGAATTTACATGAATGAGAACTATCCAAGTGTGGGATGGATGCCATAGGCTGAGACATTGTTCTCCTTTGTCCCTCACCAGCAATAGGGCCAACCCCAACTCTACATTTTCACCTATGGAGCATAATTTTTTCACATTAAACACATGTCATTTGAAAAAACAAATTACCTATTCAACATTGAATATAACGTAAACTTGAACATTTTAACTAGCAATTGATCTAATGTGTACCTATACTGTGTATAATGTACCCCTCAGAATGAGCTCTATGAAATTGGGGACGAAAGGGAAGAGGTCTATGGGGCTCCTCTTGTTCAATTTGGTGTCTGGGTGCATGAGTCATATGAGTGTGTTCACCTGTGTAGGACAAACAAAATTCACATTAATCAATTTTTCACAACGAACAATAAATATAACCTACTTGAAAACATGACATAACTAAACAACCAATGTACCTGATAATCCTCTCATGGAGGGGTCTCTGGAGGGCTTGCCTGATGCCATTGTTGGTATAGTATCAAATCAAATTTCTGTCCCTCATAAAAAATTAGAATTCAAATTATCAATCGACATTCATGTCATCAACCAATGGATAGCAGGTACTATAACTCCTTGACATACAAGGTCTCAACAATAGTACATGGCATAATATATCATGGCACTAACTAAGGTGGGTCAATCGTTCCTCCAGTTGTATAACTTGACTACCTAGGTATTAGTGAGTGGTATCCTTGAGTGTTTTTCTACGCCTTTTGGAGCAATAGGACGGTTGGTTAGCCTATCAAAAGAGGGATTCAAGTATACCTAGGGGAATTCCTATATTCTTAAAGGTACATGGAGTTGAGATTTTGTTTACAAGTATTGTCTTATGTCGTAGTACTACAAGAGATACTAGCTAGGGTTACAAGTGTTTCACACAATATGATTCCACTTTATTTCCTACATTTATTGTTCCTCTACTGTAGTATTACCCAGTTATGGATAGATCACCGTGTTATTAAAGGGCATTAGAAAACAATCCCAAAATAAAGTTTAAATATATATGAGCTTGTTAACCAAAGGAAAGTTATCCTAAAATAGAAAGAAAATAACTTGTGCAGGGTATGTTTTGAGGCTGAAATTGTAAAATTTTCACAACTTCTACTATACTTATTTGATTGGATATTATGACCCCAATCATGAAACGCTACAAGATCATTAGATCTATTGTCACTGGATTGGCAGAAAAAAAAATTTTAATGGAGTTGGAAAATCATCATTTTGTAGGGTTAATAACCTTGTCTAATAATCATTACTAGAAAAGAGGCCATTACCTCAATTCTTCTTCTTTCAAAGTTCCTCATCCTATTTTTTTGTAGTCACCATCAATAGTCACGGATGATGTTCTGGTGAAATATTCCTCCTCAAGAGAAATGGAATCTTAGTTAATGGATATTTATAACAAATCCTAGTGAATTGTTGAGGATGGATAACAGTTTACATCAAGATGGGGCTCCATTCATGTATTATCACACTTGATATGTAAGCCCTTTTAGGCCCATGTATTCATGATTTTTTCTTTTTATTGTAGAAAATATATTTTAAACATCTAGGATAGCATTTGAAATTCTCTTCCTTTTTTGGTTCAAGCATGTCAGCATTTTCAAATACATGTGAATGAATCTAGACCCCAAGAAATATCCATGTTGAACCAGAAAGTGTTGTGGTTTCCTTTATGTTCTTTTGCGTTTACATGTTGCTCTATTCTCTTTTTCTTATCCAGTTTAAAGGACTTACATTCCATGTTGCTCTGTTCTTGTTCTCTTTTGTGTTTACATGCTACTCTATTCTCTTTTTCTCATCCTATTATGTACTGGCATTTTGTTTCTTTTGATTCAAAAGTTTCAAATTCAACTTTCCATAAAATCTTATCTAATTCAACTTCAACTTGAAAACATGAGGACAAAGAAGACATGAGGGTATATTTATAGAAGTGGGGTGAATTTTCATCTCCCATGAACTTTCACCTATGCTCATGACACTTGAAATTCTTCAAGAATCTCTTATTTCTAATGACTCTCACATGTGCAATCAATCTTAACATTTCTATTGAGATTATTATAAAAAGTTTTTACACTATGAGAGCAGAGAAATTATAAGGAAAGTAGAGATGATTATTTTGAATCCTAAATGAATTGTTTCCAATGTTGTTGCAAAATTATGGAGGATTTCATGAGATGACGAATAGATTTTTTATGTTCATTTGTTGTATTGAATGTACATTTTCCTGCTACTACATTTTTCATCAAGTAGACGAGTTTTAAGACCAATATCGACATTCCCCAACTTGGTAGACATAATTCCTTGGGAATCTATATGGAGTCGTTATATGACATTTGATCTCAACCCTTGCAGAATGTGTGGCAATTGTATTTGTGCCTTATTTGCATTAAAAAGTGATCATATAACCAACTTGTGATGTTGTGCCTTTGGTATTGCTAAATTTTCCTAGAAGCATGTATGAAGATAATGTCCTGGCTTGTGAAAACCCTATTTGTACCTATGAGCCTCACTGTATTTAACTGAGTCAAAGAGAAACTCTTTGACTTACCAATTATTGACCTCTGTAGTTTTCAAAATGGCTTCTTGACATGAGTGTCGAGAGGACAAACATTTCAACTCAATTAAATAATGATTGTCCTATTTATTTCTTGCCATGTACTTTAGTGTTTGTCATGATATTAAATATTATACCATGTTATTATATGCTACACAATTCAATAGTATAGTTCAGGGTTATACTAGCATTGTAGATGGCCCTCCTTCGCAATGTTCTTTTTCCTCTTCTTAAGACAATATAAAATACTAATTGGATCCTATAATGCAATTTACAATCCTACATTCATATGAAAAATTAAGAATTCATTTTTAAAGAAGTTGCAAGACAACTAAAGCACAATGTTAACCTGGATCATGTTTCAAAATAAGGTCAAGAAAATTCAAGGGATCTGTCAAATGGTAATCTCATTATTGGAATGTTTATTTCTTGTCATGTGCTTCACTGTTTGTCATGATATTAAATATTATACCATGTTCATCTATTCTACACAATTCAATAACATAGTTCATGGTTATAATAGCATTGTAGATGGACCTCCTTCGCAATGTGCTTTTTCCTCTTCTTAAGACAATAATAAAATACTACTTGGATCCTCTAATGTAATTTACAATCCTACATTCATATGAAAACTTAAGAATTCCTTTATAAAGAAGTTTCAAGATAACTAAAGCACAACGTTAGATCATATCATGTTTCAAAATAAGGTCAATAAAATTTAAGGGATATGTCAAATGCTAACCTCAATAGGTAAGAAATTATACCTAAATATACATGCACCACCACATGTCTTTACAATTGTGCAAGAATTACTCAACGAGTAATAAATTACCAATTGAAAACTAGGCATTGCATTCTCTCTCATGAAATCCAAGAATACTTTGGGAGAATTTTAATGGGACCACAATAAGGAACTACAATGTTAGAGTGATTTTCCATAAAAGTATTTAAATGGGACTTTCTTGATCCAAAATATTCAAAGTATCACAGTCGCATGCAATATGTTGTTATGAAGATGCACATGTTGTTATAATTCCTTTTCCAAGTCCACCTTTGTTTGACCTATCTTCCAAGTGCGCGGGGTGATAATATCCAAGCCATGAGGACAGTTTTATCCAAAAAATTGAAACCTTCCCTCAAATAATGCATTAAAGGTGTTATAGTAAAACATAGAAACTAATATACTTGCCTGCTATTGCAAAGTCAATATATGTTCTCAAAGTGTGGATAATAATTTATACATAATCATTGTCCATCCATTGATGAGAAATTTTATATTGTTCCATTTCATAGATTTGTTAGGAAAAAGGATGTATCTTCTGCAGAGTTGTCTTGTAATACTGGATAAATAAGGTGGCTATCTCTAACCTTATTTTTAAAGATGCATTAAGAGAGAGAGTTATATGTTATATATTCAGGCCTAGTGCCATATTATAGTTCATAGTCAACCACAGATCATGATTTTATCTCGATGAAGATATTATATTCGACTTGCGACCTCAAGGCCCAGTCATGAATCTTAGTTACAGTGCAAGTCACACTTTTCGGTTTCAATCTCACTGTAATATAGAAGTGCAATATTTTACCTACTCATAGTCACAAATTAAATCTCCAACATAGATCCCAATTTAATTCCTAAGACCACTATGTTGATCAGCAGTTTTCATTGATGTCAACCCAAGCAACACTAGGGGCTAACCCAATATTGCATGGAAATTTTGACCTACCAAATTAATATATTCTGGGTAAATAATTATTTTGATGGTTTCTACTTATCAATATGTTTTCGTTTATATATGGCACGCCATGTAATTCTTCACGATTTGAGAGATATTCATGTTTGAAGTTTGTACCCCCAGTTAGTTAGCTAAAACACCATGGGGTTGGGGAATGGGTCATTGAAAAGTCATAATTAATATTTTTTTTAAGATCCTAAAATCCCTCCCACGTTCACTTGTTGAAGCCCCTCTCAACTTAAGCATTTATATAAATTGTGTTCCTCATTTCCTCCTTAGGCAAGGGATTCGGCCATCTGAAATAGGTCATCGTGGAATTTTCGCTCTAACTTTTTTTCTACGAAGGCTCAAAAGCTGAAATTTTTATGAGACGAAGCTGAAATCCTGAGGAAACTACAGTAAAAATTTCAGATCAAGATGTGCAATATTTTTGGATATATGATATGTGGAAGTCATGGTTTTTGTAGGCTCCTGAATTTCATCTCAAAGAAGTGACCTTGGTAAAATCGTCATAACTCTCTCTCTGAGTATCGGATTCAAATTCTGTAAAAAGTGGAAGATATTGCACAGTCAATATTTTTTTCTCTATCAATTTTAGAGCCAAATGAATAAATAGTGACACGTGGCATGCCGTAAAAGTGTGCTCTGCTGAAATAGTCCATAATTAGGGCATTGTGAGAAATTGGGTATAACTCTCTCTTGAAGAATCCAAATTGGGTCAGACCTATGGCATTGGAAAGATGACTCAGAAGACTACTACAGGACCAAAAATTAGATATTGAGGATCTGAAATAGAAAAGATACACCAGATTCAATATCGAGATCCTAAAAGGCAAGAAAAAGCTAGATCATGTGTTGTCAAAGATTGCAAAGGACCAGACTTTCTATGGAAGAAAAGAAAAGCAAGGTGCAGTAGAGGGTAGCATGACAAGAGCAGCAACCAGGGTGCATAACATCAACAATAAGTTCATCATATGAAGTCTTCAAGTGGGCAGCACTGCATACAATCATTGTAAAGGTATCATTGTACTTAGTCATTGTAAATACATTATTGTACAAATTGTACTAGTGTCTATCTACCAAGGGTTGAAGAGGCAGTGTTGGGAGGTCTAGGATCATCATTAGGTGGTTGTGTCAAATTTGAGGTTATGGTCTAGTATATCTTCTTCTTCTACATCATTCTATATCATTGTAAAGTGGACCATTTTCCCTGGTACGGGAGTCCATTCTTCTTTTATTCTTCTATAGGCTGGTAGGGTGGTGCTAGGGTGAGTTGTAGCTCATTGGGTGTTGGGGCATCCGTTCAATTGACTAATGAAGAATATCGGGCATTGGAGTGTCCATCCAGTGGGAGCTGGAGAAGAATGCTTTTCTAGATTCTAGGAAGTTGGAGCTTTATTTTCAATTGGAGTTGAATATTAAATAATTATTAGAATAGAATTAGGTGGTTTTTGTCCCAGAGTGGGTTTCCACCTTAAAAACTATGTGAATTTGTGTTACTCTTGTTTGGTGTTATCATTGTACAAACACTGATAATAATTGAAGATTAACTAATGCTCTAATTGTAAGGAATACTGATTCACCCCCCCCCTCAGTATTTCCAACAGACTACAAATTTTCAGTGTTATTTGCAACTTGGAGGCAAAGTATGCAGGACCAATCACACGTTGGCAATGCACATTGTATTTTTCACATGCGATAGAGGTGGTCTTGGTCGCAATTTAGGGGTCTTGAATCATAGGTCACAATGAGATTCTAATGTAACTGAAACTTTTGGGTGTGTTGTGCGATTGAAGGATGGAAACCTCTACTACTATCAAAATTTTGACCTGTCATTACCCTAGTCTTTAACACTACTTGAAATAATCTATGCATTGAATTTAAATGCTCATTTTTCATTGCTATGGTATCACACATGTTTAATTCTTCAATTTTATTACCATCCTGAAACTTCACACAGAAACTCCAAGTGAACCAAATATCCTCCATGAAAGAGGCGTACAGGAAAATACAAGGGTACTTACCAGCCTAAAAATTCACTCAAAATCTGCTGAAGGAAATCGCTTCAAAGTGTTCCAGAAACCTCGCCTTAACTGAAAATGCCAACGAGCAAGCTGGAAATCTTGCCTCAACTAAAAATTCCAACGAGAAAGCTTCAAAGTGAACCTCGCCTCAGCTGAAAATGCCAACGAGCAATAGTGGAGGAGCTTGCATGAAAAATCAGGTCGTGTTCGGTTTTTTTGTATTCCAATTTGTCGCTGGTGGGCTCGAAAACAACAGTGCTTCAGAGGTTTGCAGAATGTCGGGGGAGAAATGATTTTGTGGTTTTTTTATAAGAATAAATCTCTCAAACGAGAGTTAAAACAACTCTAGGCCAAGAGTTTTACAACTCTCGCCCGAGGTTTTACCCGAGAGTTTGTGTCAATAAAACTCTCGGATGAGAAAATACTTAACTCTCGTCCGAAGGTATTTTAACTCCAGTCTAACTCTCGGGTGAAACATTAAAAATCTCTCAGACAAGAGTTATAAAAACTCTCAGTCGAGAAATTGAGTTGACTATTTTCTCGAACGAGAAATTAGAAATTTCACCCAAATTATTGCCATCCGCCAGAAAGTGTTTCCCAACTTCGGGATTTCACCCTTATTCAAGTATAAAACAATGTAAACAACCATAAAACGAACTTCTTCAAACATAAAAAAAATTAAACAACCATAAAATTAAATTCACAGTGTAATTATAGATAAAAACCCTTACTTATCACAAATAACATAAAATACAAGTAAAGCAAACACATCAACTCAAAACATTGATCTGTCTTCAAAAGTACTTCATTAATGCTTAGATATTTCTCATACAATAAATTCCACCTTGCGCACTCAGCTACATGGGTCTACATACTCAGCTTCAGACTTCCTAAGGTCTTCGTGCACTCAACTATAGGAGCCTTTCCTCTAACCCAAAACCACAGACTCAGACTCAAAACAATATTACATCCAAGTGAATCTCATCAATTGACTCACTTATGACTTTTATCTTAGACTCCTTATATATACTTTTACATTACAATAACATGGTCTGAAAACCATGCAAAGAGTTCAACGTTCACAAAATATTCCCATCCCTTTACAAAATAAGGGGCTTTGACCCACCCCAAAGCCCCTAAGACTAAAAATGTACCTCAAGTTGCACACTCTGCTCCTTGAACTATGGTGTCTTTCTCCAACTTCTTTCTTTGAGGGGTACCATGACCAACATGACTTTAGAATGCAAGTTAAAGGTGTGCACATGAAGATCGTGTTCCAACTACAGGGTGCGTAGGATTCTAAGGTCGAGGATGCAGACGAGTGGGACTCGTTGATCAAGGACGTCACCAAATCATATGTTACAACTACAACGAAGCAAGACACTTCATGAGGGATTGTCAAAATCCCATGGCCCCCTCTTACAAGTATTGTAGATCTTTTGATCATGCAATATAATATTGCTTGATTTGATAGCAAAGATGCAGGAGAAATAAATCAGTCACCCACACAAAACTTACAAATGATGACAGCTAAGCCGTGTGAAGAAGAGTCTAGTGTTAACATAGTAACCCGAAGTGGCACAGTTACAAGGGAAGATAAAGTAGCGGGAAAAAATCCTATGGAGGACACATGGGTCAGAAAGGCTGGAGATAAGAATATTAGGCTCAAAATGAAAAGAGAAAAGAAGACATTTCTGGAGGTGAAAAATGGTTTCATGGACCCTGGAGCTTCAACATCTAGGACACAACTATAGACTCAACAGAATTTGATACCTTACAATAACAACACCCGGATGATTATTTTGACGAAGGAGTTTGATTCGACTATATTGAAATCATTTTTGCAGACTTTCTTGAAGTTATTAAGATATCAAAAGGATTTAGAAAGTATCTAGGTGTTGATAGACTCCTATGCGGGAAGGGAATATTTGTGCAGTGAGTCTCGTGTAGTAAATAAACTGCATCGGTATAAGAAGAGGACAAGTAGAGAAATAAGATTAACTGCACAGATTAGGGACTACGACATGGATCAGGTAATCTTGGACTTGGGATAATATGCCAATGTATTATTACCTAAGCAAACATGGGATCGCATGGGAAAACTTTAGGTACAGTGGTCAACAATCCATATTAGAATGGCTAACCAGAAAAATATTATTCCTATGGGAAGAGTGCCTGGTATAATAATAGACAGTGAAGGAGTGCGCACTATGGCAGATTTTGAAGTAATTGAGAATGTAAATGACAACAATCCATATCCAGCACTGCTTGGATTGGATTGGGTTTTTGATAATGATGCAATAATCAAACTGAAGAAGAGAAAGATGGTATTTAACAAGGCGATTTGAGGGTCATTGTTCCCCTAGACCCATCAAAAGGAATGTGGTATATAGAGCCTGTTCGTGATGAATACTGCGATACAGATATTAATAATATCTACAAGTTGACTACGCAGGAAAAATATTGGATAAATCCCACTGAAAATGAAAGGATAAGCTGGGAAAAGGATAGTTCATGTATTTAGAACTCTGATGAAGAACTAGAGAATTGGCATAATAGGCTACACGAAGTTTCTACCAGGTGTTGTAACAGAATTACAAGATCACGTCGATGCATCACTACAGAGGTATGTAATTTTCCTTACTATGATGGGATAGGAGATGTTAATATGTTTCTTGATCAATTTTAAAGCGAAGTACCCAAATAACAAAGTTTCCAAGATTTGGATGTAACACTGAGATCTACACCTGCTAGTTGATGGGTTAATCATAAGGAAAATATTGGGAGTTGGAGATAATATTGTAGATTGATGATTACTAGATTTTGTCAAGTAAATACTAGAATCAAAATGAAATATTATGGCAAGGATTACCCTCAGGGGCACATTTTTCATTGGACTATGATGTGGGGTGAAGATCCAGCACTAAAGTGAGTACATATATTCTTTCACACATTATATGTGATACTTATGAATTGGTATCTTGAAACTGAACTACGACATGGAACAGCGAATTAGGAAGATCTAGTTGAAGGATTCTTAAATTATTTTAGTTTTGGAGATGACTTTCAGTACATAGACGAAGCTCTTCAAGCAGTCTGAGCAAGGATTTTTAAGACTACAACTCTGCTAACCTGGACACAGCCTTATTAGGCTGTACCGTTGGAGTATGCAATAGATTGTTATAATGTGACAACGTAACAGGATGATGAAGCTCTGTGCAATTTTAATATTCCATAATCAGAGAGACATCTCAAGGTTTTTATATCATAACCTGAGATCCTTGACATAACGCAGCCAATGAAGACGCAGAAGGTGAATATATGGTCAAAGGAAGAGCCAAAATTTGTGTTGATTGGAGATTATTGGGATGTAGATACAGCCAACAAGGTTGCAAAACTCTTACATGAATATCAAGAGATATTTCCCACAAAGTTTTCTGAACTAAAGGGGATAGTAGGAGACCTCAGAGTTATAAGGATAAATATAAAACCAAATGTGAAGCCAGTGAAAAATAGACCCTATATATTGAACCCAAAGTAGAAGTAAAAGGTGAAGGAGGAATTGGAAAAGATGATTAAGGCTGGCATAATTTAACCTATGGAGGAATATAAATGGGTAAGTCCTATGGTTGTTTAGGAGAAGAAGAAAAAGGGTGAAATCAGAATTTGTGTTGATTTGAGGAAGTTGAATGATGCATGTGTGCATGACCCAATGCTGTGAAACCAACTCCAAAAATAGAAGAAAAGAGATATCAATGCCTTAGAAATAAGCCACTTTGAGGGGGCAACCTCAAATACATTACATGAATGAACAATTCTTGGATGATACAATTTACAAAACCTCCTTTCTATATATAGGAGTCCATGGGGCCATAATGTAATCCTAGTGGGCCACAATGTAATCCTAGCCGACCTAACAATAATAATTTATGGGCACAATAATAACAAAATGGGGGTTACAAGGGTACAATAATAACAATAAGGGGGTTACACTAACAATAATAAGGGACTATACTAGTGATATAGGGACCTAACATGCCCCTCTCCTTCAAAAAGTGTTGTCCTCAATGCTTGAGTAGCTCTTGGTGCTTCTGTATAAAATTCTCATCCTCCCATGTAGAATCTTCAGTGGGTAAGTTCTTCCACTTGATGAGATACTCTGAAATTGATCGATTCCGTAGCTGTCGAGTTCTTGTTTCCGTGACCGCTTCAGATTCCAATATGATTTTCCCTTCCTCATCAAGTTTTAGAAATATTGTTTGAACTAGAATGTTTTCACCTATAACCTTATTTAAGCATGAAACATGGAAAACTGGATTCACTCGTGAAGAAGCAGGAAGCTCCAATTTGTATGCCATAGTACCAATATTTTGCAACACCTTGTAAGGACCATAGTACTTTGGCGATAATTTATTATCCTTCTTAGCTTGCTTGAGGGACATTTTTTTGTATGGTTGTAGTTGTAAAAATACCCAATCTCCTACATCAAAACTTCTCTCGCTGCGATGTTGATCTGCCTGTTGTTTCATTCGATTTTGTGCCAAATTCAGGTTATCCTTTAAGAGTTGGAGAACTTCTTGCTGATGCTCGATGTGATCTTCCACTGCTTGAACCTTAGAATTTTCTCTTAAAAATGATGTGATGGATAGTGGATGATATCCATAAAGTGCCATAAATGGGGTCATTTTTGCTGCAGTATGGAATGAAGTGTTATACCACCATTCGGTGAGAGGTAACCACTTGACCCATTGTGTTTGTTTATCAGATACAAAACAACGAAGATATCCTTCCAAACATTTATTTACTATCTCAGTTTGACCATCAGATTGAGGATGATAAGATGAGCTATGAGCTAATTGAGTACCCAAACAGGAAAATAACTCCGTCCAAAAATTTCCAGTAAAAATGGGATCTCTGTCGCTCACAATAACCCTTGGGCTTCCATGTAGCTTTTGAATTCTGTCCATAAATGTAGTAGCAATTGTACTTGCTTTAAATGGATGAGATAATGCCCAAAAGTGTGCATACTTGGTAAGTCTATCAACTACCACCATGATGACACTCTTTCCTTCGGACTTAGGTAAACCTGTGATAAAATCCATTGAAATCTCCTCCCAACGTTGACTTGGAATGGATAAAGGTTGTATAAGACCCGGGGTCTTAATTGTCTCAACTTTATTCTGCTGGAAAACCAAACATTCCGTCACAAAATTTTGAATATCAGATTTAAGGCCATCCCAAAAAAATTCTTTCTTCACCCTTTGGTAAGTTTTTAAAAATCCCGAGTGTCCTCCTAAAGGAGAAGTGTGCAATTCCAGAAGAATCTTTTGTTTTAGTTGGGAATTCTTACAAAGATATAAGCAATCTTTATACCATAAGGAATCATTTTTCCAACTAAATGTATCAGATGTACTAGGATCTTGCTGCAAATTTTGAATGAGTGTCCATACATCTTTGTCCTTTTTCCATTCATCTCTTGCTTCGGTTATCCAATCTGGTTGGATAATAGAAATGGCACAAAGCAATGCTTCCACCTCTTCATTATTTCTTGAGAGTGCATCTGCAACAACATTTAGCTTCACTTTTTTGTAGATTATTTCAAAGTCATAACCCAACATCTTTGTGACCCATTTTTGCTGCTCTTCTGAAGATAGTCTTTGTTCCAAAAAGTGTTTAAGACTATCATGATCAGTTTTTACCTTGAAGTGTCTTCCCATTAGGTAAGTTCACCATTTCTTTAGTGCATATAGTATTGCTAACATTTCCTTCTCATAAATAGGTTTCTGTAAATACTTTCCTTTGATTGGGCGACTTTCAAAAGCAATGGGTCTTCCTTCCTGCATTAAAACTGCACCAATTCCATTTCCTGAGGCATCACATTCCACAATAAAGATTTTTGTGAAGTCTGGCGTAGCTAAGACCGGTGCTAGGCACATTGCCTCTTTAAGATGTTCAAAGGCCTTAGTTGCTTCAGGAGTCCATGAAAATGCATCTTTCTTCAATAATGTTGTTAGAGGTGCTGCTATTCTCCCATAATTTTTAACAAACTTGTGACAATACCCTGTTAACCTGAGAAATCCTCGCAACTTCTTTATGTTGTGGGGACTTTCCATTCCTTAATGACTTTAATTTTGTTAGGGTATACCTTAACACCCTTGTTAGATACAATATGACCCAAATATTTCACCTCTTGTACTCCAAAGAAACATTTGGATGTTTTTGCATATAATTGTTTCTCCTTTTTCTTCTTGATACATCTAGCCTTCTTGAGAGTTTGAGGTGGTAATTCCACCTTGTCACATTACACAATATGGTCGGGCTCATTTCTTCCTATTCTTGGGTTGGTTCCCGGTGTATATCCTCTTCTTGTTCATTTTCTTCTTCCTTTTCACAATCTATGTAACAAAATTTCTTCTTAGGACACTTATGACCTTTAGTGTATTTTCTATCACAACTGTAGCAAAGCTCTTTTTCTCTTTGTCTTCCAGTTGTTGTGGTGTCAACCTTGTAGGTTGTGGAAATCTAGGAGTAGCAACACTTTCCTCTTTATAGAAGTGAGTGGTAGGCTTCCTTGTCGCTATAATTTTACATTCAATTTTTCTTGCCAACCTAAATGCCTTCTCCAATGAATCAGGTTACAAAACATGAACTTCATGTTGGATGTTATCCTTTAAAGTACCTATGAAGAGATCAATCCTATGTTCCTCTAGAATATCAGTTACCCTTATATTCAATTTTTGGAAGTCCTCGATGTGCTCCCCCACTGAACACTTTTGTTTGAGATTTATCAATTGGCTAAAGAAAGTGTTTCTCTTTGTATCCTCATAATGTGCTATCATTTCCTCCGTAAAAATTGACCAAGTGACAATTTTTTATGGGAGCAAAGCCATCGATACCATACAAATGTATTTTGTTCTAAATGTAAAGTTGCAATGTGTACCTTTTGTGTGTTTTGCACATTATGGAGATGAAAATATTGCTCCATCTGTAGTATCCCATGTTACGGGATCCTTTCCATTTCACTTCCTCATATCCATTTTTTGGAATATGGTGGTTCTTCCCTCCAACATTAGAGTTTATGAAATCATGATTAACATTTATTTTCTCATATAGGTTTCCTCTACTATCTTTTCACCATTAGGAAAAATTTCTTGTTTCAACTTTGTAGACCTTCCATGTACACTTTTAGATCGTTCTTCATGTTTTCCATCTTAGCTTCCATGTCATCCATCTTAGATTCCATGCCATCCATCTTAGCTTCCATGTCGTTCTTCAAACCATCCATCTTAGATTCCACTCATTTCTTCAAACCATCCATCTTAGTTTCCACGCCTTTCTTCAAAACTTCCATGTCATTTTTTGTTGTGTAATGTTCCCAATTAACCATTGCTACTTGGAACATTATGATTTCTCCATTTTTGAAATAAGAAGTAGGAAACACAATAAAATCTATCCCGGTGTGAAAATGGATTGAGGTAGGAGGATAAAATAAAGCCTCTTGAGTGTGAAGAGGAGAAAAATCAAGGAGCTAGCTATAGTTGACCAAGTCAACAGCGCTATCACAAGGGAGGGAAAGCCACTAGGGCAGCACAGTTTTGAAGGAGGAAACTTCTCAAGGAATCTACATCACCAATGAGTGGGGCTCGGGATGGAGAAGCTCACTTAGGATAAAAAGGAAGCAATGGAAGAAAAAGGATTCATTCATTCATGCTTCTTGTTTTAGTCTTATGACTGATTTCAAGCTCCAGCTATTTAGCCGGAGTTGCAGCACTGTTTAGTGCAAGAGTTCTCATGTGGGAATTCTAGTTTCATCATTGTTATAGCTAATTGGGAGATCTAAGGAGGAGGTCTTGAGTTCCATTCTCATCAAATATCTTGAGGAAAGCCATCCTATAACCTTGACAGCGTAGTCACTTCTAGTGAATGCATTATTTCTGCAAAAGCTGTAATAGTTGGGGTTGTATCTATCCATTTGTGCTTATTTCAGAAGAGGAGGAGTTGATTTCCAATCCAGGAGTTCTATTGAGGGAGGCCTTGAGCCAATTCTTGTATTGTGTGTCCCTTTTTGAGCATATCAGATATTTCTTAATACATAGTTGTTGGGTACAGCGTTATTTTCTGCAGTGTTGTATCTTGTGTTGCTATTTTGCGGATACCCTTGCCAGGAGGTCTTAATGTGTTTGTAAAAGAGGTCGATCCTCTCATTTCTGATATTATAATGAATGAAAGCTCCAGATATATGTTATTCCATCTATTTATGTAGTTTTCATAATAAAAATAATGTTGTTTCTACCTCCGGCATTTCTATTTTATGATGTACTGGGTTTGTGATGCTTTTTAGCATATTTGAGTTGGGGATATCTGTTTAATGTAGCTAGAGTTATTTGTTTCTGGTGCTATTCTATATTTAAGCTACATACAGCATATTTTAGAGGATCCAAGCTCTGGATTGTGTTATTCTTGCATTGGTTTCCTTATAAAGCGTCCTCATTGGAGATATTACTGAAATTCCTGAAAAGGAATATTACATGTTTCTCTTTGCGAGAGAGAAATTTGTTACACTTGCTCTTGTAATTTTGATATGTCATGTTGCCATTATTTGTCTTCATGAGTCATAGTAGAGCCTTCTAAAGGCTTAATGGGTGTTGAATTATTTTTAGGGGCCATTTGAGATCCAATACTGATATTTATTCTACAATATGCCCTTAGAATCAATTCAACTTGATTCTTCAAACTAGAATTATGCAATTCGGAAAAAAAATACACACCTTTTACTTGCTTTTGAGGAGCTTGATATTGAAATTGACTTATCTCTATATTTGCAGATCCTCAATATCTGAAATTCGGCCTTGTAGTAGTCTTCTGAAGCTTATTTCAAATGCCATAGTTCTGACTTGATTTGGATTATTCAAGGCAAAGTTATGTCCAATCTACCACAATGACCTAATTATGGATTGGTTCAGTAGAGCGAACTTGTACGACTTGCCACGTGTGATTGTTTGCTCTTTTGGCTTTGAAATTTATAGACATGAAACTAAATTCTGTGTACTTCCAGTCACATTTTACAGAATTCCACTCCGATGCTCAGAGAGAGAGTTATGAATATTTTCCTATGATCACCTCTTTGAGATGAAATTCGGGATCCTGAAAAATACCTACATTCCACAGATCATATCCCCGAAAATATTACGACCCAAGCTCTGAAATTTTGTGACGATGTTCCTCACGATTTCAGCTTCGCACTATAAAAATTTCAGCTTTTGAACCTTCGTATAAAAACAGTTATAATGAAAATTCTAGGATGACCTTTTCAAGTGAAATTCAGGAGCCTGCAAAAAGCCCTAACTTCCATAGATCATATCTCTGAAAATGTTGCGAACCAAGCTCTGAAATTTTGCGAAAATGCTCCATAGGATTTCGGCTTCACACTCTAAAAATTTAATCTTTTGAAACTTCGTATAAAAAATGTTATAGCGAAAATGCCATGATTACCTGTTTGGAGCAGCGAAACCCTAGAATCCAAAGCTTTGATACCAAATGTTGTGAAACTAGCTCCAAAAATAGAAGAAAAGGGATATCAACGCCTTAGAAATAAGACACTTCAAGGGGGAAACCTCCAATACATTACCTGAATGAACAATTCTTGGATGATACAAATGACAAAACCTCCTTTCTATATATAAGAGTCCATGGGGCCACAATGTAATCCTAGTGGGGCCACAATGTAATCTTAGCTGACCTAACAATAATAATTTATGGGCACAATAATAACAATATGGGAGTTACAGGGGTAAAATAATAACAATAAAGGGGTTACACTAACAACAATAAGGGACCTAACACCCATTCCCTACACCTTTCACAGATGAAGTATTGGATAATGTTGGAGGGCAGGAGGCCTACACTTTTACAGATGGCTTTTTAGGTTACCATCAGATTAGAATTACACCAGAAGATAGGAGTATGACAACTTTTTCCACTAAATGGGGATCTTTTCAGTATACAGCCATGCCTTTTGGGTTGAAGAATGCTCCTACAATATTCTCTAGAGTTTTAGTCATGACTTTTGAGTATATAGACAAATTTTTGGAAGTTTATTTTGATGATTGGACAGTGTTTGGACTGCTAAAGAAACATGTTGTGAGCTTACGATTGATGTTGGATATGTGTAGGAAGTATAAAATATCTTTAAACTTGAGGAAATGAATTTTTTGTGTACCTTTTGGTATACTATTAGGGCGTGATTTTTTCAAACAAGGATTAATGGTATACCCTATGAAGATTGCTGCTATAGTGAACTTGGAACCACCTAAGAGTGTGAAGAAACTACGCACAACACTGGGACATATTCGCTATTACAAAAATTTTATAAAGACATATGTGTAGATAATTGTGCCAATGGAAAAGCTATTGAAGGAGGATGTTACTCATTGTTTGGACAACGAATTCTGAAAGAGCCTCGACATACTGAAGGAGATGATGGTAAATGCACCGATTCTAGCTTTCCCAAACTGGAATAAGGAGTTTCACCTACATGTTGATGCATATTTCATAGCATTGGGTTCAATACTTGCACAACCAGGTGATGGATACATTTATCACCCCATATATTTTGCAAGCAAGAAATTTTCCAAGGCCGAGAAGAATTATTCCACGATAGAAAGAGAGGGATTGGCCATGGTTTATGCATTACAAAATTTCAAGCATTATTTGTTAGGAGCGCACTCCAAGATGTTCATAGATCACTCTGTGCTGAAGTATTTGGTGAACAAGATTGTTCTAGGAGGGAAGATATATAGATGGATAATGTTGTTCCAGGAGTATGATTTTGAAGTTATAGTTAAACCGGGAAGGTTGAACGTTGGGCCTGGTCATATAACGAGGATAGAGACAGGTGAATAACCCACAAGCATTGAATAAAAACTACCAGATGAATAGTTATTTGCAATAAGGGTTGCAGATGATCACTTCGTAGGCATTATTCCATTTTTTATCATGGGGATGGCACCCATGTAGTACACTATGCAGCAGAAAAAGGAGATGGTAGTCAAGACAACTAATTTTTATTTGATTGCAGGACATTTGTATAAAATGGGGCCAGATTAAATAATTCTCAGATATGTCTCTAATCATGAAATACATATAATTTTAAAAGAAGCTCATGGCAGAGTTGTATGAGGACATTATGCGGGAAAATCCATTGTGTAGAAGATTTTGAGAGTTGGATTATGGTGGCCCACACTCCACAAAGATGCAAAAGAATATTCCAAGTCTTGTGATGCTTGTCAAAGGACATGATTAAATGCCTCTAGGAGAGATGAAATGCCCTTGAATCCACAAGTGACATTGGAGGCATTTGATAAGTGTTCAAAATACTTTTTTGGACCGATTAATCCACCAGGGAAGAAGATTGACTTGAGGTATATCATCGCTGCCACATATTATTTTACCAGATGGGCCAAGGCAAAGCCAGTAAAGGATTGCAACGTGGATATTTTTGTGAATTTCATATTTGAGTACATTCTATCCAGATTTGGGTGCCCGAATATTTTGATGAGCGATATAGGGTCACATTTCTTACATAAAACTATTGAAGCATTAACTGAGGAATTTCAAGTGCATCATCACAACATCACACCCTATCACCCTTAGGCAAATGGAACAATTGAATATTTTAACAATATTTTGGAAAATGCTCTAAACAAAGTATGCAATGTCAACAGGAATGATTGGGATCTAAGAATTCTAGCATTATTATGCGCTTACAGGACAACTTGCAAAAATCTGACAGGATAAACACCGTTTAGGTCGGTTTATGGACAGAAAGTAGTTATGCATATGGAATATATTGTGCCTAGTCTAAGAATTGCAGTAATAACATACATGGCATAGAGTGATATCATGGAAGAAAGGTTAGAATAGTTGCTTGCTCTTGATGAAGATATATTCATTGTAGGATATCATTAGCAAGTACAAAAAGCAAGGAAAAAATCTTAGCATGATAGGCATATCAAGCAGAAAATATTCAAGGAGGGATACCTCATATTTTTGTATGATAGTAAGTTCACAAATTTCCCAGAAAAATTCAAGACACATTGGTTAGGGTCATATATTTTAAAGGGTATATCGGATGGTGGTGAAGTACAGCTCGCGAAGATTAATGGTGAATTATTTCCTGGACGAGTGAATGGTAGGAGGATTAAGATATATAGGGATGATTATGTCCCTGGAACTTTGCACTAACTATATGAATGGGTAATAGTCGTAGTGCCACATGTAGTTGAAAGTGGGTGTGGGACTATAAACTAATTTTTCAAAGGACTTCGCCGAAGTTGGATTACTGCACGAAAAATTGAAGGATGTCAAAGTCAAAGAGAACTACGATGAGGGAGGAATGACTATGACATAAATTAAGGTCCATCAAATTTCACCAGAAATATGACTGTTGGAAGAGAAAAAGCTAATTCGACAGGAAAATTTCCATTAAAAGGAGAGGGGGAAACACATTTATTGAGCATGGCTGGGAAAATCTGTCGCCAAATCTTCATTAATGAGATGAATCTAAAGAAAATCATGTGGTCTAAAATTCAAATTATCTATAAATATTGCATCCCACTCCGCATTTTGACACTTTTCTCACTGAGAATCGGAATCGTGCTCTTGTGCCTAAGTGTGAGCCAAGCTTTAAGTTGTATGTCTGAGAAGAGTTTCAAGGACATTTCTGGGGAAATTCTCAAGAAAGGATTAGCTATAATCATGACTAATACACCAAGTCCAAGTGTGAGAGGGTCGAGGTCACTTAGGAAGCAATGGGTTGCAGGAGAAGTGGCACAAACAAAGCAAAAGAAGGTTAAGAAACTAGTGGCGTCCCCTGGTGTAAGGCAGTCCCCAAGGAAAATTACCGAGGAGAAGATAACTAAAGTGTGGCTCGACAAGAAAAAACAACCGATGGAGGTCCAGGATACTGATGAAGAGGAAGTTGTAGCTTATATTCCTAAATATGTTATAGCTAAGGAATTTCAACCTATTTCTAGGTTGTTGTCGTATCTACCACCAAGGAAGTCGGGTGAAAAATTAGTAAAGGATCTAGAAGCTGTGAAATTTTTTGTATTTACACCATTACTGTCAAATGATGTACCCTTTGAGGGAGAATAATTGGAGAAGGTACCTCATAAACAGATGGAAGAGTGGGATTTCAACGACAGAAGCAAGTATCCGCAATTTGAGCCCAATCGATACTTGCGCATGGTGCACTACCAGGAGAATGATTTCACAAGATTGGAACAACATGGCTAAGAGGAAAAATGGTTCCCGTCACCATATTTGATCACAAAGGTTGATATTGTGCAAGTTATAAGCCTTTGGCTGACTTATTGGTTGTCTCCAAAAAATGGAGCAGAGACTGAGTAGGCAGGAACCAGTGGGAAAGATATCACCACAAATAAAGACACTGCGGTGGAGAAGGAAACAAAGAAACATACACAAGTCATAAAAGCCATAGGAAAATTAAAATATGTAGAGAATGAAACAGGAAAAGAAACCGAGAACGCCATAGGGAAAGACACGGAGCTAGACACAGGAAAAGATGCAGAGATAAAAACTGCGAAGGAGACAGAAAAGGATGGCTAAGAGGATGAAGATACAGAACATGAGGCAAGCGGTCAGGATCCTTTCACAGATACAGAATAGTTCATTGTGAAGAGAAGGATACCACAAATAATAAGTGCGCAGAAAAAGCATAAATCATAGAAATCGTAGGGCACAGAACCGATGAGCCTCATAAAGGGGGACATCGATGATATCATTGATAACATGCAGGATGTCACCGAAGATATGTGGAATGAGATAAAATATCAGTATAAGGTTGTATTGACAAAGGTGCAGTAGGGCATGAAAGAGCTAAAAGTGATATCATAGACAGCAAGACCACAAGAACAGTCTGCCACTCAAAAAGTTCAAGAGAGTGTGGTTCAAGCGAGTGTGGTACAAGCGAGCGTAGTACAAGCGAGCCAGCAGGCACAGCCACTGCACCAATTAGAGATGACTACTAAGGTTCGTGTTTTGTAGGTAACTGGAGGGGCATTTTATTTTGAGGATGCAAAGGATCATGAGTGCGCCAAGCATTAGCACAACCTTCGTTTAAATATTGTTGCGTTGCCCATCCATACACTGCATGACTTCCACCAAGGGGTCACAGATGAGTTGAAGGTGCACAAGAAGTGCGCCTCGAATATCACTGAGGAAATAAATCAGGACAACCATAAAATATTTAAGGAAATGAATAAGGTGCTCCAAGATCAAGATGAGTTGATTCAGCATAGATATAATTTGGAGTAAATTCTCACCAAGACTTGTAGTGAGCTTCCAGACCTCAAGGTCCAAGCCAAGGAATCCCTAGCTAAAAATATTGCAAATATTTCCCTTTAAATCAGGGAGTCCAAGAATGAAATGGACAAGACTAAATGTGAGCTTCAAATGTAGATCGCTAAGCTTCAGATGAGGTTGCAGCCAGCTACATAGCCAAAAGTGCACAAACAGAATGAAGTAGATATGAAGGCATCTCCAGAATTTATCTCCACCACAGTCAAGGACTGTAGAAAATTTATCGAAGAAACCATGGAAATTTGGACCTCGTGCGGCAAGACGATCCTAACATTCAAAATATTGATCAGAAGATCCAACAAAAGTAGAAACAGTTGGACAAGATTACGGCCATTGCGAGGACCTTAGCACCTGTGTAGCAACTTGCTCGGATTATAGAAGGCAAATTTATGCAGAACTAGATCGAGGATATGTGTATAAAGGAGTATTTGATCACAGAAAGAACACAACCATGGAAATATGAGGTCATTCAACTATCTCAGATAGTTGAAGCAAAAGGAATTGCTTCAAAATATCATTGGGCCAACATCAAAGAAGTTGTTAGAGGAGTTGCGCCATGAAGAGAAGAAGTTTGTAGAATTGGTTCAACAATTAAAGAAATCATACACCAACATTTCTGAAACGTTTCAGAGCGCACCAGCTAAGTGACTTGGGATGAATCACATGTGAGTGTTGGGGGCATCTTGGGTAGGGCCCAACTTGGTCCAATTTTGGGTAAAATAATCTGCAACTCAAGGAGTGGAGTGCGTGTTCTAGTGAAGAAGAAATCAATCGAGTGGAGTTTTAAAGAGTTTAGGGTCTTTGGGGTAGGTCAAATGTCCTCTTTTTGTAAAGGTATCAGGTTATTTTGTTAGTTTTTAGTCCACCCATGGTATGTGTACCATGGTATTGTAAATGTAAAAGCTATATAAAGTGAAGCCATGTTGATTCAAAGATATTAGATCCATCATTGTATGAGTTAAAACCGTGAATTATCTATGCTTTGGTCTATTTTTGGTATTAGAAGAAGGCTTCACAGCTATGTGCATGGAGGCCTTGGTCTGCAACTGACTGCACAGACCACCTATAGCTATGTCTGCAGGTTGAAGAAGGATTGTAGTGAAAACGTTCATCATTAATAAAGAGAAGAAAGGTTCTAAAGTATTTTTGTGTTATTTGCGCAATCTGTTTATAATCTATACATGAAGGCATTTTATGCATCATGAAGTATTGTATGTCTTTTTATGCAAAGAGAGGTCTATTATATTGTTTATATGATTTTTATGATGTTGAATATTGCATAAGAATTGGTAAAAGCGCAGTGCGCGATAGTATTAAGTGAGTAGTTAGGGCTTCAACTGTCAAAGTAGATAATTGCATCCGCACATTTCAAAAAAGCATAAGGAATAAGTTTAGCAGTAAATCCATGTCCTATTATCCCTCTAGATGCATAAACCTAGTTCTAGCATCCTCCAATATTTCCTTGGGTGAGACTGCGATCTGTGCTACAAGCCGTTGCCAAAAGTGCTGGTAATAAATGGTTTTTTTGGCAGTGCAACTACTCCAAACCTGGGTCTTGAACCCTTCAAGCCAACATGCACCCCCTTGTTCCTCCTCCTCCTCATCCTCGAGGAGTCTCATTGACTTGATATGTTGTTCTGTCTAGTCAATCAGCTAATGCATCAAACACTCTACACTGGTCCATGTGATGAGTTGAAGAGGCACATAACTCACAATAAGTGTTGTTAGGGAAATTTGAATATTTCTACAAAATGGGGCAGATGCGTGGAATACGTATGTATTATTTACAAATATCACAATAAGAATTTGATGCAGGATTCTGTTAATTTGGAAATCCATGGAATTATTTTTGGCCTTTATATATACCTCGTGTTCCTATCTGTGCAAATCCCGCCGCAGGAGGAGTTCCTGAGGTCCCCCTTGTTCAAAATACACCCACTGAGCCACACAATCGTGGGCACTTTGTTATTAGGTGTCCCTTAATTAATAAATGTGTACACCATATGTTCAGTATTGTTGGTCGTAGTGGTTTCATGTCTTTCAACTTCTCTTTAAAACTTGTGATCTAATGTTGCAAACCCAATATAGAAGGATCTTGGATTGTTGTTCTGCCCCGATATTCATGAGGGTATCCTACCATGGCTTCATTCCTTGTTGCTTGCTCCAAAGCATCATGCGACGTGTAAATATTTTGTTAGGTCAGTGGTGTCTGTTTAAGAGGTAAAATCACTTTAATAAACGAGTCACATTGATGGTTCGAGTCTATGTGATAACTTAGTTTTCCAATTGCATCTTTAAATCTTCGTATCAGCTCCAAATCTGTTTCTCCTTCTCGTTTTTTAATTTCCCATAGTTCATAAAATTCTTGCTGATTCATCTGAGGAAGTTTGAATTCTTGCACGACTTCTCTTTTTACATCATCTACTGTAGGATTTTGATGTAGCTCTAACCATTTGATGAACCACCTCAAGGATCTCTCTCTAAGAGTGGTTTGAAACTCAATCATTTTGCCAGCATATGGCATTTGGCGGGCCCTCCATATGGCTTCGCACAAGTACCAATGTTGCTCCATGTCATCATTCCATTTTCCAATAATTATGGGTATTGCATGAATAATCACGCCATATCTAATTGTGCTTGAGGAATAAGTACAAATCCTTTTGATCTAGGCTTTAATGATCCTTGCGGGGTCTTTCCAGTATTACCACTGCTACTAGTGCTAGCTCCATATGTAGTTTGCACACTATGAACTTTAATAACTTTAATTAACTTCGAAAAAAATTGATCAGGATTTTTATAAAGTACCAAGGGAAACTATGAAGTAGTGGGAGGTACTGACACGGAGATCGTATTTCCCTTTAGCTTGAATGCCTCTTTTTCCGCAAATAATATTTTCATCATGACATGCATGTCATCATCAGAGTCATATTTTGAGCTTGCATTTTCTATTATGTCTGACATATTTACTTCTGCGGATCAGGATGGGCTCCTATTATCTTCTCGATTCTTAATCCTTACAACAGACCCTTCATTCCTTGTCGTTCCTACTGCTATTTATTCTCCTATTGAAATTCACAAGACCTCTCCTCCTTGGTACACATCATTATTTTTCCTATTGATCTCCTACATTTCCCTTTCCCTCTATTTGTGATATTCGATGCACCCTTAGATCCCTAGATTTCTTAAATTCATCTGCATCCATTTCATTGATCCCTTCATATCTTCTTGTTTTGTATCATCCCTCCATTTAGGTAATCCCCCCGTTACTATTTTTTGAGGCTTCCATGCTTTCATTTTGGAATGCTAATAACCCTTATTCCACCATTAAAACTTTAATCCACAGAGGGATTTCCTTCAGCAACTTCCCCTGCAACCTTCATATGAATATATCCTCAAAATTACAAAAATATTGGTGTCTTTCTGTAGCAAACTCAATAACATATCCTTCTAGTGTATTTTTTACCCAAAATTTTATAGCTTAGGTTCGATTAGTGTCCAACCAATGTAGTTCCAATAGATCTGGTTTCATCCAGGTACGACGAGATCTACTTTGCTCACCTGATTTTCCTTTGATATACGGCCTCTATAACTAGTTATAAAGATATTTAGGAAATTTACCCCAAAATATCTCATACTGATCAATAGCCGAATCTGAGTATAGGATCTGAACCTTCAACTTTCTTTCCTTTTGTCATCGGAGTTGGGTTTTTGTTAGATGAATCGATCTACGTGGTCATCCCAAAAACGTAATAGTTATTTCTTATAAATCCTTGATACAATATTCCAACCTGATTTTAGATTTCAGGTCCTGACAATGGAACCATTTTTTGGCTAAAACTAATAACCGGGTAAAGACCCAGGTTCAGGTGGAGGGGCCAACAAGGCTTCGTCGTAGTATAAGACAACGCTGGAATTTTCACCTTACCCAAGATTAAGTAAGGAGTCTCACCCGAGGTGTGCCACAACCTTAGTTAAATGAGATATTTGGGATTTGAATATCATAAGAGAAACTATCGGTCACTATCCCCTTATAACATTGTTATCATAACCAAGAAATCATTCTGTAAGAGCTAAACATATCATCAAGTAAAGAGGACTGAAATATACATAATAAAAAAATTTAACTACTGAGTATTCAGATAACCATAAAAATACAGATCACACATATGATATATGGACCATAGAACATTTCTCTATATTGACTTCATTATAATACATTACATTCAGCACATGGGTGTCTTTCACAAAGAACATTTGAGACTAAACAACACAGAATTATAGGACAACCACCATTAGGGGAATTTTGAGGTCTAAAATGGGCCTCCTAAGAAAAATGTACAAACAAAATAAACTTTATAAGAACCAATAGGATTAAATATGATGATGTAAACCATGGGAGATGATTCACCATTTTTGGAGTAAAAAAGTAAAAAGATTAAAAAATAATAAAAAAATAAAACTATTTTTTCAACTCATATTTTCAACATATCTCCCTAAGGTTTTACTCAAATTTTGAGTGAGAGTGCTCATTGGATGCAAAATTCAATTCCTCATCCAAAGAGTGCCATGTTGCATACTTTTTATGTACCCCACTACACGAAAAATGATAAATACATGAAAAAACATGATTGCAATCACGTTTTTCATGTATTTCTCATTTTTTGTGTAGTAGGGTCCATAAAAAATATGCAACATGGGTACTAATTGGATGAGGAATCAAATTTGGCATCCAACGAGTGTTTCCACTCAAAATTTGAGTAAACCCATAGGGAGATAAGTTGAGAATACAAGTTGAAACAATAGTATTTTCTTTTTTCCCTCTAAAATTTGATGATGTACTCTAATATTATTTTATTATTTCCACTATTATTTTACAGTTTCCTTAGGAGGACCATTTTAGACCTCAAAATTCCCTTAATGATCACACCATGGTTCTCATCCTTCTGTGATTGACTTATCTTTCTCTTTCATTTATGTCTTTCTTTCCTTATTCCGCATTTCCCAAATGAACTGCTAGTCTCTCCTCTTTCTTTGCTCGGTTTCCTCCACTGCCTAGTTGTTTCTGATTTTTCCTACTTTCCTTCTGCAGCTCATATTTCTCTCCAATTCACTCCCTGTCTTTTCTGCAACTGTAATATTCCAAAATTAGCATGCAACTAATTGGAATATTGAATTTTTCTTTTGTCACCTAGCAGTTGAATAAATGGGTAAGAAGGCCCATGCATATTAAAAACAGGAATAAAATCCCTCATGTTGTGAAAAGGGATCATGATACTAGCTGGATTTTACACTCTCATGTGTGAACAAGGACAAATTCATGTGGACAAGGTCAAGTTTGACCAATTCAATAGCGCTGGTATGAAAGGAGGAGATCATCCATAGAGACAGCGCAGTGCAAGTAGGAGAAAGATTCCTTAGTGGAGGAAACCCTAATGAGTGGGGCCCAAGGCAAGAAGGCTCACAATTGTTTAAAAGGAGGGCAAGGCGGCCATATGAGGATATGATTTGAAGATTGGATTTTTGGTCTGCATGACTATTCTGCTCTCTCCAACTATTTAGTTGAGATTGTTGTGCTGCTTAGCACAAGGAATTCATGTTTAGGAATCCCTTCTCCTTTCTTGAGAGGCCTCTTGAGGGAGCTTGTACTGAATTTCTCCATATCCAGGCTTAAGCCCAAGCATCCTCCTTCAGCTATAGCGTTATTTCTACAACAGTATAACGTTGTGTTGCAGGGTGTTGCAGTGGGGGTTCACAACACCACTTCCGGAGCTTGTTTTTCAAAGGAGGGAGCCTCCATTCCTTTGGAAGATTAGTAAGGAAGATTCTGGAGCAGATTTTCCTGCTTGGCACTTTTCCAAAGTTCTTCCATCATATACAGCGTAGTCCCTTGCAGGAACTACGTCATTTCTTGGAGTGTTGCAGTGTAAGGGTTAAGACCCTTGATTTTGAGCTAGCTTCTTAGGGAAAGGGCCAACCCTTCTCCCAGAAAGCTTGTAATAAGGATAATCCTTCATTAATTATATTTTTCAGCTATATGTATTCATAGCTATAGCTAGAATGCGTTATTTCATATCCAGATCTACAGATCCACTCTTTTGTGCTCATTCTCTCAAGAAACCATTGCTGGGTTATCTTCACATTGTGTAAAAGGGGCTAGATCGCTATTTTATCTATAATTTAAGTAATAAAACTCTAGATCTGTGATTTCCTTTCATATTGTATCAGAAACCCTCATATAATTACGTTGTGATTTCTTAAGAAAATTTTGTATAGTTCAGGTCATGGGATTTGGGTGTTTTTAAGTCATATTGATATCGGGAGATCTGTTTAACACATCAAAATGGATTTTTTTCCTGATCCCCTTCTGGATGTGAGTCCCATAATACATAAGCTAAGGGATTTCAGTGCTATTCCTCATATTTATAGCATAATTTTCTGAAATTAACGTTTTTATGGTCCATGTTGCTGCATTTTCCCACTTTGGGATAATATAATGGGACATAATTGTTCTGATGTAACAATAATATGATGGATATGTGTTCTACACACATTTGATGAGTTAATTTCTCACTGCTACTCCAGTTTGTGTTTTAGTATTGCTGCATCCCCATTTTTGGATATTACAGCAACTCCGCAACAGTTTTCCTGCAACCCTCTATCACTCCAGTTGTTCCAAAATTCCCTTGTTATTTTCAAAAATGAAGGCACCAACAAGGCCCCACTTGATTTGGTTTTAATGGGGGGTATATAGAAGAGAAAACAAATTATGATTTTTAGAGTAGAATGGATTACACTATATAGCATAGTGGGTAAATTGAATATATAGTTTAAGCATTGTGTCAAATAGAATGGTGCAGTGACTCCTAATGGAGAGGAGTAAAATGTGATAAAAAATGGAATGAAATATGATTTTAGAATGGAATAGTCTACCTAAATATAGACACTCATAAAGTCATAGAATAAGACAACATAGTGCAAAGTTGGATTAAATAATATGTGCTCAAGTCAAACTAAACTTCATACAATTCAAAGTTAGAATAAATTTTGGCATAGCCTAGAGTCCCCAGTGTGAATTTTTTATTTGAATAAAACTTGGAACCACCCAAATCACTAATTTGCTACAATTTAACATAAAATTGAAATTCAACATGAAGTCTAAAGGATTCCAAAAACTTAAAAAACAATTAAAACACGAAATCTATATTCTTGGAGTAAATAGAAGCATCACAAATTAAACTAAAGTAAACATATGGCCGAAATTCATAACTTAATCTCCCCTTTCTCCTATATCAAATTGAATCTAGTAATACAAAAAATATTGTTCTCTTCTTTTAAACTCAACACAAAATCTAAAAACAAAAAAACTAAAACTAAACGAACAACTAAAACAATACAATTATAGTTTTGTATTTAAGAGAAGTATCATAAAGTAAGAATTCAACCAAAATTTGTACATTTTTCTCCCCTTTCTCTTATATCAAATTTAATTTAGTAATACAAAATTTCATTGTTTTTTTTGTTTTTTTTTTAAGTGGTTCATGGACCCCATATTTCGGTGACCGATACATCAATGAAATATTTTTACCAGGAAGATCCACCCAAAGGGATCACTTCCTATTGGCTCTGTTGAATTTTGTAGATTTTTTTGGTCTTCATAATTATTATTTTAATCATTAATGTATTTTTAAAGAATGTTCTTCATGCTATTTTCAAAAGAGAAGAATATTTCACATATTATTCATGTCGATTTTTAAAAGAAGAAAAATATAATTTGTGGCTCTGAAATAGCCAGGTTGGCACTCCTCCTATTCAGCCCTAACCTAAGGGTTACCCATTCAACCTAGAAAAATACTATATCAATAAGGCATTTGAACTCCCTCCAAGAGCACAATTTGGATCTATTTATTCAAGTAAATTCATACTTCCTTAGGCAATAGAAAGGGATGAGTCTAAGGAAAGAAGAAAGGAAAAATCTGACACATTCTTGATGAACGAAAGATGAGTTTCTGAGGTAATATTTTGATGAGGAAAATAGATGAATCTATATTTAAAATGGACGAATTCCTAAGGAAAATAAGGTCGAAATTATTATACATAGCAAGGATTATTTTCTGAGGTAATCCATCATTGCAAGATCAAACTTATGGATATAAATGAGTTGCAGGACCAAGTTGATTGTTAGAGGAGCACGCCAAAGTTATTGGGTAGTGATATGACTTAACTAGGAAACATTGGACTAGGTTTCGTCTAGCTACAATGTTGTTATATTTGACCTTGTATTTCACTAATGTATCTTTGTTGAACTTGATGATTTCTATAAGGAAAAAAAATGAGTTTTTACCCCATGTGGGTTTTCCCACGGTAAACTTTTTTTTTCTTTGTGTGTTTTTCTCTTCATGATCCTATTGTCATAAATATTGTTTTTTTGATGTATTATACTTGATTTCTTAATGAATAATAATGGATAATAATGTGAAAAATATCTAAATAATTTGAATTAATTATCAATATATAAGGCCCTATAAAAATCAACATGGTGTCAAAGCTTATGGTGAAAGAGCAGGCTTGAAGTGGAAGTCATCTTTGTTTAGTTCAAGAACACATTCCAAATGAAGGATGAAATATTCCATTGTTCATATCAAAAGTTTGATAAGGAGTATACCAATAATTCACAGTCGCATACCTTCAAATATATATATTGTATTAGGGAAAAGTTATTTCAGGACTCTGTCCAAAAAACCTTAAGAGAAACCTCAGCAGGCCAAAAAACCTCAAATGTATGATTTAAAGATATTAGAGCCTAATTCAAGAAATTGAGGCACCTTAGATTAGACCGCAGATCTAGCATGATTAAATTATGCTTTTTTTTCCAACTTCATGGCTTCAAATAATCCAAAATGTTAATGAAGAAGGGCCATCCTTCAATTATTTTGGTTTGTGATATGACTAGGTCATGAATCCACAAGAAGGTAGGTTACATATTTAAATTGATACATACCTTGGCCATTTGATGATATCATCTCATGATCCAAGTGGATATTGTTGGCCATCTATCTATTCCACTTGGACCCCCAACGTTGTTTCCTTTTAGTTACTTTAATTCTAGCAGAGTTTTCTATTTTTAGTAGTTTTTCATTCTTGAACTTCCAGAGTCATTTTGAGGCCCTAAACTGTATTTTTTGGAAAATGTGCCAAGGTTGTAATCCATAAGGTTGGGGTTGATGGGAAAAATGGAGATCATATGCCCAAATTACGACCCCAAGAAGCTAATGTTCCATCTAATCCCAACGAGGCCCAGAAACTTTTGGTGATTGATCACCTAGGGTTATTGTATTTTTACGGTTTTCCATTGTTTCTCAATAACAAAAAGGCCTTCGAGCTTCATTTTAAAACAGCTCATAAGGCATGTATTTGTTACATCTCTTCTCAGATATATGCTACCATCACCTGAGCTACTTTGTTTCCATTGTACATGTAAATAGTTTTTAGTATTTTTCATTACTTAATTGAAGTTTCGTTTCCATTGTAGCTTTGTGTTTTTGTTTAAATTTGTATTTCATTTCATTCCGGAATCAATCTTGATCATTAGTATCATATCGGTATGCTCTTTCTCTGTTTTCTTTTTCTTTTTCCCAATGAGGTCAGAGTATAAGGATTTTAGACTTAAACTAGTTGAGTCCTTGCAAGACCATCCTCATTGACACCAATGGCCTCCCATGGCGAAAGAAAAAGAAAGAAGAGGGAGCATGAGATCCTTTCTAATTGTTTCTCCAAGAATCCCTCGAGTGGAAAAGGAATGAGATGATGGATAATTTTTCACAGATCCTTCAACACTTACTAGTGGGTGAAGCATCTTCATCTATCAGTCACTTTAGAGCCACCACTCCCTTTTGAGGTACACGTTAACTTAGACATTCCTATATTTAAAGGCTAGATAGACATATATTTCATAGATATATGGTTAAATATGCTAGAAGGATATTTTTCAGTCCATAATTTTTCCAATAGGGAAAATATTACTTTTGCACTCCTCAAAGCCGCCCCCCATGTCAAGGACTAGTGGAAAACCTACTATGAGAAGAGGGACAGGAAGGAACCCTCACTATTTTCAGCCACACCCACTTGAAACTATTTCTGAGATGTCATCAAGGAAAAAATATTACCCTGTCATGAGCTATGAAGATAAATACATAAAATGGACCACATTACAACAAGACATCTCCATCTCCATCTCCATCTACATCCAGGCATAAATTGGAGTTCCTAGACATCTCCTTGCTTGGCCCAGCATACCGATATGTTGTCAAGATCGAGCAGAAATTTAAACAAAATAAGTGGGACTTTGGATTTATGAATCTGAAGTAGGGAAAAAGAATCTCCAAGCCATAGAAAAAAAGGAATGAGCCAAAAATGAATGACCTATGACAATGCATCGAAGCCAAAATCAAAGAACAACAGTGAAAATATGAATAAATACATAGGAAAGTTATGTGAGTTCCATAAGATCCCCACTCACAACACAAATGAGTGTCACACAAAGTAGTCATGGGTGACTGACCTAGAATATTTTGAATCAGATGCATGTTCTGACTCAGAGGTGGAACCCAAAAAGGGGAAACAAATTATTGGTGCAGAACCCAACACTATCGATTCCACCACCAAGGTCAAGAAGATTAATCCTGGATATCTAGAGGACAGTGAGCATCTCTTCTGCTCATAGATGTGGGTGAAGGGTTCACTGTTGCAGTTCATGATCTACAATGGAATTCAAAAGAAGCGTTTGGGCCTACTAACTACCCCACACCTAGAGTCATACACCATCATATGGCTCCACCAAGGATGATATTTTAGCATCAACTAGCAATGTCGCCTGCCCTACAACATAAAGCCCTTCATGGATGAGGTATTGTATGATGTTTCACCCTTGGAAGTTTGTGATGTATTATTATTCCAACCATAATTATGGAAGAATCATGTTGTGTATGAGTTTAGGCCTCACACTATTATTATTAATTTGGGCAATAAGTTATACAGGATACTATAGGTATCCTTGCCTACTTCCATTTCTTTGATCTTTGTTAAGCAATGTAGTAAGATCATCTCCTAGACCATGGAATTTTTTTTCTTTTTTATTATGTTGGAAAGAATTGTGAATTACGGATAAAACATGATTCCCTATACAGGTGATAATCTAGAACAACAGATTAAAGACTATATGACTACTCTTCCTAACTTAGAGCAGACACACAGAAAGGATTAGAGGCTTACTTGCAATCCAAGCACTTCTAAATGGCTCCTTCTGTCGCTTCCGTTGTAGCTTCAAATTCAAGCGGTTTTGGGAAAAATTGTTCCTGCAAGAAAGAACACTAAAACAACAGAAGATAGCAATAATACAAATGTCTATTCAAGTTAGTTAGCTAAATCAGTAAAGCATAAACTATCAAGGCCCTTTTTTTGAAACTTAATATATTTTGAGTTGCGGCTAGTACGTGGCAGAATGCAACCACGGTAGGAAAAAATATGTCAAGGTTGTGAAGGAGCAAAGGACAAGTGTCACGGCTATTGCGGGAGAAAGCACAGATGGCGGAAGAGCGCGGAAGGAAATGAGCAATGGAACTCCCGATGAACAGAAAGAAACAGAAGACATTCGAGCAAGAAGAAAGGAGGAACTGTCAATCACGTTGGCAGTAGAACAAATAGGAAGCTAGCTAGTAGATAGGGGGTTGGTGCAGACGGGTATAGGAAACAGGGAGCCGCAGGAGAGCTCTGTCTGGGTTGTATTGTTCCCCATTCCTCTGTGTTTCTATATTTTCTCTCTGTCTAATAGGACTTCTTTTATTCTTCTCTGTTCATGATCACACAGTTGAGCCTTGTAATAGTTTGCCACTGATAGCCAATGCTTAATATAATCAGAAGTGTTGTTTCGAGTATCTGTTTTGGGTTTGAATGAATGGTTTTACAAGCACCTTTTAAAATTTTATTTACTGCGAGTCTAAATGCATTTCGGAGAGATATATGTTAGGGAACATTGTGTTATGGCCGTTTAGACTTTTAACCTAACTTTGATTCAACTGTATCGATGTTGTTGGGATGATACCGATCGAATCCCTATCATAGTAAGGTCATGGCACGCCTTGGGTGAGACTCTTAGCTCTTCGGAGATGGGTGAAAATGCCGATGTGAAGCTAGACTACGGTGGAAAACCTTGTTGTCCCTTAACCTGAACCCGGTCTTCTCTGCGAGACCTGTTCTCTCGCCAACAAACGGTTCTGTTACCGAGACCCGAAAATTCATTTGGGAGCTAGAACATGGTATCTCAGATCTTTGAAAGAGAAATACGGAGCTGGTGGGATAACCACCTAGATCAGTTCATTGCTCAGCAAGCTAAGCTAAGACGACAGAAGGAAAAAACGATTAAAAACCTGGTTCTATTCTCTGACTCTGCTAGTGACACCTACGAAGTCTTTTGGGGAAAGTTCCCAGAAGAACTCTATAACTAGTTGTGGAGGCTTCAAACCAAGGCTATCAAAGAGAAGTCGTGAAAGATCAATCGCAAGTGAGCACACGAGGATCTAGTGGCCCTTCATCGGTTAAACACTTTTTTAACCCGAGTTGTAGATTTTTGGGTGGAATCTACCTTAAACGGATATATACAGGAGTTTGCAGCCGAGTGCTACCAGTATTTCTTAAGAGAAGAAGATACCTTCAGATCTAGGTTAAGGGGGAAGTTGCTGAAGGAAATTCCTTTGTGGATTAAGGCATTGATGGTAGACGAAGGACTGATGGGATTCCAAAAAGCAGATATGGAAGCGTAAAACCTCTAGTTCCGCGAGAAGGGATTAAGGGAGATCTGTTACAAGAGTCGTGAGAAGGGGGAGTAGGAGTATGGATTTTGAGACCACCAACAGGCTCAAGGAGCGACGAGCACATCGGAGGGCACAAATTGCAAAAAGGTGGCGAGAGAGGGTGATGAAGGAGTTGAAAAGATGGGAAAGCGGTTGAAAGAACAAAGAGGAGGCACCTTAGATGAAAAAGGGAATGGAAGGTCAGGTGGGTCCCCATGATATAGGAGGGTCCGTGAGAGAAGTGCGGTAGGTGTATAGGAGTCCAGCCCAAATGGAGAAGGGAAAGAAATCTAACGGAGAAGGTACAGACACGCGCCTGGAGGAGGTTTCTGATGTGGAGATGCACGTTGTAATGGAGCAACTATTTCAAGAAAGTTCGGTGTCCATATCTCAAGCTATTCCTAGTCCCCACAGTTTAATTAGCTCTAGTCCCAACCTTCCCCTAGTGCTCTATAAGCCCATAAGTGAATTTTTTGTTAAATTTCATGAATTAAGTAATTTTCACAGTATTCAGTCTCCAACAGTAACACATACTAGTAGTAGGATTGCTAGTGGAAAAATCTCACAACCAGGATCCAATGGCTTCATTTTAGTAACGCCTATCCAAGTGAACATGGCGGGATCACTTACCCGGTATCCAGAATTCTCTGGGAGGGGTAACGATGACGTCGAACAGCACTAGTACCTCTGCGAGGCCATATGGAGGGCACGACAGACACCAGATGTTTGGAAGTTGATATAATTTCATACCAACCTTAGGGAGAGAGCCCTACACTAGTTTATGAAATGGTTGGAAGCTCACCTGAATCCAGAAATGGCAGATGTAAAGAGGGATTTCATTAAGGAATTCAAACTGCCCCAAACAAACCAACAAGGCCTGTCAGAGATGTGGGAAATCAAGAAGCGAGAAGGAGAAACTACTTGGGATTTGATGCGGAGATTCAAGGATGCAATTGGAAAACTCAGCTATCTAATTGATCCAAACCATCAGAGGACTGGTTCATTAAATCTCTACTACCTTTGACATGAACTCCGTTGACTCAACAAAGGATCGAGACGTTGCAGGACGCACTAGAGCATGCAATGAAGATAGAAGCCATGGCGGGTTACCCGTAAGAGTTTAAGGGAGGAGAAGCGGTACAGGACCCCTCTATAATGGATCTGTAGCATCAAATAGCTATTCTGACAGAAAAACTCAAGGAAATTCAACCAATGTGACAGGTGAGACCGAATGTATGGTGCACGCATTGTCTCATGGAGGGACATGTGGCAACTGAATGTCCCCGGTTGTGGGGCCAAAATGTGGGGACATCGGCCACAGGGACACAGGGGGTTCCACCACTAGGAGGGGTTGCACAAATAAACACCCAGGGGATATATCCACCACAACAGCAATACATAGGGTTCCCTACACAACAAGGTCCAGTCGCCAATGAGTATTGTGAAATATGCAAAAATATGAGCCATCAACCTTGCCTGTGTCCGATCTTATAGAAATATTCCAATTTTCCAAATAATATATATTGTGATTTCTGTGCCTCAACCACCCATAGCACTGAGTAGTGTCGAGCACTGGATTCACTAGCGGAGCGGCTGGACCGGCCTTCATACAGAGTAAACGAAGCTCCCCGAGGAATAGGAGGAGGTATGAGGGGAGGCCGTCCAGTAATATGCTAAAACTGCGACCAGGACGGACATGTAGCTATATAATGTACACTCCCTAGAAGACCCTGATGTTCTCATTTCTGGGTTAACACACACGCAACAGAAGATTGCCCGAAGCTTATCAAAAGATGGGAGGAAAGAGCTAGACAGAGGGGAAAAAATATAGTAAATGCAGAACCCAGGTTAATGGGAACTCAGAAAATGAAAAACGTGGCCATAGTGACATGAGGAGGCAAAGGAACAGAGGAAGATGCACGTACTATGGACCCACTAAAATTGATCAGGCCAGCATCCCCAAAGCTCCTCATCAAACCAGAACGACAAAAACAATTTTTTTAGGAAGTAGCAGAAACGTTTGCCCAATTGGGAGGAAACAAAGGAATTGAGTTACAGAAAATTTAGGAAGACAATGAAACCCAAAGTAATTCTGAATCTTTGATCCAGGAGTGGTTCCATCTATTCCTGAAAATTGTTAACAATGCACCAATGCTAGAACGGCTAAAGCAGAACCTGGAAGGGGTGCTGAAGAAGAACACAGGAGCAAGAGAATCAGTAGAGGTAGAATAGAAGTATATACAGAGAATAAAGAGAAATAAATGAAGGACGGGAAAGGAATTTCAAGTGAACACACAAGTTGCGAGGTTCCAGATTAAAGACACCATGCTTGATTTGGGATCTGATGTCAACATCCTACCAAGAAAAACTTGGGAGGCATTATGGAAGCCAAGATTGACATATTCCCCGATTCAACTTTGGATGGAAAAATAGTATTTCATTGTTCCCATCGGCCGACTGAAAGAGGTTGAAGTTGACGTTGCAGGAGTAAATACATTTATGGACTTTGAAGTCATCGACATCATGGGAGATAAAGATCCATACCCTGCACTATTAGGAATTGATTGGGCCTTTGAAAATTATGCAATAATCAATCTAAAGAAAGAACTGATGATCTTCAAGGATGGGGAGTCAGAGTCACTCAGCCACTCAACCCATACCAAGGACCGAGATATACAGAGACTGTGGATAACAGAGAATATGCTCATCTTCTAGACCATCTCTATCAAATGACCGCAGGAAGAAGAGAAGATTACATTAACCCGACAGCAAAAGGCTCTATAATCTGGAGAAGCATCCAAAGCTCAGAATTGGGATTAGAAGTAGCTTTGGATGATTGGCAGCAAGGAGGGTATGAAACAAATACAAGGAGATGTGCCAATATTGGAAGAGTCAATTGGATCAGGGCCGAGATTCAGGAATACCCAATCTTATCCGATATGAAGGTTGTAAGTCTTTTCATAGCCAAGATAGAAAATACGGCATCGGAAATTTAGAGAGTACCATTGATGGACATGGCATTACAATCCACATCCGCAATATGGTGGAGTAATCATCATAACTCATTGACGCAATGGGACGAAGTTGCGGTAGCACTGAAAGCCAGATTTAAGGAGGAGGAAGGACCCGGAAGTAAGGACAAGTACCAAGGGGACTTAGACCCCAGAAAAAATCTGGAGAAATGTGAAGCCCAATGGAGAACCGATGGATATCTAGAAGAACTGTGGGTCCAATGATTTATCCATTCTCTGGACGTAATTCCAAAAGCCTGGTACCTGACGGAGGAAAAAAGAAGAGGGACCAACAAATGACAGGAAGTTGTAGACAACTTCATACAGTGTTTCCCATTTCAAGGAAAGACAGAGTCGGTTACACAAGCGTTGCAGGCTATCAAGAAGGTATTGTTTTTCTCCGATATTCGACAGACATACGAGCAGTCGTTTCAATACTGGGGTATCCAACAAAAGGTGGCATGTCAAAAAATTAATAGTGAGATGGACGATGACAATCTAGAGGATCTCAGGCACCTGTATTTTGAGGAAACAGAAGGGGAGAGGGGCATCAAAGAAGAACCGACGATAGAAGGGATCCATCTGTTACCTCTCAGAACAAAGAAAGTAAATATTGGAACAAAAGACAAGCCTAAACTGGCGACAATTGGAGACTACTGGGATGAAAAAACAACTAAGGAAATATTCAGTCTACTCAAAGAATATGAGGACTTGTTTCCTTCATCAGTAGCAGATCTAAAGGGCATAAAAGGGGAGATGGGGGAAATTCGGATAATACTAAAGCCCGATGCAAGGCCTGTGAAACATAGACCATATTGTCTGAACCCAAGAGTAAAGGAAAAGGTGAAAGTAGAGATCGAAAAAATGTTAAAAGCCGGATTAATATTCCCAGTAGAAGAAGCAGAATGGATAGTTCCTATAGTTATACAGAAAAAAAAGGAGAAATCGGAGATACGAGTCTATATAGATTATAGAAGCTTAAACAATACTTGTATCCATGATCTATTTCCTACTCCATTCAGTGACGAATTCCTCGACAACGTTGCAGGGAACGAGGCATACTCATTCAACGATGGTTTCTCAGGATACCATCAGGTAATAATAGCGAAGGAAGACAAGAGAAAGACAACATTCACCACTGAATGGGGCTCTTTCGCATACAATGTGATGCCATTCGGATTGAAGAATCCACCTGCAGTCTTCTCTCGCATTGCGATAGCCGCATTTCGGGAATACATCCACAAGTTCTTAGAAGTCTATTTGGATGATTGGACTGTTTATAGCATACTAAAGGATCATGCGAGCCTATTGACAGTAATGTTTGATAGATGTCAACAACTGCAGATATTGTTGAACCTGAAGAAGTGTATATTTTTCGTACCATTTGGAACAGTGCTATGGCACGGGGTATGTAATCAAGTTGTCTGTGTAGACTCGGCCAAAGTAGCAGTGATTGTCAGTATGGAGGCACTGAAAACAGTAAAATAGCTAAGGTCACTGTTGGGTCACACAGGTTACTACTGGCATTTCATTCACAACTACGCCAAGATAACAGCACCATTAGAAAATATATTAAAGAAGTCGAAATAGTTCAAGTGGACGGACAGCTGCAGAACAGCCCTGGACACCCTAAAGGAAAAGATGGCGAGTGCGCCAATACTATTCCACCCAGACTGAGAAAAAAAGTTTCATGTACACATTGATGCTTCCAGCATTGCGCTCGAAGTGGTCTTGGCTCAACCTGGAGACACTTCAATCGATCATCCAGTATATTTTTCCAGTCGCAAGTTGTTAACAGCAAATCGGAACTACACAACAACATAACGGGAGGCATTGGCAATGGTGTACTCTCTTCAGAAATTCCGCCACTACCTGTTGGGAGGTAAGTTCAAATTTTTCACAAATCACTCAGCATTGAAATACTTAGTAAACAAGCCAGTCTTAGAAGAGAGAATCTTCAGATGGCTCCTACTTTTCCAGGAGTTCACCTCTGAAGTAATTGTAAAGCTCGGAAGACTTAACGTAGGGCCTGATCACCTATCCTAACTAGAGAATGGAGAAAATGGAGGATCTCTAGATGATCAGTTTCCATATGTTGATATTTTCAAAGTAGAAGCCATCCCAGACTACCTGAACGAGATCGCAGCCTACCTCACGACAGGGGAGTGTCCACAAGAGTATACTTCAACACAGAAGAGACACCTAGTAGTTTGAGCTACGGAGTATCAGCTGATAGCGGGACATCTATACAAGATGGGGCTAGACCACGTTCTTCGAAGATGCGTCCTAGACCATGAAAGGGAAGCTGTACTATGGGAAAGCCACAAAGGTGTTGTGGGAGGGCACATGGGAGCTAAACTGACGGCACGCAAGGTACTACAAGTAGGCTTATGGTGCCCAACAGTACACAAGGACAGCAAAGAAATTGTTCAGAAATGCAACGCTTGTCAGTGGACAGGACGACCATCTCACAGAGATGAACTTCTGCTTCATCCGATAAAAGTACTGCAGCCATTCGAAAAGTGGGCAGTCGATTTTGTAGGACCAATTACACCAACTGCAAGATACTCAAAGGCAAGGTACATAACAATGGCGACCGACTACCTGACGTGCTGGGCAGAAGCAATGCTAGTGAGGAACTACATGGTAGAGACTGCTGCTAGGTTCATATTTGAAAATATAATCATCCAATTTGGATGTCTAAAAATTTTGACCAGCGACCAGGGTACCCACTTCATCAATGACACCATTAAGTCCCTCCTAGAGAACTTCATGATACAACACCATAAAAGAAGTTTGTATCATCCGCAAGAAAATGGTACAATGGAAGCATTCAAAAAGATACTAGAGAAGGGCCTAATGAGGATATGCAATGTGCAGCGCGATGACTGGGATGAACAGATACCATCAACATTATGGGCATACCGAACAACGGTAAAATGACTAAACAACCAAATGCCATTCCAGCTGGTTTACTAAAGAGAAGCGGTAGTCCCAGTGGAATTCATCATACCAAGCCTTCTAATAGCAACAACCCTACAGTTATCTGAAGAATAATCCCTAAAGGAGTGATTGCAGGAGCTGCAAGAACTTGAGAAGGATGATTTCTTGCAGAATTTCACCAGATGGTACAAAAGGAGAGGTAGAAAGCTTGGCACAATCGGCATATTAAGCACAAGACTTTTTAGTTCAGGGAGAAAGTTCTCCTTTATGAAAGTAAATACCAGAATTTCCTAGGGAAACTGCAGATGCATTGGCTAGGACCATTTCATGTCATAGAAAGCAAACATTCAAGAGCATTTCGGTTGGCACAACTAAACGGCCAAGTTCTACAAGGATGGGTCAACAACACATGCATGAAGCCCTACCAAGAGTAAGTTAACCATTTCATTTTCAATATTTCTCACAACCAAGAGGATTCAGTAGGGTAGAATAGAGTTAATAACTCTCTCGCACCCGAGATGAGCATAGATAGGATTTAGCATAATAAAATAAATTACTAGTGTCCAGCGTGTCATCCACGTCAAAAATAAAAGCGTGTTGAACATCAACCCATCCTCATTAAGCTTAGTACCAATGTCAATCCGTAGGATTACCAATATTTGTAAATAATTTCCATAATTAGCATCACCCATACTGTAATAAATTTTCCATAATTATACATAACCACCAGCCGTCGCATCTGCCCAAATCCCAAAACCATAGTCAGCAATGTCAGAACCCACCTTAGCAGCTAACTAATCGCATGATTGTAGCCACGGGAGAAGCCAGGGAAAAATTAATTAGTTATGGGGTCTCATCAACCTCACCCATGCTGGTTACTTACATAACCCGCATGCAAAGAAGCGCGAGAATACCGGAAAAATCCGAGTTAGAGTTAGAAACCTCCAAAAGAGAAAGGGAAGCTGAACCAAAACCAGAACAGAGAAGGCGTCCGGAAGAAGGAATTCAAGAGAAAAGGGAGAGAACTTTTCTATAGGTATACTAGCGACGAGCCAGAATGACAAGAGTAAGCCCAGCAGTTGTGGAATAGGAGATGGACAGCGGAATTCAGGAAATGGAGTCCCTTGTGGGAAAATACGACAACGTGACCCTGATCGACATAGACCTTACGGATTCTTTTTAGTTTCCTACACTAAAAATGCAGGTGTACATCGAGAATTATGCAACAGAAGCAAGACGGGCAGCTGCCAGAGTCCCACCAAAGTTCAGGGGTATCCAACAGTCCACGATAATGAATTTAAGGAACTTACCAGTGTTCAGGATTACAGGCGCTGCGATGCAGTGCACAAAATTTATGTTAAGCAGGATTCAGAACGGCTCTCTATGGCTGGGAAAGGAAATCCCAATTCATGCCAAAGACATCCATAGATTAACTGGATTGTCGCAGGAGGGAAGGTGTGTGTCATTAGCATTCCAAACTATATCTAAGAGGGTGAAGAAGTCTAGAGACACAGACTACTATGCCAAGTATGGCACTCAAAGAGGAGGGAAGGGAGCAAAGATTGAGTTGATTAATATATCGGAGGTCAAGTTCGCTTGCTACCTAATTGCTAGCAAGACAATGAGGCACTATACAAAAGGGGAGTGCACATTAGATACAATTTTGGTTGCGGAGCATTGTGTCCAAGGGACATGGCTGAATTGGTCCTCTTTCCTGCTAAAATAATTGTCCGAAGCTTGTAAGGACAATTACAAGAGAGCGACCAGGTTTATCTATGGATATTTGATCATGGCGCTGGCCATGTGGAAATGGACCTTCCCCAGCATCAAGATACCAGTAGAGATAACAGAAGACCAACTTGTGGAAATAAATTTTGTGCCATAGAAGGTGTCTGGAGACCCTAGCACAAAGGAAGTGAATGCAGAAGCCTTCAGAGTTTGGTATGGCCAGATGGTTGACGTCGTGATGAGTCAATAAATAATTCCAAGAAATCTACTGGATGGATATAGTGGGCAGGTCTGGTTCGGAATCACACATAAGCAGACTTTTTTTAGGCCTACATGTGTACCAAAAACAATGTTCAAGATGAGGCCTTTGAAATTCCAGATTGACAAAGAATCCTTCCACACAGAGGTTTGTTCATGGCCACGGGTAGTGATGGAGGTCAGGGATGGAGCATACACGTATTTCTTTGATGGAATTCTTCCAAACTTGCTGCCGGGAGAAACTTCAGAGGAAGCAGCGACCAAGATGTCAAACCTACAACTCTTCCTGATTATTGAGTAGCTAAACACCAAGGTAAAAAGCTTTAATAAAGTAGTTCAATTACTGACGAGCGATGTTGCTACGTTTCCCACATTTTCAGAATTTCAGGCATCTTATTCCAACCCATCTCCTAGCACAACCTCCATCTTTTCACCCATCCCCAATGTCTTGTTTAATTCACCACCCCCAGCAGCTACAACGCTGGTTGGAAAGAGTAAAGTTGCAAAACCCGTAGCGGCACCGAAGGAAAAAAGGGCCAAGGTCGTAGGATCTAGCCTAGTGGTGGACCTCAGAGGGGAGGATCCACCCCGACAGTTAAGTATGGGGGTACCAATCCGAGAAGAACCAATAGTTGAGCCTGAATATGCCAGAGGAGTACCACCCCACAACCCCATATACCCCCTTTATTTCTTAAACATCCGCATATCGCCACCCCGCACCCACCAACTACCACCCACCACCTCATCCATCTCCCGGGAACCCCACAATTCTGCACCATCCACTTCATCAGCCACCATGTCAGACCCAGTAGTCAAGAGAATAAATAATGGGGACCAAGGGATGGAGGTTAACTCGGGTATGGAAATCGCACCCCCAGTTAACCCAACCATGATCCCGCAAACTAATTTTACCGACCTCATTAATCAAATAGAGCAGTCAATAGAATAAACAGTTGGGTCACTCCCCGAGCAGACTCCGCTCCAACCACATGACCTTGCAGGTCAAGAAGGGCAACCAGATCTACATATGGTAGACTCCAGCGACCGAATACCACACCAAACACCACCACAATCACCTTAGGACCAGTTAGCGAGATCTGTTTCCAGCGGACAACCACTCCGTGCACGAATGCCAGATCAGGGTACCTTCGGTGCCGAAAGCATGGATACATGGGGGACATCTCAACTATACCATTTCATTCAGAGAGTAGCATAGCAAGTCGAGAGGCTCCACTCAGAGCTCCAGTAGAAATGCGAGCAGCAGCAACAACAGATAAGCATGCTTACTAAATAGCGTGAACAGCTGACGACGGAAAAGGAGCAGTTACAAGAATAGCTGGAGATAGTAACCAGAGTATTCAAGGAAGTGTGGCCTACAGTAATGGCTAGCAGCAGCCAAATACCAGAAGAAATGCAGGAGACTGGTGTATTCGGGCAGGCAGTCCACCTTAGGGTGGAATATTCAAATCTCCAGCGGGAAATGTGGAACTCAATGCGTCATTGGAAGCCCGCCCCACATTACCCGACCCAGAGGTTGTGTACTCAGAACAGATATTAGAAAGACAAGGCCAAGTAACGAAAATGCAGGAAGTTCTGAGTACTGTAGCAAGAGAAGCATACGACCTATTGAAGGGTCTACAGGAATGCTCGACAACCCTTACTGTAAAGGCACAACCGATCTCCCTACAAATTCAACAAATATCAAGAGAAATCTAGGAAGCCAAGGACCCGACTGGACTGGACCAACTCTACGCCCAAGCAGATGTGTTAGAGGTCCAGATATAGCAAATAGAGGAGACCTCAGTGGCAGCCAAGCAAGCCATCCAAGAGCTTCGGTAGCCTGAAAAACTCAGTGCACAGACAATGCAGTAATTGGCCTCTGAGGCCAACACTCAAATCAACACCGTGTTTGGTGCCCTGTTGCAAAATTTAGGGGAAGAAGTTGTCACAAAAATCATGGCCAAAATTGAAGAGCTAATGCAAGGGTGGAAACAGGCCATGGAAACCTTCCAAGAACTCAAGGCATCATCTCTAAGCAAGGTCCCAGAGTTGGGGCCCTTGTTTGGGCAACGAGGAGAAGGGAGGCAGGCAGAACAGGGCGTAGGGCCGAGCGGACCCATGGAAGTAGAGACAGTGCAGGACAATTGACTTGGGTCGAGTCAATAGGATGTGGTCGGGGCTTGTTGGGGCCTTTGTTTTGAAACTTAACATATTTTGAGTTGCGGCTAATACATGGCGAAACTCAACCATGGTAGGCAGAAATATGTCAAGGTTGCGAAGGAGCAAAGGATAGGTGTCACGGATGTTGCGGGAGCAAGCACAGATGGCGGAAGAGCGCGGAAGGAAACGAGCATTGGAACTCTCGATGAACAGAAAGAAATAGAAGATAGCCGAGCGAGAAGAAAGGAGAAACTCTTAGTCGCGCTGGCAGCAGAATAAATAGGCAGCTAGCCAGCGGATAGGGGGGTTGGTGCAGACGGGAATAGGCAACAGGGAGCCGCAAGAGAGCTCTGTCTAGGTTGTTTTGTTCCCCATTCCTCTGTGTTTCTATATTTTCTCTCTGTCCAATAGGACTTCTTGTATTCTTCTCTGTTCATTCTCACACAGTTGAGCCTTGTAATATTTTTCCACTGATAGTTGATTCTTACTATAATCAGAAGTGTTGTTTCAAGTATCTGTTATGGGTTTGAATGAATGGTTTTCCAGGCACCTTTTATAATTTTATTTACTGCAAGTCTGAACACATTTCGGAGAGATATATGTTAGGAATTTTGTGTTATGTTTGTTTAGACTTTTAACTTAACTTTGATTCAATTGTATCGATGTTGTTGGGATGATACTGATCGACTCCCTATCATAGTAAGGTCGTGGCACGCCTCGAGTGAGACTCTCAGCTCTTCAGAGCCAGCTGCAAATGCCAACATGAAGCTAGACTATGGCAAAAACCTTTTTGGCCCTTAACCTAAACCTGGGTCTTCTCTACGAGACCTGTTCTCTTGCCAACATAAACCATATACATCAACTAAGATCTTACAATATGGAAAATCAAAGCCAATACATATGCATATAGGGAAAAGTAAGTTGTATTCTTTATTGATGATATAAGGAAAGGTTACAACCTAGTGACTAATTTGAAGTGACCATTCCAGCAACATTCCTAGCCCCATCACAGTATAAATCTCTCCAGCAGCTGTTACACAAATCTAACTCTCAATGAAAATCCACCAGCATTTCTCTACTCAAATTCTTCCTTATCAAACACTCAGATTTGTGCTCAATTTATAGAGAAGATGAAGGTTGATTTGCAATCAATGAATTTCCAATAATATGAAAGACATGTTCCCAATATTGTATATGTCAAATGGACACTTGGATTCGAAGCTTGACACATGTGAACTCTTCTAGAAGGAACTGGCTAAGTGGAGATTCCAGAACAATGAGAATTTTGCTCCCAATGTGACCAACGCAACTGTGAATGTTGGGAAGTGATTTGCAGAGCAGTATTGCATGGGGCTACCTGCATATGCAACACACTTATTCCCCTTAGAGGCAATGTTGTTGAGCTCTCATATGCTATATAATAAACTTCAAAACTTGGAAACCTTTGCTTGATGAAAGTCATGCCTGATTTGTCTTAATCTTGTCTTAGGGCATGTAGCAACTTGAAATGATAGGGAATGATAGACCCTTAGTCATTGGTCCTGGAGATGATGCCCAGTTAACCAGGTCATTGGGAATGATGCCCAAATTTACCTATAACAATTTCCCTCTAAAGCATGAGGTCCAAATAATAAAAACATTTGATTGAGATGCTTTACACTGTGATGGGCTAGAGATGAAGCAGAGTGGTCACATGCATCAATCTTACAATACATTACATCATGATATATCCTCTTTGATCATAATTGTTGAGGGTAGGCAATCCCATGTTCAACACATAAACAATCTAATAACATGTACATCATTTAGAAATTCGTCGACATTGGAATGTTTCCCAATGCAGACATGCCTACAAATATAGGCCCATGATTGGATGACAATATGTATGTAAGGTCACCATACAGATGATGTATACAACAATCCTGAAATCACATCCTGGATGGCTGAAACTAGATCCGGGGTCTTCTTATCTCGTTCACTCGATCATTCAGGTACAAGTCTAGCCATGCAAATATATGATTTGTCGTCGAACATGATTACCAGCCAATGATGTGAGCTGTTAAAAAATGCGAGAGAACCACCATTAATTAAAATGGCCTCAAGCTACTACAGTACATTTCGTGAGGCGTGAATAGATGATTTGATGTTGAAATCCAAACAAAATCTTTCAGTCAAAGATCCAGAAGCGAGGTTATTGTCGATGCTGTAACAAGCCTCATGGTATTGGAATCTGATGTTTCTAAGTGAGTTTCCTGGATATTGATTTGTTGTTGACGGGAATCCACCTTATTGCGAAATGGGAGTTACTGATTTTGGAGACAAGGGTATGACCTAATATAGAAATTTTCAGGGATGACATTCATGAGAATGAAGGTTTACGAGTATTGCAAAATGATGAGTTTATTCACTGGATGACTTCTCTTGAACATATCGATGACACTGTGATGAGTTGGCAGCATTGACCCAAAACCGAAGTGAAGGTATGATGAACCATAGGTGTGAATGAACCGTCAAGATGATTACCCAACCCAAACAGTCACGGACATGGATTGAAGGAAGTGTCATGTTCAAGGGCGACTTACTACCATAAAGAAATTTTGCTCACTTTTCCCAAATTTTCCCCGGTCATTTGTCGACCAGTACCTCTTTATTTTTTAACAAGCTTGAGGAGGATAACATTTGCTTGATCTATAATTCAACCCTTCGGGTGAATAAATTATCGCTATTTAATAATTTAACGAGTCTAGTGATGAATGAAAATCGATTCTTGCCATGATTTACAAGCCTGTTTCTATTTTATGTTTTAACAAGCTTAACGACAGTGATAACCCAGTCCTTTTTCATTTTTAGAGATTTTGAAAAAAAAAAAAAAAAAAAGACGATAGAAAAATCCATAAGTACTTTTTCGTAAATTTTTCACTCAAATCCGAAAAAGTGTAAAATAATATCTGAGAGAACCTCTTTGGTCAATTTTAACCAAATTATTCCTTTTTTCGTAAATAATCTATCTCGTTCTGGAAAATGGTTAAACTTATACTGAATAGATATCAATTTATTTACATTTACAAGCTCAACAAAAAAAAGTGCTCGGCAATATTTTCACGTTATCGGAGTCTGAAAAGAGTTGAAAGAAGACTCCAGGGGTTCCTTTTGTGCTGTTATAAAAGCTCAAAAAATAAGGAGAAAAAGTATGCTTTGTGGTCAAGTCATTCTTTGAAATAAATCTGCACGACGAATCTATTCATCAGTTGTATTTCCTGTTCAGAACAACATCAAATGGATTAAAAATACTTGTTTTATGATAAAAACATAATAAAACTATAGTCATAGCAATAAATTCAACTTGCAAAAAATTAAATGACTATTAAAAGTAGTTTCAATATTCATTTTTACCATTCCATAGTTACCATTTGCATTTTGGAGCTCTGAACCTAATTTTTCCCTTGAACTTCAGCTGCTGATTGCAATCATTTCTGTGGACGTATTTCTTTGCAATTTGATCTAGGTTAGTGCCATGAACCTCCTATTTCCTTTGGTATTCATTTCATCTCCAATTTCTGCAAATTTTAAGGGTTTTAAGGCCAACAGGGTAAATTCTGCCCAAAATGAGGGCAACGCACCCCTGAATGTCGAAACCTACGTTGCATAGCATGTACAGTGAAGTGTACTTGCATGTGAAACACACTGTCTCTTATTAGGGAGTGCGTTGGGCGCAGTATAAGTTTTTGATTTTCTCATAATGCCCAAAATTTGCGTAGTTTTTTGCAATGAATGGAATCTAATGGATCTTATGGTTGTATTTTAGGTTTCCATTGGATTATAATGACAATTACATGGAGGGAAAGAGAACATGAAGAACAAGATATGATTGCCTTGAATGATCTGGGTAATGTAAGAGCCCTAAGAGATTGTGGACTACTTAATTACTTCAAATTATCTGGGATGAGGCAACAAATAGAACTCTTGGAGTTCTTAGTTCGAGCATGGGATGGGGAAATCGAGGCATTTCATATTAAGAACCAAGTGGTTCCTATAACAGTTGACGATGTGTCTCGCAGGTTTGTCGAGGAGAGGTTTGCCCATTTCACTCTTAGGGTCTACCATTGGAGGAGAGACAGTGAGGGATTATATTCTATAGTATTACTATCCAGGGGCAAAACCTAGCAAAGATGGAAAAATAAACATTCGGGATGTCAGAGATTTGACTTTGAGAACTATCCTTTTCATGATCACTAAACTTGCTGGCACTGTTACACTACATGTAAAGAATAGATCGTATATGCAGTATGCGCTAGAGTGTATGGAGCCAACAGTTTTCAACTGGTCTGAAGTTGTTCTATCTCAGATAAAGGAACAATTGAATCAAGCAAAGGGAGGAAGGAAGAATAATTTCAGTTATGGTTTTATCCTTATATCCTTCTCTTTGGAACGAATTCCACTGATGAAGCCACAACATGTGACACTGGATATAGCTATTCCTAGAGATCCTCGGATGTAGACATGGGTAAAACTCATGGGTCGGCATGCAGGTCAATCGACTGTTGTGTTCTCTACTGCATTATTTGACTAGTTCTGGCGACAGATTGTCGCCATCGATGAGTATGCATAAGCAGGCGTTGATTTTTTAGCAGACCCAGATTTAGCATTACCAGAAGGTGCTCAGTGGGGTGCAATGGGTAAGTATTTTTTGACCATATTTTTTGTTTTCCTAAGGTTTATACAACGTTTTTGTATTTTTATGTTTTCCCAAGACTAAGCTAAATTTTTTATGCAATGCAGATGTTGGTCGTGTTCAACCAGTAGTGGAACCAGAGCGCGAAGCATATTTGGCAGCAGAGAGGGCTGTCGGGAGAGCAGTCCTTCAGGATCTTGATATGGTTGAGACTCTGACTGAGCTTCAGCAGCACATAGAAGGTTTTACCTTCGGAATTCCAGATTTCCAAATCAAAGAGGTTCCTATGTGACTGCAGCGACACACTATTGGGGTTCCTAACCATTGGATGTGGTTACTTCGTAGGATAGTTAGATCTATAGCATGTTACCATGAGCACCACTAGTTTACTTGTGACATTTTGCATACATTTTTAGGTCATATGACCAATGTGTCTTGGGCACAAATTTTTTTAAAACCTCTAACTATCTATCTATATGATTTCAGAGTTTTCCTATGTTTATTGTGCAATCCTATTAAATGATGTGAATATTTTCTTTACATATGTTGCAAATTTCTATCTAAAACTTGATTAGCTAATGAATCAGTCAAAGTGTTCAAATTTCTGGAAATGTGTTGATATTGAATAAAATCAAAATGTCTTTCCAAAATTCGAACTCTTAGGAACAATCTAAGAAGTGTTGGATTTCTAACAGTATAAATACTAGTAATTTGTAATACCACAAGCTGTGATTCTAACCTTATGATGATACGGTTAATACAAAATGAAATGGAATCAGAGAGAAGTTCGATCAACGCATTATACTAAGCAATATTGTTCGCCGATCTACCAATACAAATCCCTTGAAAATTCGCTAACTCGTCGTTCAGAGCGAAAAAGGCCCATGTTGTAGAGGATAGATTATGTGTACTATGACTAGCACCATCAGCATATCCAACAAATGGTTACGAAGGCTCAGACATCTGCGATGAAATTTAAAGCATATTACTAACATCAATAAAAATCTAAAAACAAATTAAGATAGTGAATGAAAATCAACAGCATATATACAATATAATAAAAAAAATTACTACACTCATGATTAAGCATAGTAACATTTCAATTACAACCCATTTCTAGGCTGCGCCAACGAAATTCCATCGTAATAAACCAACTCATAGGCGCCCTTAGCAATAAATCTTTTGAAAATATAGGGGCCCTGCCATAATGTCTCAAATTTTCCTGTTCCTATTACATCAGCTTCTTGATCGTAAAGAAGGACCAAGTCGTCCTCTGAGAAAATGCGAGGCTGGAAATTTTTGTCGTATTGTGCCTTTATACGTCTCTTATGCGCTTCATTGTCCAATTAGGCTTCATGACGCATTTCATCAAGATGGATGAGGTTAAGGAGACACGCTTCTTCTTCTAAGGTATCAGGTAACAACTCAATCGCAAGTTTTAACGATGGTATTTCACATTGGATTGGTAAGATAGCTTCCAGACCATACACCAATTGAAAAGGAGTAAAGCTAGTTGTGTTTCTCACCGAGGTTTGATACGCCCGCAAGGCGGAGTACAGGATCAAATTCCAGTTTCCTTTACGAAGTCCTATCATTCGTTGAAGCATACGTTTTTTGTTGATAGCTTCAAATTTTCCATTTGATTGTGGATAATGAGTATAATTATCATGTGAAAATCCTAACTTGGCAGTTAATTCAGCCATCATGTGATTGTGAAAATTCTTCCCATGATCTATAACTATAGCCTGTGGGACCCCAAGCTGTGCAATAACATGATTAAAGAAAAACAATGCAGTTGTCGGTCCCGTGTTGTTGAATGTAGGCATCGCTTCGGCCCATTTGGTAAAATAGTCAACTGCAACAATAATATAACCATGCCCCCCGGACGAATGAGGGTTACAGTTCATGAAGTCAATACGCCATTTCGAAAATGGTCCCACAGAGACAATACGATGCATTGGTTCCGGCGGTTTGAGGATTTTACGATCAAAAATTTAGCATGCATGACAACTTTTAACTGCAAGGATGCAGTCTCGAAAAATAGTAGGCCAAAAGTAATCGGCACAGAGTATCTTCTGCGCGGTAGCATAACCAGATAAATTTCCACCACATGCCCCAGGATGAAAATCATTTAACACTTTTTCGGCCTCCTCATGAGTGAGGCACCTCCGTAAAATATATCTCCGACGATCAAATAATCTTTGGCTTAGTATATAATACGTCGTTGTTCAAAGCGATAGGTATCAGGTCGAAAAGTTTGGGTTTGGAGATAAATGATGAAATCCCCATACCAAGGATCAGATGATCCGATCAGAAATAGAGACTCATCAGGAATTGATGGTTCCGACGTAGTTGCAGTACTATCAGAGGGAAGGTTACAGAGAAGCTCAGCTAGAACTAAATGCTTCTTTGACTTGGATTTTATGAATTCAAAATCAAATTCTGTTGGCGAAACAGTCAGGTCTCGCGGACAAGACCCAGGTTCAAGGGTTGTGGCCAACAAGGGGTCCGGTGTAGTCTAGGAACACGCCGGCATTTTCACCCCGCTCTTGGAGAGCAGTGCGTCTCACCCGAGGCGTGCCGCGACCACATGCATAAGGGGATGAGATCACTAGTAAGGAATAAACCCGCAACCAAAGAAAGAAAGTGCATCCATTACATATACCAAATTACACATGCAAGATCACTAACTAAGTATTCAGACAGTCGCAACTTAAAATTTTAAATCAGTGTAAACACATTACAGCACATGAACAACTTATTGAGACAGCAATCTTCCCTTATATTATTCTTCTGGCCGAACACATGATTACATAGCTTTCTCTCTGATAACTCACAAGTCTGATACAGATGGATTTTAGAACGGAAAGGAAGAACATAGAAAGTAAGAAACCATAGGAAGAACCAGCATGATTCTTCCGCAACTGCTCTGCGCGTCCTTCCCTGTCTCGATCCTCGCGACTTCTCTCGTATCCATTCAACCTTCAACAACCTTTCTTTTCAGCCGGGTGATCGTCATTTATTCACCCGCTCCTCGCGACTGACAGCTTCTCTGTGTCTTCACTCTGGCTTTTCCCAGCTTCTCTTCTGATGTCTGCGTGTTCCACTTTCTGTTTTCTGCTGTGTTTCTTTCATCTGCACTTATCTCTGTTTGATCTCCAGCTATCGAGTGCTTCCGCGCCACCTTGGTAGCTCTGCAACTCCTGGTCGTTGCGGCGCGGTCGCGGTTGCCATGTGTATTTATTCCGCAACTCAAAAAGAGTCAAAGTTCAAAATGTCTTGGCCAAGAGTTCAAAACTTAAGCAAAAACAAGGGCCCCAACAGGCCCCGACCATAATTCCTTGACTCGTCCGCGAGTCAATCACAAATAACAGTTTCTACTTCCATTCCCCCGCTGGCTTCCGTGCCCTGCTCTGATGTTCCTTCTTCCGGCACCCTTTCCTGCTGTGCTCCCCCATCCGGTTGGCCAAACAAGGGCCCCAACTCTGGGACCCGGCGGAGTGCTGAATCTCGGAGCTGGGTGAAGTCCGCCACTGCTTGCTGCCACTCCTGCACCAGCAAGTCAGCTTCTTGAGAGATTCGGGTGGCGGCAGCTCCATCGATGGTCGTCGGGGTGTCCCCGAACAATGTGGCAAGTTGTGCTTCAGCCTTGGCATCCAGCTGCTAGAGTGAGTCGGCCTGGGCGCGGATGGGCAGACGAACTTCCCTGATAACGTGCTTGGCCGCTGCTGATTCGGCCTTAGTCTGCTGCATGTGAAGTTCAAGCTCGTCCGACTGGGCGTAAAGTTGATCTAACCTTGCTGGATCCACGGTCGCTTGGATGTCATGGGCAATCTGTTGCAGCTGAGCAGCGATAGGCTGCGTCTTGACAGTTAGCGCGAGTGAGCACTCCTGCAGACTTCATAGAAAGGCAGAAGCCGCGGCTGCAGTGGAATGGAGAGTTGCTTGCATACTGACTGCCTGCGTTTTCTTAGCAACCACCTGTTCTGAATGGACACTGGATGGATCTGGAAGGGTAGGCCGTGCGGCTAACGCCACTTGTAGCTCCTGGTTCTCCCTGCAAACAATAGTGAAAACTTCCCTGAGGTGGTGAGCCTGTAGTGCGATCGTGTCCTCCTCGATTCTGGTGGGAAGTGGAGCATGGTGAGCCTGTGCAGCGGGCCATACGCTGGAGATCGCCTGGATAGCAATGTTGACCTGCTCCTGGAGGTTGGTCTTCTCCCGAAGCAGCTGATTGCGCTGTTCAGTAAGCGCCGTAATCTGATTACGCTGCTCGGCACACCGCCGCTGTAGCTCTGTGTGAATCTGCTCAGCCTTGAGGGCCGCCCGCTGAATGAGCAGGTACAGCTGTGCTGGACTCCATTGTTCTGCATTAGCTGTACTGGGTGTGCCCTGCTCCGGCCCCTGCTCCTGTGAAGGTTGGTTGCCGGTCACTGGTCGGCTTGAAGTCTCTGGAAAATGGACCGGCGTCTGCTGCTGCACCGAAGTGGCCATATCAGGCTCCGGCCAGTCTTGCTGCGTGGTCTGCTCTGTGGAAGGGGTGGCCGAATCAGCCCCAACTGTGGCTGGCTGGACAGATATAGTGGGAAGAGGATCCCGGGATGTGGCCATGGGGTCAACCGGTGGTACCATGGCTGCAGTACTGGAAGTGACCTCCGCCCCGTGGTCACCGCCGAAAAGTTCCCGGATCAAAGAATCTGACACAGTGGCTGATGAGTTGGACGGATTGGGGGAGGTGGCATGTGGTCGGCTGGTGGAGGGGGAGGTGGATGGAGTGAAAGAGGTGGGAGGGAGACGAAGGTTGAGGAAATCTGCCGGATCAATCAGCGGTTCCTCCGGAATCAAAGTTGCTGTGGGCGGAGTGGCTGGTGGATCATTCTCCGTAAGATCCACCACTGGATCTGTGACCGTAGTGCGGGCCCTTTTGGATGGAGGTGGGTCGGAGGAATCGGGTTCGGGGCCCGGTTCACCCATTGGTGTGATGAGGGGGGTGGCAGAAGTGAACAGGTTAGTGGGAATGGGGGAAATGAGGGGGGCGGTATTGGAGAGACCACGGGACCGATTAATATGAAATTCAGCAAAAGAAGGAAATATAGGGGTGCCACTTGAAGCAACCTGGGTTGCCACATTGAGTCGTCGTACCTGGTCGTTGAGATGCTCAACGATGGGGACCAGCGATTCAGGCAGGTCCGGTGCGGTCCCAGCTGCTTCTGGTGTTGTCTCCGCCGCAACTTGTGAAGATCCTCCTGCGCCCGTCGCGGCAGGCTGCTGTGCGGGCCTCATCCCCTCAAAATCGTAGCGGATGATTCCGTCGCGGACGTGCTGGACAACCCCCGGCCACGCAGAGACCTCCCTGTGGAAAACATTGTCATTCAGCTGGAAGCGAAGGGGCGCCATATGAAAGGTGTGGTGCGGTACGCAAGTTGGCCGGATGAAAGTGTGGCTGTGGCTGACTCCAAACCACACCTGTTCACTGTATTCATCCAACAGGTGCCGGGGCACCCGTTGCTGGTAAGTGACCACATCGGTCATCATCCCATACCACGCCCGGAACGCCTCTGCGTTCACCTGCTTGCTGCTGGGGTCCGTGGACACCTGCCAGGGGGAATATTTCATCGCGAGCGGCTGGCTCATGGTGATCTCCGCCGGTGTCCGGATAGGAGGAAGGTGCCATTTCCACATGGCGAACGCTAAGATCAAGTACCCATAAATGAAACTGGTAGTCCGCTTGTAGTTGTCTTCGCAAGCCGCGAAGAGTTCCTTCAACACAAACGAGCTCCAATTCAACCTGGCTCCCTGGACGCAATGCTCTGCAATGGAAATTGTGTCCAGAGTGCACTCTCCCTTCGTGTAGTGGCGCATGGTCTTGCTAGCGATCAGGTAGCAAGCGAACCGGATTTCTGGTACGTTTATCAAATCCATTTTGGCACCTTTACCACCCCTGCGAGTGCCATACTTGGTGTAGAGGTCCACGTCAGCCGACTTTCGGGCACGCTTGGAGGATGTCTGGCCCGTAGTGGAGACATCTGCACCAGTTTGAGATAGCCCCGTAAGCCGATTAATGTCTGCGGCATGTATTGGAATTTCTTCATTAAGCCACAGGGACCCGTTCTGCACCCGACTGAGGAGGAACCGGGTACATTGCAGAGCTAGTCCTGTAGTGCCGAAGACGGGAAGACTCCTCAAATTCATCAAAGTCGACTGCTGTAGGCCCCAGAATTCTGAACGCATCTGACTGTTGGGGCTGCTCCCGGGCGTGTAATGGTGTTCCATGTATATTTTCCAATGGAGGTGAGGAAACTCAGCCGGGTCGGACAAGTTGGCGTCCATACATGGTGCATTTTCATACTTGCCGACCAGCGACTCTACATGGTGAATTCTGCTATCTAACGCTGGTTTAGGGACTGAGAGGAGAGCTCTCGGCATCTTGGCGCGCCGCTGATAGACTTGGACGATTCTTCTGTAACTTCCTTCGAGGTGCTGTGTGCTCTGATACTGCGAATGCTCCGGAGTCGCTGCAACTTCCAAATTGAACTGGTCTGTCATCCTCGTGCTGATAGCCTTCATGAAAATTGGGCCATCTGCTAGCACGCGCGGAGTTGATGAGACTCCATAACGGCAATTAATTCTTGCTATCTTTCTTGCCTGCGATAATCGTGCGATCAATCGCAGGCCTGTGTGTAATTTGACAGTTGCTGACGGCGTCCTGGGGAGATGGGCGGACTCGACGGCTGAGGGAACTGTGGGTGATGGCAAATGATTACGGTATGATTACTGTCTATTAAGGGAATTTATGACCAAATCTGAGCGAACCTACAGACTGACAAAAGGACTGACGGAAATGACCTGGACTGACACCGGCACGGGGATGGATCCTACGTGAACGACACGCTGGACTGGCGCTGCGACACGCTGGACTGGCGCTGCAACAAGCTGGACTGGCCCGCCCTGACCACATTCGGTTGCGGTAAGGGTCCCGCAACTGCCTGGTTCTTTGACTGACTCCATATGAACGGAAAAAACTGCCTACGCTCATCCCGGTTGCGGGAGAGTTATTCAACTACGCTACTCTACGGGTTCTCTCGGTTGCGAGAGTTATTAATGAAAAGTGAGAAGTACCTACTCCTGGTAGGGCTTCAGGCGTGCGCCATTCACCCATTCCGGAAGAACTGTGCCGTCCAGTTGTGCCAACCAAACGGCTCCTGAGTCGCGGATCTCGATGACAAAGTACGGTCCCAGCCAGTGCATCTGGAACTTGCCTGGAAACTTCTGGAACCGGCTGTCGTATAAGAGAACTTTGCCGCCAACTTGGAAGGCTTTGGTTTTGATGTGGTGGTCGTGCCACGCTTTCTGTCTGGCCTTCTGAACCGTCTGGTGGAATTCCGCGAGAAATCGGGCCTCATCCAGCTCCTGTAGCTCCTGAAGGCATTCCCTAAGTGACGCCTCTTCTGAGAAGTGAAGGGACGTTGCGATCAAAAGGCTGGGTACGGCGAACTCGGCGGGAATCACCGCTTCCCGGCCATACACCAACTGGAAAGGCGTCTGGTTGGTCAAACGTTTTACCATGGTCCGGTAAGCCCATAAGGCCGCTGGTAGCCGCTCGTCCCAGTCGTCCCGCTGAGCATTGCAAATTTTAGTCAAGCCCTTTTCAAGAATCTTGTTGAAGGCTTCCACCGTACCATTGGCCTGCGGGTGGTATGGGCTACTTTTGTGATGCTGGATCATAAATGTGTCCACTAGTGACTTGACCGTGACATTAATGAAATGCGTACCCTGATCGCTGGTTAAGCTCCGTGGGCAGCCAAAGCGGCTGATGATGTGTTCGAAGATGAACCGGGCAGCGGTCTCTGCCGAGCAGTCGCGTACCGCTGCTGCCTCAGCCCACCGTGTGAGGTAATCCGTTGCGGTAATGATGTACCGGGCTTTGGAATGCCGAGCGATTGGTGCGATGGGGCCTACGAAATCAACAGCCCACTTCTCAAACGGCCGCAACACATGCACTGGGTGTAGGGGGAGCTCGTCCCTGTGCGAGGGCTTTCCCGTCCTCTGACAAACATCGCAACGCTTCACATAGGCCTTACAGTCTACATGTATCGTCGGCCACCATAGGCCAGCTTGAAGCACCTTCCTTGCGGTGGGTTTCGCACCCACATGTCCTCCCGCAACACCGCTGTGACATTCCCACATCACTGCTTCCCGCTCGTGGTCAAGAACACACCTGCGCAACACCTCATCCAGGCCCAGTTTGTACAGCTGCCCCGCGATCAATTGATAGTCGGCCCCCGGAAAACCAAGTGGCGTTTCTGAAGCGGGGTGTACTCCTGAGGGCATTGTCCCGTAGTCAGATAAGTGGCAATGTCAGCCAGGTAATCTGGTACGGCTTCTATTCGGAAGAGGTCAGCATCCGGCAGCTGATCGTCCAACGGACCTTCATTCTCTCCCGTCTCCAACCTGGATAAGTGATCGGGACCAACATTCAACCTGCCAGGCTTGACAATCACCTCAAACATGAACTCCTGAAAAAGTAGAAGCCATCGACAGATTCTTCCTTCTAACACAGGCTTATTGACCAGATATTTCAATGCAGAATGGTCCGTGAAAAATGTAAATTTGCCGCCCAGAAGATAGTGGCGGAACTTCTGGAGAGAGTACACCATCGCCAACGCCTCCCGCTCGGTCGTGGTGTAATTCTTCTCCGCATTCGATAACCGTCGACTAGCGAAGTATACCGGGTGGTCAACTGTCGTTTCCCCGGGTTGCGCCAATACAGGTCCAAGTGCAATTCCGGACGCATCAATGTGCACATGGAACTGCTTATCCCAGTCGGGATGAACAAGTATGGGTGCAGTCGCCAACTTCTCCTTTAATGTGTCGAGCGCCTTCCTACACTCCGCCGTCCACTCAAACGCTTCTGACTTCCGCAACAGTTTCTCCAGAGGGGCCGTAATTTTGGCGTAGTTGCGGATAAAACGCCGATAGTATCCCGTGTGCCCGAGAAGTGCCCGCAACTGTTTCACGGTCTCGGGGGCCTCCATGTGGACGATGACCGCGACCTTGGCAGGATCAACGCAGACCCCTTGCTTGCACACCACGTGGCCCAAGAGTGTGCCGAATGGTACTGCAAAAATACTTTTCTTCAAGTTCAAGGAAATCTGCAGCTGCCGGCATCGATCGAACATAACACGCAACAGGGAGGCGTGTTTCTTCAGCAGGCTGTAAACAGTCCAGTCGTCCATATAGACTTCCAGGAACTTGTGAATGTACTCCCGAAAAGCAGCAATGACAATCCGGGAAAACACAGCCGGTGCGTTCTTCAGACCAAACGGCATAACGTGGTATGCGAATGATCCCCACTCAGTGGTGAATGTCGTCTTTGCTTTGTCTTCCTCGGCGATGCGCACATGATGGTAGCCCGAAAACCCATCAGTGAAGCAATAAGCTTCGTTTCCCGCGACATGATCTAGAACTTCATCGCTGAAAGGAGTGGGAAACGGATCGTGGATACAAGCATTATTCCAGCTCCGATAGTCTACACAGACACGGATTTCCGCTTTGTCCTTCTTGTTCTGGATGACAATGGGGCTTACCCACTTGGCTTCTTCTACTGGAAAGATGAGACCTGCAGCCAGCATCTTGTCAATCTCCATCTTAACTTTCTCTTTGATACGTGGATTCAACCGGTAGGGTCGGTGCTTCACCGACCTGGCTCCCAGTTTCAGTGTGATGCGCATCTCGCCCAGATCCCCCTTGATCCCCTTCAGGTCTGCAACTGATGACGGAAATAAATCTTCATACTCCCGGAGGAGGCTAAAAATTTCTCTTGTCGTGTCCTCGTCCCAGTAATCTCCCACTGTTGCCAGTTTAGGTTTCTCCTCTGTTCCAATGTTCAGTTGCTTTGTCTTGAGCGGCTGTAAGTGGACTCCTTCTGTCGTCGGCTCATCACGGATGCTCCGCTCGCCCTCCTTTTCTTCCAAATAGAGATGCCTAAGGTCCTCTAAACTATCATCCTCCGGGTCACCGTCAATCCGTTGGCAAACCAATTCGCGCCTGACCTCCGGGCGTGATGCCACCGGGCCCTCATCGGGCTCAGGATGGCGAAGAAACAGAACCTCCTTGACGGCTTGTAGCGCCTGAGATTCCTGCACCGTCTCCCCTTCGAACGAGAAGCTCTGGACGAACTTTTCCGCGACTGCTTGCCAGGAGCGGGTTCCCCGTTTCCGCTCTTCCTCCAGGTACCAGGCCTGGGGAATTGTACCCAGGGAGTGGACAAACCTGTGGACCCACAACTCCTCAGGGTACCTGGCGCTACGCCACTGTTCCTCGCACGCCCGCAAATGTTGTCGCGGGTCGGAAGCTCCATGATGTTTAAGTGTAATGCAGGGCCCTTCATCCTCTTTGAAGCGTGCCCGCAGAGCATCCGCCACATGCTCCCATCGCAACAGAGTGTTGCGGTGATTTTTCCACCATCGTCCCGATGTTGACTTCAAGGCCACATCCAAAAGTGGTATCCGGCTTTCCTCTGGGACCCGGTCTTCCACCCTGGCAATAAAATTATTCACTGCTTGCATGTTTGATAATGTGGGGTATCCGCGGATCTCAGTCCCTATCCACCGGACTTGAGCAATGGAGGCACATCTCCGCGTGGTGGTCTCATACCCCCCTTGCTGCCAGTCTTCCCACGCGAGCTCGGATCCGAGCTCCGAGCTCTGCACACTCCGCCAACTGATAGAGCCAGTTGCGGTCGGGTTAATATAATCGTCCCGCTTTCCTACAGTCATCTGATAGAGATGGTCCATCATCTGAGCATCCTCCCGACTGTCCACTGTTTCTGTATATTGCGGACCCTGATACGGGTCGAGAGGCTGAGTCACCCGTACCTCCCCATCCTCAAAAATCATCAGCTCCTTCTTGAGGTCGATGATGGCATAATTCTCAAAAGCCCAATCAATGCCAAGTAAGGCAGGGTAGGGATCCTTGTTGCCCATGATATCAATAACCTCGAAATCAGTATATGTCTTCACCCCCGCAACATCAACCTCGACACCCTCGAGTCGGTCGATTGGCAAAATGCAGTACTGGTTCGCCATCCTGAATTGGATTGGGGAATAGGCGAGCCGTGGCTTTCCAAGAGCCTCCCATGTCTTTCGAGGTAGTATGTTTACATCGGAACCCAAGTCCAACATGGTGTCGCTGATTTGGAACCCTGCAACCTGCGTGTTGAGCCGGAATTCTTTACCTGTTCGTTGCTTGTTCCGCTTGACACGTTGCACTTGTTGAGGCCTAGCGTCCACCGGATCTCTGGGTTCTGTGCGCCCCTGCAGCGCTCCGTCTAAAGCATGCTTGAGCTGCTGCCGCAGCCCAGCGTTATCAACAATCCTGAGGAATAGCCGGAGCCAATCCTCGACCACAGTTTCTGCGACGTTCTGCGCACCGGATTCCGGCCGCCTGGGCTCCTCCAACCCTCCCTCGTTCCGCAACTGGGCGAATGCCTCAACCACCTCCTGAAAATACTGCTTCTGGACTTCGGGCCTGATCAACTTCTTTGGGGATGCCGGCCGAACCACTCGTGCTGGCTCCTTCTCGTGGGCATCATCTCCAGTCTTCTTTCCGCCCCGTGTTACTATCGCAACATTCTGCATGTCAGGGGTTGCGGCCCCTCGCGGTTCTGAGTTTATCAGATTCGCGCCCCTCTGCCTCGCCCGCTCTTCCCACTTCTTGATGAGTTCCAGACAGTCCTCTGTAGCGTGGGCGTTGACCCGGCACTGGGAACACCAGGGTCATCGTGGAAGGGGACATTCTCGAGCTACATGACCCTCCTGGTCACGGTTGTAACATTTTACCGGACCGCGTCCTCCTGTTCGGCCTCCCCGCATGCTGCCACCTCTTCCCCTCGTAGCCTCGTTCACCCTGTACGAGGGACGATCCAGTCGATCCGCAAGTGCGTCAAGCGCCCTGCACTGCTCAGTGTTGTGCGTCGTGGACACACAAAATTCGCAATACACGTTATTCGGCACCGTGGAGTACTTCTGTAGGATCGGGCACATCCGAGGTGGATGCCCCAGCGTTCGACAGATCTCGCAGTACTCTGTGGTGGAGGAACCCGGTTGCGGTGGGAACCCCGCATAAGTCTGTTGCGGCTGGTAAACTCCCTGCGGGTTCATCGCCGCGCCACCCCCTGGTGGTGGACCCCCTTGAATTGCTGCAACTGACGGTCCAATTCCTGCGCCGCGCAACCGAGGACACTCGGTTGCGACGTGTCCCTCGACCAGGCAATGAGTACACCAAACATTCGATCGCGCTGGTCTCGCTGGCTGAATTTCCTTGAGCTTTTCGGTCAAGCTGGCGATCTGGTGTTGCAACCCTATCAGAGAAGGGTCTTGCGGGGCCATCCCCCCCCTGTATTCCTGGGGGTATCCCGCCATGGCTTCAATCTTCATGGTCTGCTCCAAAGCGTCCTGCAGATTATCAATCTTCTGCTGAGTGAGAGGGGTTCGTGTCAAGGGGAGTAGAGCCTTGATGAACCAGTCCCTCTGGTGGTTTGGATCGATCGGGTAGCTGAGTTTCCCAATCGCATCCTTGAATCGCCGCATCAACTCCCACGCGGTCTCACCTTCCTTCTGCTTAATTTCCCACAGCTTTGACAGGCCCTGCTGGTCTGTCTGGGGAAGCTTGAATTCACGGACAAAATCCCGCTTTACGTCCGCAATTACGGGGTTAGGGTGTGCCTCGGACCACTTGATGAACCAACGCAGAGCTCTCTCTCTGAGCATGGTTTGGAATTCTATTAACTTCCCTGCATCAGGCGTCTGGCGAGCCCTCCAGATGGCTTCGCACAGATACCAGTGTTGTTCTACGTCGTCGTTGCCCCGGCCAGAGAACTCTGGATACCGGGTGAAAGATCCAGCCATATGTACTTGAGGAGAATTAACCAGGATAAAACCTCCAGGTCCTGGTTGCGTAACTGTCCATCTAGGGAAAATACTACTACTAGTAACGCTGCTGCTACTGGGCGTTACCGACGCCGCTGAACTACCATATGACTGACTTAATGCTTGTAACTGAATAAAAATATTTCTTAAAGGTTGATAAAGTACCAGGGGAAGGTCGGGATCCTGGCCATGCGGAAGGTGGGAATTAGGCCTGCCTGGAGGGGTGGGTGTCGTCTGATCCTGGAACATATGTTGCATCACGTCGTGCCATTCATCATCAGAAGTTTCTTCGGGCTGCATCTTTCCATTATCTTCGCTAGTCGTTACTTCTCTTTCTCGCGTCGCTGGGCTCCCATGCACCCACTGTACGTCCGCTGCCGTCCTGTCTCCTGTCCGGGTATCCAAACCCATGGGTCTTGTCTTCTGAGGCGCCTCCTTCTGATTTTTCCTCTCGATCTCCCTTCTCTTCAAATCTCTCATTACCCTTCTTCGCCACCTATCGGCGATCTGTGCCCGCCGATGCGCACGTGACTCCCGCAACTTGCATGCGGCCTCAATGTCCATCCCCCCGCTCCCCACTCTTACTGTCTACACAGCATCGGTCCCCTCAATCCTCCCCCCAGTACGGGTGGTTTATGCTTCCATACTCGTTTTGTGGAATTCAATCAACCCTTCGTCCGCCATCAGGGCTTTGATCCACAACGGAATCTCCTTTAATAGCTTCCCCCTTAGCCCCGAGTGGAAGATAGCCTCAGCTTTCGAGAAGGACTGATAACACTCAGCAGCAAACTCCACCGTGTATCCTTCCAACGTGGTCCTTACCCAAAAATCCACCGCGCGGGTTAGTTCAGTGTCTACCCGATGCAGTGCTACCAGGTCTTCGTGCGCCCACCTGCGGTTTATCTTCCGCGAGCCTTCTTGGGGCACCGTCGCTCGTAACCTTCGCAACCAATTGTAAAGGTCGGTAGGGAACCTTCCCCAGAAAATTTCGTACGTATCACTGGCTGAATCAGAGAAAAGAACAAGCTCCTTGATCGCCGCCTCCTTTTTCTTGGTCAGCTTTGCTTGTTGAGCAATGAACTGGTCAAGATGATCGTCCCACCATCGCCGTATTGCTCCTTCAAAAATCCTCGAGACCATGATCTAGATCCCCTCAGAACATGCAGGTCCCGGCAACGGAACCATTTGTTGGCGAAACAGTCAGGTCTCGCGGACAAGACCCAGGTTCAAGGGTTGTGGCCAACAAGGGGTCCGGTGTAGTCTAGGAACACGCCGGCATTTTCACCCCGCTCTTGGAGAGCTGTGCGTCTCACCCGAGGCGTGCCGTGACCACATGCATAAGGGGATGAGATCACTGGTAAGGAACAAACCCGCAACCAAAGAAAGAAAGTGCATCCATTACATATACCAAATTACACATGCAAGATCACTTACTAAGTATTCAGACAGTCGCAACTTAAAATTTTAAATCAGTGTAAACACATTACAGCACATGAACAACTTATTGAGACAGCAATCTTCCCTTATATTATTCTTCTGGCCGAACACATGATTACATAGCTTTCTCTCTGATAACTCACAAGTCTGATACAGATGGATTTTAGAACGGAAAGGAAGAACATAGAAAGTAAGAAACCATAAGAAGAACCAGCATGATTCTTCCGCAGCTGCTCTGCGCGTCCTTCCCTGTCTCGATCCTCGCAACTTCTCTCGTATCCATTCAACCTTCAACAACCTTTCTTTTCAGCCGGGTGATCTTCATTTATTCACCCTCTCCTCGCGACTGACAGCTTCTCTGTGTCTTCACTCTGGCTTTTCCCAGCTTTTCTTCTGATGTCTGCGTGTTCCACTTTCTGTTTTCTGCTGTGTTTCTTTCATCTGCACTTATCTCTGTTCGATCTCCAGCTATTGAGTGCTTCCGCGCCACCTTGGTAGCTCCGCAACTCCTGGTCGTTGCGGCACGATCGCGGTTGCCATGTGTATTTATTCCGCAACTCAAAAAGAGTCAAAGTTCAAAATGTCTTGGCCAAGAGTTCAAAACTTAAGCAAAAACAAGGGCCCCAACAAATTCCTACAAAATGACAATCCATTTTGAATATTTTCCCCCAGCAATTGACATGATAAGATATAAGTCATGTGGTTTCAACCTGAAACTATAGTGGTTTTTCAAAGCAGGATATATCGGTGAAATCTTTCGACAACTTGAACAGCTGCCAAGGCAAGCTTTTCTACGTATGAATAATTAACTTCCATATCATTGAGTTTATGACTCAAATAATAGATCGGATTTTCAATTCCATATTCTACTTGGACTAATACCATAGCAATAGTCATTTCAGCCGAGGCGATATATAGGAAATAATCATTTTGATAATTAGGGGGATACATTAATGACGCTCGAACAAGAGTATCCTTGACAACATCAAAAGAAGCTTGCGCAACTTGGTCCCAATGGAAGGGAACCCCTTTTTTCAATAGTCGAGTAAATACTTTAGCCATTTCGGCGTAGTTTGGAATGAACCTTCTTAGGAAGTTAGCATTTCCTTGAAGTTTCTGTATCTGAAGTAATTTTGACGGCGCAGGAAAATCAAGAATGGCCTGAACCTTCAAAGGGTCGATTCGAATTCCTTCTTTTGAAACTACGAATCCAAGAAATCGACCAGAACCAACACAAAACACACATTTATGTGGATTGAGGCATAATTTGTAGTGTCAAAAACGTAAGAAGATGGATCTCAAATGCATCGAGTGATCAGTCTAATTTCTTAAATGTGCTGGTAAATCATCTAGATACGGTTGAACAATGTGCTTCGTTTCATTGAAAGCATAATCCATTGCTCTCTAAAAAGTTTCCCCATTAATATTTAAACCAAACAAAAGTTTCCTATAGGATAATGTGCCCCAAGGATAGATGAATTTTGTCTTATGTTGATCATTTGGGCAGATATTGATTTGATTGTAACCGGAAAATCCATCCATGAAGGAAAATATTTCACATCCAGCACAATCGTCAATAATCTGGTCGATAAAGGGAGTAGGATAGTTGTATTTTGGACAAGAAAGATTTACATCCCGATAATCAATGCACACTCTAATGGTTCGTTGTTTTTTTATAATAGGAAAGATATTGGAAACCCACTCAGTTAGTGGAATAGGGTATCTGAAACCAGAACGCAAAAAAATTTCAACTTCTGCTTTGATGGCAGCGGCTTTCTTTGGATGAACAGGATGAAGTCGTTGACACACCGATTTGACATGAGGATACATATTAATAGTTTGTTCAACTATACTAGTATCTATTCCTGGAATTTCCTCATAAGACCAAGCAAATACATCATGAAATTCACGAAATAGAGAGCGATATGATTCGAGTTCTGATGGAGAAAGAGATACACCGACATGAATATACTCTACAATGCCAGGTTGGGTCGAAATATCGTTAGAAAAATTTTCTTCAATATTTGAGAGATTTCACTCAGAATCGACTGCATTAATGGGAAAAGAATTCGAAAATAAATTTTTGATGGATGGGTGATATAGTTCACTAATATTATTTTCTTCATAGTCAAGAAGATGAGAACGATGATGATAATATTCCCATGGTTCTCCCTCTGACATCGGGGCTTCCAAAATATTCTCATATGTCAAGAACATTGAAGAAAAAGGATTAGAGGGAGTAAAAAAATCTATGGAACGATCAACCCAAACAATCGGTGATGTTGATTTTAGATTTCCCACTCAAGCCAAATAGATTGATTACTATGCTAGCTCAATAGGGTTGGGTGGCAGAAACTCATACAATGTAGAAATATCAAAATCACCCATACTCTTCCTTAAGCTAGATAGAGTGGAAGAGATCATGTAGCAAGTCTCTATACTTGCAATTTCTGTCGACGTCGCAGGCAACGATAATGCAAAGGTTCCCATGAGAGTGGAACCCTTTAAGAGTCCTACACCAATGTTCTGAAGTTCTAGTTGGGGTATGTGAACAAATGAAACGCTTCCAGTTACCTGCGAAGCAGAGGCAAAGAAGGATAGTTGATTAATGGCTGTGATTGTACCTTTATGTGGAAAGGAAATCATTCTAAAATATATAGAAGCAATTGCAGTTATTGCATATACCCATGGCCCTCCAAGTAAAATATTATAGTCAAGGGGTCCATCAACAACCTCAACATCAATATTCACTGTTTTTCCCCCTAGTTCAACATGCAGGTTATTAATAATACCACAAGGTTTATAGGTACGTCCATCAAATGCCTTCAACATCATTGATGATTGTGATAAGCGCGGTGATCCAAGTGAATTCCAACAATTTAGAGACATAATTCATGATTCTCCCTCATCAATAATAGTGTGGTGAACAAGGTGATTGAGAACATTTACCTATATGGAGAATGCCAATTCTACTGGTAGTTGTGGCACATAGCCCGTATGATTAAAGACGACAAGATTAGAATTAGTCGGAACAATTTCACCAATAGCCAACAATAAAGCCTGTTTTTGGGAGGGACAATTTTGTAATACCTCAAGAGCAGACATAGCTGAAGGGGATTGAGCCAAATCTTCAACTATATTATAATTTTTTGCAGCTCTTTCTTGAGGATTATATGTTGATTTATGAATTACTCCCTTTGGTGGCTTGATTGTCAATTCAGGAATAGCATTAGGCGGTACTGATTCTGTAGATGGATTATCTTTCAAGGTAGTAGGTTGATCAGTGGCCTAACTACCATAATATTTATTTTGCGTTGACACCAAAATATATGTTGAAGGTTTTGTGACGAATAACATTAACACTTGGGAACTAGGAGCTGGATCCGTAGCAACCATGTTTTGTCCGGATTTGGAAATGGGTCTTTCAACACAGCTGACGCATGAGAAGTTTTGATGATTTTTGAGACTTCAGCACAGTGAGGAAAATACCTAACAAAGTTTTCTTCGTTACAAATTATACATGGATAACGAGGTTTCCGATGTCCAGACGGTTGATCAGATGATCTTTCCTGCGGGTTAGAAGTTTGCTTTTTCTTAGATTTCCCCTTTTTCTTACTTCCTGGTTGCTTGTCACCTTTGCCTTTGTCAAATGACATAGCGTTAATTTTGGAAGTAGGAGCAGGGTCAGATGCAGTAGTGTGATGTGTGCTTGCAGTGCCTATCAAGTCGTCTCTGGCATGAGAGTCCTTTAATTGAGGAGGAACATTGAAATTAGATCTCGGCGCATTAGGAATTTTTTCATAAAGCATGCCAGACTGAGTATAAATCAAGTCTAAATATTGGGCACGAGCGATAACTTGCTCTTCTGTGACGACGCCGCCCTTAGCCACATCCTTAGTTATATATGGTAACAGGGACTTAATGAACCATTCAGCAAGTAGCTGATCCGGAACAAAGGTTTTAACCATTCGACGACGACAACACCACTCATGAATATGATCAGAGATGTGAGTAGCATTAGTCTATTTGAAATTGGTCAAGAGTTCCGTTCCAGTTTCATATCTAATGGGTAACTAGAAATGAGTCAAAAATACAGTAGCTAGGGTTGTGAAATTATCAAAAGAAGCTCTAGGTAATTCAATGTACCATTTTTCAGTCGGATCTGTGAGCGTACGCTGTAAAAGTCGTAGTCGAACAGAATCATCATTCAAGAAATTTGATGAACACCATAAATGATAAGTCATAACATGAGTCGACGGATCTTATCTAGGGTTTCCATTGAACTTAGGAATATCCGAGGGTAATTTGTGAGGTATCACCGGCCACTAAGGAGCATAATTAATTGGATCATTAGTTAGCTTATTTAAATCTGGTAACTTTAAAGTTGCAACAAAGGGAAATTGTCGATTAAGGTCAGGTTGAGCATAGCCAAGGTAAGATGGAATTGCTTGAGAAACAGGTCTTTAAGCACCAGCATAAGGAATTTGTTGTTGGTAACCCAGATAGGGGTTGTTTTGCATAGAAAAATCTTGAGGATTCTGTTGACCAAAACCTGGATATGATACTTTTTGAAATGAATTTTGAGGCATTTGCGCATGAGGTTGCCAAGGGGTCTGTCCACCAATGTTATAACACAAATTAGGATAACTTGGACTCGATTGATATGTATAACCAGGTTGCAGTTGTGACATCCCATAAAATGGTAGACCAACTTGTGAATAAATGATTCCAGATACAGGTTTTTGTAAATTAACCAAAGTATTTGGATTCTGTGGACCCAACATTTGATGGTATTGAGTTGAAGGACCCACTTTATAAGGTTGATGTACAAAATTTTGATTCTGTAACAAGGGAAAAGATTTATTAATAAGTGGTAATGAAGTGGGTGTAACAGGTTGAAACGGTTGAACCGGTTGATATGAGTGTAAAATTGTTTGTGGTTGGATAGGTAGAGTGCACTGCCATTGACAAACATTCGTTTCAACATTATATTGTGTTGGAAATGTTGTCATTGATGGCAAAGGAATTGGCAAAGAAGGAGCATCTGAAACAGGAACCATGAAAAGAGGAAAGAAAAGTAGCAGCAGAATTGTCCAGAGACAGAGTAGATAGAAAAGAATAAGTGAATGTTCTAGTAAATGGTAATTCATGTGTGAACATATGTTTGCACCCCGATGGAATTTGTGATAAGTAAGAAACCCTGTGAGAGGATTAATGGTGCTATGTATGTTATTTGAGGAGCCGATGTTAATACGATCGACAGTGTATCCAAACTGGTAGACAGTGGAGTTATATATATTCATTGAATATATGATATGAAAAAAGTTATGGTGTTAAGCTCCACATGGAAGGGTCTACGCTATTAGTAAGGAGCTGACTGGCTTTCATGGAGAAAGGAACGAGGAGCGAGAGCAAATCAGTTATAACGCGGAAGAACTAAAACAGAGTATTTGGCATTGAAATTTCGGTGGAACACGGACTAACCCTTTGGAATCATGAACGGAACTTAGAGGCGTAACATAACAAAAGGAAGCACGACGGAACCCTGCGTGGAAGAGCGGAACTGTGACCGAGTGAATAGTGAAGGAGGTTTCCGGGTTTCATCGCACCACCCTTCGGTGATAGGTGGTATTTCCTAGTTGGGGAGCGATTCCATAGAAACGTTGACACATAGCAAAGGTGGACCCACGAAAACCGCTATCAAAGCATGCCATCGCACCTTAATGTTCGACCAAAGAAGCCGAGCGATATTATTAAACGTCGTTGATCTGGAAAGGGGTCATCAGACGGTGTTCATTTGCTATAGATGCACGAAAGTTACCCAAGGTACGGCGTGCCATCGCGCATTATCATCCGCGCATCATCAACGAACAATATCCGTCAGATCATCTGAAGACCAAGCGATGTGCTCTTCGCCATCGAATGGAAACGATCGATAGCGATGGGCCCCAGTTTTAAATTATATTGATTGGGCCGTCGATTATGTATGTGGGGACGGAACCAAAGGTCTATTTAAAATCCATTTGATAAAAGTGTTGGTTATTAATATAAATTCCTATCATATATTTAATTTCAAAAGGTTGTGAATAATATTTATTTATCAAATTCCACGAATTTGATAAATAAAATTCCAATAAAAGAAAGAAAACCATCAAAGGCACGTTAATGTTACTTAACCTTGGCTATAGTATGGTTTGGCGGAGATAAAGATTACCTTTGGGACAATTCGTGCATGGAAGAACGAATATTGGGATTTCAATTTGGATTGGTTTGACTTTTAATATGAATACCATTAGCAGTTGAGTGCTTTTCTACTTATGTTTTTAATAAAGGAAAATACTATATAAGGAGAAGACGATTACAGTACAAGGTGTGCATGTAGAGGGGTTATTTATGAATAAATATCTTTAAGAGATATCTGCATGATTGAACTCTGATCGATCTTAATCGATGATGCACTGGTGAATATGATGAAGGTACAAGATCTCTAGATCTAGAAATGATGAATCTCTAGGAAGAGATGCAAAAGAAATGATGAAGACCTGGCACAAGTCTGATGAAGAAATTGAAGAAATTCGGTGGATCTGAGGGATGAAGTCTTCAGTATGAAATTGGACACTTTCTGTCAGTAGAAGCTGGTGTTAAAATCAGGGGGTCAAAGCTCCCTTCCAGTAGTAACTGGAGAACGAGAGAAGGTTGTAGCCTTCTGCAGGTTGGTGCTTGCGTGTTGGTATAATTTTGCGCCAGCACAAAATTGTAAGAATTTTTCTTTATAATAAATATTGAAGACTAAGACGACAGCAGCGGTGGTTTTCTCCCGAATTGGGTTTTCACCTTAAATATTGGTGTTCATGTGTGTTGCCTATGTGTGATGGTTGATTCTGTTGTTACTATTCATGATTACTGCTTATTAAATATCTGATGAATGAATGATGCAATGATCTAAGTAAAGAATTAAAGGCATAAAAGTAAAAAAAATTAGCTAGCTCTAAATACTGATTCACCCCCCCTCTCATTATTTTTCCCAATAATTAGTTTCAGAGCAGGTCCTTCTGAAAAAGCTTAGCCGCTAGAAGGAAGATCAATCAAGATGAACAATCAAGAATCAAAAGCATCTATCAGGCCTCCGCTCTTCAACAGAAACAAATTAATCTTCTAGAAAAGAAGGATGAGATCCTATCTTCAGTCTCTGGGAGCAGATGTATGGGCTATAGTTGAAGGAGGATATCAATATCCAGCTGCAGTACCAACAGAAAGAAAGAATTACGAAACGAATGCAAAAGTAGTCAATGCTCTATTGGGAAGTCTAACTGAATCAGAATTTTTCAAAGTTATGCAGTTGAATACAGCAAAGGCAATATGGGACAAAATCATTCTAAGTTATGAAGGTGATGCATTAAAGGTAAAAAGTGCTAAACTCCAAACTCTCAGAATTCAATATGAGAATCTAAAAATGCATAATGAGGAGAGCATTACTAATTTATTTTTACGTCTTGATGATATTGTAAATCGTATGAGAAATCTGGGAGAAACAATAACCGAATCTACTTTGGTTGAGAAATTTTTAAGATCACTAATGAAAAAATTTGAGTCAAAAGTTTCTGCTCTTGAAGAAAAATAGGATCTTCAAAATCTTACTGTGGTACAACTTCATGGCATACTAACTGCATATGAAATGAGAAGAGGAGGACCATCTGAAGTCAAAGAAGCTATCTTTAGAGCTTCTACAAAAGGGAAAGAAGTACAAGAAACAGAAGGATCAGGGTATATCTCAGAAGAAGATGAGGTAAATTTTGTAAATAAACTCCAACTTGGTACAGGATGGTTCAAAGGTAAGCTTCCTTTCAAATGTTTTTCTTGTGGAAGAGTGGGTCATTATGCTGCTAAGTGTCCTCACAAAGAAGCACATGAAAAAGGAAAAGAAGTAGCAAGAAGGAATAAGAGTCGGTTTAGCACTAGAAAAAGTTACTATACTCATGAAGACAGTGATGGGTTATCTGACAGTGAGGAAGAATGTGAACAAGATCTTAGACTTCTCATGGCATTTGAAAAAGAATCTAAAGAAGAAAAATATACCTTTATGGATGCTTTGGAAGATAATGATTTTCTTGATGAATTAAATCAACTCAAGATATGCTTAGAAGAAACTAAAATATGCTTAGAAGAAAGTAAAATATCCATAGAAACTCTGAAAAATCGGCTTGAAGGAAAGGAGAAACACAATGAAAAATTAGAATGTGAAATAGTAAGTCTAAGAAAAGAAATTGAGAAAATGAAGATTTTGAATCTTAGATTTGCTAAAGGATCTGAAACCTTAGACGAGATTATCAAGGTACAATGTTCTCCTCTTATAAAGACAGCTCTTGGATATATCGGAGAATATTCTCAGGCTTCAGCACCAAATTATCTAAAAGCAGCTACAGCCAGCATACAACATTCTGCCACTCAGCAAGGGAATAAAGAATCTTTACAGGTAAAGCATGACCATTTCAATTCAAAGAACACTAATAGGAATACATTTCAAAGAAACTCCAATCAACAGGTAAATTCGAGTAGAAGATTTCATGATCGCAGAAATTTCTTCTTCAATGGACAATGTTTCTCATGTCACAATTTTGGTCATAAAGCTGCTCAATGTGTTTCATATAAAACCATCATGACAAGAGAAGCAAGAAAGAAAAGGATTGATATTGGAACAAAGAGGAATACATATAACAACTTTTCTCCTCTTCAAAATGAAGTTTAATGTGCGTATTGCAATAACTTTGGCCATGAAGAATATGAATGCACAAGCAAAATCT
>CM076584.1:669706776-669746862 GCA_034641835.2 Pinus albicaulis | reverse complement strand
TTCGTCCTCTATTCTTTTCTGCTGAACTTTTCCATATCCTTTGCCATCAATGACAATATTCCAACATATTATAAAATAGCAGATCTAGTGGTAGAATTTAATCTATTAGACCTCCACTGCTGAAGTTATGAAAAGTCATTTGATCAAGTTGAAGAAGTCCAAATTTGGGAGTCAAGCCTACCCAAATATGTTGTTCCACTCACCCATCAATTTCCAGAGGTTATTAGAATGTGTCAGACCTATTATTCACCCGAACAAAGAGAAATGGTAAATGCAAATAGAGAAGTATTGTTTACAATTACTGCTGAGGCAATAAACTAGATGTTACAACTCAAACCAGATCCCAAAGCTATTCCTTTATCCATATAAGCACTTAGAAAGCTGTACATGTTGGGTGTGGAGCTTGATTATCTTTTTTATTTTGTATCACGGCGTTGGACCCCTGTACCTTAATGGGGGCGGCAATGCCGCCCGTAATTAAACGCTGCTTGGGGGGTCCAGGGGGGGCGGCTGCGACTTTATGGAGCCCCCCCCTGGTAGAGGGTTTTGAGGGCAACGCCCCCGAAGATAAGAAAAAATGTAAAATTGCCTTGTAAAAGTATAGTAATTTCTAGTCAATCTGGGCCATTCATTAGGCAGATGATCTAATGGTAGAAGTTATGTTTATCTTAGGGTTTTTTGCCCTAGAAGGAAACCCCTCACTTTTATGAGGGTATTTTATTGTGGCTATGTATTGTGTGTGTATTCTAAGAGCGAAAAACAGATAGGGAAACTTTGAGAGAGAATAGAGGATATTATAGCAGATCTGTTGTAGGTTGTGTCTCTTCATTTTTCTAGAAATAGAAAGGAAGGACTGGCTATTTGGGGTGGGCGTAGCCCAAACTGGGTGAAATGCGTATATCTGTGTCTCTCTGGTTTTATGTGTTTTGTGTGCTTGTGTTTTTCCGCATATTTTATGTGTTTCATTGCTCTGTAATATTTAATTTTTTAACAATTGGTATCAGAGCCAAAGGTCTATTTGGCTAATAAACTTGCAGGAAAGAAGGGTTCCTGGTTCGAGTGGGAGAAATGGCGGAAGATGCTAAATTTAGGGTTGAGAAATTTAACGGCCAAAACTTCCCACTGTGGAAGATGCAGATGGAAGATTATCTGTATCAGAAAGATATATACCTACCATTGAGCGGAAAAACAAAGAAGTCGACAGCTATGATAGACGTAGAATGGGATATTCTCGATAGAAAGGCACTTAGAACAGTACAGTTGTGTCTTGCGGTGTCGGTAGCCTTCAATATTTCTAAGGAAACAAAAATAGAGGGTTTGATTAAGGCGTTGGTGAAATTATATGAAAAACCCTCAGCCTCAAACAAGGTGTTTCTTATGAAACGTTTATTTAATATGAAGATGTCAGAAGGTGGATATGTTGCAGACCATTTAAATGATTTTAATACAGTTACCAGTCAGTTAATTTCTGTAGGGGTAAAATTTGATGATGAAGTTAGAGCAATGTTATTTCTGTGCTCATTACCAGGAAGCTGGAATGGTTTAGTTATGGCCATTAGTAACTCTGTCTCTGGATCTAGTACTTTAAAGTTTGATGATGTTGTCGGTGCTATCCTTAGTGAGGAAATGGGACGGAAAAGCTCCAGTGAGACATCGGGTAATGCTTTAAGTGTAGAGTCTAGGGGAAGAAGAATGGAAAGAGGAAAGAGCTTGGGATATCGCATTAAATCAAGGAAAGGCAGATCCAAGTCCATATCGGGGATAGTGTGATGGAAATCCAGAAAGAAAGGACACCTAAAGAAAGACTGTAGATCTCGAAAGGGAAAAGAAGGAGACACACAGTAAGAAAACAATCATGAAGAAAACGTGACAGGTGATTTGTTACAAGATGCTTTGATTCTTTCTTTCAAAAATGTTACTGATTTTTGGGTTGTAGATTCAGGGGCTTCATTCCATGCCACGCTGATAAGAAATATTTTCATGACTATGTTCAAGCAGATTTTGGACAATTTCGTTTGGGTGATGATAAACCCTGCAAAATTGTTGGAATGGGTAAATTTCTTGTAAAACAATAGAATGGAAACCTGTTGGTGAGAAGTCAAGTCTCGTGGACAAGACCCAGGTTCAAGAGTTGTGGCCAACAAAGGGGGTCCAGTGTAGTCTAGGAACACGCCAGCATTTTCACCCTGCTCTGGAGAGCAGTGCGTCTCACCCGAGGCGTGCCGCAACCACATGCATAAGGGGATCAGATCAATGGCAAGGAACAAACCCGCAACTAAAGAAGAACAGTGCATCCATTACAAATACAAAGCTATATACGCAAGATCACTTAATAAGCATTAAGACATTCGCAAATAAAATTTTAAACCAGCATGAACACGTTACAAGCACATGAACATCTTATCGAGACAACAACCTTCCATTGTATTAATCTCTTGGCCAAACATATGATTACATGACGTTCTCACTGATAGCGCACAAATCTGTTACAGATGGGTTTCAGACCAGAAAGGTAGAATAGAGAAGATAAGAAACCATAAGAAGAACATGCATGAATCCTCCGCAGCTTCTCTGTGCATCTTTTTCTGTCTCGAGCCTCGCAACCTCTTTAGCATCTATTCGACATTCAGCTTATCTCTCTTTTCTTTTTAGCCGAGTGACTGTTATTTATTCACCCGCTCTTACGACTATCAGCTCCTCTATGTCTTCACTTCGGCTTCTCCCAGCTTCTCTCCTGATGTCTGTGTGTTCCACTTTCTGTTTTCTGTTGTGTTTCCTTCATCTGCACTTGTCCCTGTTCTATCTCCAGATATCGAGTGCTTCTGCGCCACCTTGGTAGCTCCGCAACTCCTGGTAGTTGCGGCACGGTCATGGTTGCCATGTGTATTTATTCCGCAACTCAAAAAGGGTCAAAGCTCAAAATGTCTTAGCCAAGACTTCAAAACTAAACAAAAACAAGGGCCCCAACAGGCCCCGACCACAATTCCTTGACTCGTCCGCGAGTCAATCACAAATAACAGTTTCTACTTCCATTGCCCCGCTGGCACCTGTGCTCTGTTCTGCTGTGCCTTCACCCTGCGCCCTTTCCTGCTGTGCTCCGCCACTTGGTTGTTCAAACAAGGGCCCCAACTCCGGGACCCGACGGAGCGCTGTATCTCTAAGCTCGGTGAATTCCGCCACTGCTTGCTACCATTCCTGCATAAGCAAGTCGGCTTCTTGAGAGATCCGGGTGGCGGCGGCTTCGTCTATCATCGTCAGGTCAGCCCCGAACAGCGTGGCAAGCTGGGCTTCAGCCTTGGCATCCAGTTGGTGTATGGAGTCGGCACGGGCTCCGATGGGCGGACGAATTTCCCGGATGACGTGCTTGGCCACTGCCGAGTCGGCCTCAGTCTGTTGCATGTGAAGTTCAAGCTCGTCCGACTGGGCGTAGAGCTGATCTAACCGTGCTGGGTCCGCAGTCGCCTAGATGTCACGGGAAATTTGTTGCAGCTGGGCAGCGATAGGCTGCGTCTTGAAAATTAGCGCGAGTGAGCACTCCTGCAGACTTCGCAGAAGGGCAGAAGCCGCGGCTACAGTGGAATGGAGAGTTGCTTGCATACTAACTGCCTACGTTTGCTTGGCAGTCACCTGTTCTGAATGGACACTGGGTGGATCTGGAAGGGTAGGCCGTGCGGCTAATGCCGCTTGCAGTTCCTGGTTCTCCTTGCAAACAACAGTGAAGACAGTCCTGAGGTGGTGAGCCTGGAGTGCTATACTGTTCTCCGCTATATCGGCAGGAAGTGGGGCATAATGAGCCCTTGCAGCAGGCCATACATTGGATAACGCCTGAACAGCAATGTTGACCTGCTCCTGGAGGTTGGTCTTCTCCCTAGTCAGCTGATTGCGCTGTTCAGTAAGCGTCGTGATCTGATTACGTTGCTCGGCACACCGCTGCTGCAGCTCTGTGTGAATCTGCTCGGCCTTGAGGGCCGCCCGCTGAATGAGTAGGTATAGCTATGCTGGACTCCATGGTTCTGCGTTGGTCGTGCTAGGTGTGCCCTGCTCCGGCACTTGTTCCTACGAAGGTTGGCTACTGGCCACTGGTCGGCTTGAAGTCTCTGAAGGAGGGACTGGCGTCTGCTGCTACACTGAAGTGGCCATCTCAGACTCCGGCCGGTCTTGCTACGTGGTCTGCTCTGGGGGAGGGGTAGCTGAATCAGCCCCACCATTCATGAACCTGGTAGATATAGTAGGAGGAGGGTCCTGGGCCGTGGCCACAGGGTCAACCGGCGGTACCACGGCTGCAGTACTGGAGGTGACTTCCACCGCGTGGTCGCCTCCGAAAAGTTCCCGGATAAGAGAATCTGACACAGTGGCTGATGAATTGGACGGATTGGAGGAGGTGGCAGGTGGTCGGCCGGTGGGAGCGATGGACGGAGTGAAAGAAGTGTTAGGGAGGTGAAGGTTGAGGAACTCTGACGGATCAATCAGAGGTTCCTCCGGGATCAAAGTCGCTGTGGGTGGAGTGGCTGGTGGATCATCATCAGTAAGATCCACCACCGGATCTGTAACAGCAATGCGGGCCCTCTTGGATGGAGGTGGGTCTGATGAATCGGGTTCGGGGCCCGGTTCGCCCATTGGTGTGATGATAGGGGTGGCAGAGGTGAACAGGTTAGTGGGAATGGGAGAAATGAGGGGGGCGGTATTGGAGGGAACACGAGACTGACTGATATGAGATTCAGCAAAGGAAGGAAATATAGGGGCACCACTTGAAGCAACTTGGGTGGCCACGTTAAGTCGTCGTACCTGTTCATTGAGGTGCTCGACGATCGGGACCAGCGATTCGGGCAGGTCCGGTGCGGTCTTGGCTGCATCTTGTGGAGGTTCCGCCACAACCTGTGAGGACCCCGCTGCACCGGTCGTGGCAGGCCGCTGTGCCGGTAGCATCCGATCAAAGTTATAGCGGGTGATCCCGTCGCGGACGTGCTTGACGACCCCCGACCACGCAGAGACCTCACGGTGAAAGGTGTCGTCATTCAACTAGAACCGGAGGGGCGCCATGTGAAAGGTGGTGTCCGGCACGCAAGTTGGCCGGAGGAAGGTGTGCCCGTGGCTGACCCCAAACCACACCTGCTCACTGTACTCGTCCAACAAGTGCTTGGGCACCCGTTGCTAGTTAGTCACCACATCTGTCATCATCCCGTACCATGCCTGAAATGCCTCCGCGTTCACCTGTTTGGTGCTGGGATCCATGGACACCTGCCAGGGGGTGTATTTCATCGCAAGAGGCTGGCTTGCGGTCGTCTCCGCCGGAAACCGGACAGGAGGAAGGTTCCATTTCCACATGGCGAAAGCTAAAATCAAGTAGCCGTAAATGAAACTGGTGGTACGCTTGTAGTTTTCTTCGCAGGCCGCGAAGAGTTCCTTCAGCACGAAAGAGCACCAATTCAACTTGGCGCCCTGGGTGTAGTGCTCTGCAATGGAAATTGTGTCCAGGGTGCATTCTCCCTTCCTGTAGTGGCGCATCGTCTTGCTAGCGATCAGGTAGCAAGCGAACCGGATTTCTGGTTTGTTGATCAAGTCAATTTTGGCACCTTTGCCACCCCGGTGAGTGCCATACTTGGTGTACAGGTCTGAGTCACCCAACTTTCGGGCGCGCTTGGAGGATGTCTGGCCAGCAGCGGAGACATCTGCACCGTTTAGAGATAGCCCTGTAAGCTGATGAATGTCTTCGACATGAATTGGAATTTCTTCGTTGAGCCACAGGGACCCATTTAGTATCTGACTGAGAAGGAACCGGGTGCATTGCAGAGCCAGTCCCGTAGTTCCGAAAACTGGAAGAGTCCTCAAATGCATCAAGGACGACTGCTGTAGGCCCCTGAATTCTGGTCGCATCCGACTGGTGGAGCTGCTGCCTGGCGTATAATGGTGCTCCATGTAAGTCTGCCAATGGAGGTGGGGGAATTTAGCAGGGTCGGACAGGTTGGCGTCCATACATGTTGCATTGTCATACTTGCCAACGAGCGACTCTATGCGGTGAATTCGGCTGTCCAGTACTGGTTCAGGGATGGAGAGGAGAGCTCTCGGCATCTTGGTGCGGCGCTGGTAGACTTGGAGGATTCTTCTGGAGTTCCCTTCTGAGTGCAGTGCGCTTGGAGGCTGTAATTTCTCTGGAGTCGCTGCAACTTCCAAATTGAACTGGTCCGTCATTCTCGTGCTATTGATCTTCATGAAAATTATGTCATCCGCTGGCACGAGCAGAGTTGATGAGACTCCATAATGGCAATTAATTCTTGCTATCCTTCGAGGCTGCGATAATCGTGCGATCAATCGCGTGCCTGTATGTAATCTGACAGTTGCTGACAGCGTCATGGGAAGATGGGCGGACGCGATGGCTGAGGGAACTGCGAGTGATGGCAAATGATTACGGTATGATTACTGTATACTTATGGAAATTTATGAAGCAAATCTGAGTGATCCTACAGACTGACAAAAGGACTGATGGAAATGACCTGGATTGACACTGGCACGGGGATGGATCCTACACGAACGACACGCTGGACTGGCGCGGCGACACACTGGACTGGCGCTGCGATACGCTGGACTGGTCCGCCCCGACCACACTCGGTTGCGGTGAGGTACCCGCAACTGACCAATTATTTGACAGACTGCCTATGAACAGAAAAGACTCTCTATGCTCATCCCGGTTGCGGGAGAGTTATTTGACTAAGCTACTCTACGGGTTCTCTCGGTTGCGAGAGTTATTGATGAAAAGTGAAAGGTACCTACTCCTGGTAGGGTTTCAGGCGTGCGCCATTCACCCATCTGGGAAGAACTGTGCCGTCCAGCTGTGCCAACCGAACGGCTCCTGAGTCGCGGATATCGATGACAAAATAGGGTCCCAACCAGTGCATCTGGAGCTTGCCTAGAAACTTCTGGAACCGGCTGTCATATAAGAGAACTTTGTCACCAACTTGGAAGGCTTTGGTTTTGATGTGGCGGTCATGCCACGCTTTTTGTCTGGCCTTCTGAACCTTCTGGTGGAATTATGCGAGGAATCAGGCCTCATCCAGCTCCTGTAGCTCTTGGAGGCGTTCCCGAAGTGACTCCTCCTTTCAGAATTGGAGGGACGTTGCGATCAAAAGACTGGGTACAGTGAACTCGGCGGGAATCACAGCTTCCCGGCCATACACCAACTGGAATGGTTTCTGGTTGGTCAAACGTTTCACTGTGGTCCGGTAGGCCCATAATGCCGCTGGGAGGCGCTCGTCCCAATCGTCGCGCTGAGCATTGTATATTTTAGTCAAGCCCTTCTCAAGAATCTTGTTGAAAGCTTCCACCGTACCATTGGCCTGTGGGTGGTATGGGCTGCTTTTATGATGTTGAATCATAAATGTGTCCAGTAGTGACTTGACCGTGGCATTAATGAAATGCGTACCCTGATCGCTGGTTAAGCTCCGTGGGCAGCCAAAGCGGCTGATGATGTGTTCAAAAATGAACCGGGCAGCGGTCTCTGCCGAGCAGTCGCATACCGCTGCTGCCTCAACCCACCGTGTGAAGTAATCCGTGGCGGTAATAATGTACCGGGCCTTGGAATGTCGAGCGATTGGTGCGATGGGACCTACGAAATCAACAACCCACTTTTCAAACGGCCGCAACACATGCACTGGGTGTAGCGGAAGCTCGTCCCGGTGCAAAGGCCTTCCCGTCCGCTGGCAAACATCGCAACGCTTCACATAGGCCTTACAGTCTGCATGTACCGTCGACCACCATAGGCCAGCTTGGAGCACCTTCCTGGCGGTGGGTTTCGCACCCACATGCCCTCCCGCAACACCACTGTGACATTCCCACATCACTGCTTCCCGTTCATGGTCGAGAACACACCTGCGCAACACCTCATCAAGGCCCAATTTGTACAGCTGCCCCGCGATCAATTGGTAGTCGGCCACCCAGACAACCAGGTGGCGATTCTGAAGCGGGGTGTAATTCTGAGGGCACTGTCCCGTGGTCAGATAAGTGGCAATGTCAGCCAGGTAATCTGGTACTGCTTCGACTCGGAAGAGGTCAGCATCTGGTAGCTGATCATCCAACGGGCCTTCATTCTCTCCCATCTCCAGCCTGGATAAATGATCGGGACCAACATTCAACCTGCCCAGCTTGAAAATCACCTCAAATGTAAATTCTTGGAAAAGTAGTAGCCAACGACAGATTCTTCCTTCCAACACAGGCTTATTCATCAGATATTTCAATGCAGAATGGTCCGTGAAGAATGTAAATTTGCCGCCCAGAAGATAGTGGCGGAACTTCTGGAGGGAGTACACCATCGCCAACGCCTCCCGCTCGGTCGTGGTGTAGTTCTTCTCCGCATTCGATAACCGTCGGCTGGTGAAGTACACAGGGTGGTCAACTGTCATCTCCCCGGGTTGCGCCAAAACAACCCCAAGTGCAATTCCGGACGCATCAATATTCACATGGAACTGCTTCTCCCAGTCAGGATGAAAAAGTATGGGTACCGTCGCCAACTTCTCCTTCAATGTGTCAAGTGCCTTCCCACACTCCGTCGTCCACTCAAACGCTTCTGACTTCCACAACAGTTTCTCCAGAGGGGCTGTAATCCTTGCGTAGTTGCGAATGAACCGTCTGTAATATCCTGTGTGGTCGAGCAGTGCCCACAACTGCTTCACGGTCTCGGGGGCCTCCATGTGGATGATGACCGCGACCTTAGCAGGATCAATGCATACCCCTTGCTTGCACACCACGTGGCCCAAGAGTGTGCTGAATGGAACTGCAAAAATACATTTCTTCAAGTTCAGGGAAATCTGCAGCTGGCGACAGCGGTCAAACATAATACAAAACAGCGAGGCATGTTTCTTCAACAGACTGTAGACAGTCCATTCATCCATGTAGACCTCCAGGAACTTGTGAATGTACTCCCGGAAAGCAGCAATGACAATCCGGGAAAACACAGCCGGTGCGTTCTTCAGACCAAATGGCATAACGTGGTATGCAAATGATCCCCACTCAGTGGTGAATGTCGTCTTTGCTTTGTCTTCCTCGGCAATGCGCACCTGATGGTAGCCCGAGAACCCATCCATGAAGGAGTAAGCTTCGTTCCCCGCGACATGATCTAGAAATTCGTCGCTGAAAGGAGTCGGAAATAGATCGTGGATGCAAGCATTATTCAAGCTCCGATAGTCTACACAGACCCGGATCTCTGCTTTGTCCTTCTTGTTCTGGATGACAATGGGACTCACCCATTCTGCTTCTTCTACTGGGAAAATAAGACCTGCAGCCAACATCTTGTCGATCTCCATCTTGACCTTCTCTTTGATACGTGGGTTCAACCGGTAGGGTCGGTGCTTCACCAGCCTTACCCCCGGTTTCAGCGTGATGCGCATTTCGCCCAGATCCCCCTTGATCCCCTTCAGGTCCGTAACTGAAGACGGAAACAAATCTTCGTATTCCCGGAGGAGACTGAAAATTTCTTTTGTTGTCTCCTCGTCCTAGTAATCTCCCACCGTTGCGAGCTTAGGTTTCTCGTCCGATCCAATGTTCAGTTTTTTGCCTTTAGCGACTATAAATGGACTCCTTCAGTCGTCGTCTCTTCACTGATTCTCCACTCACCTTCCTTTTCGTCAAAATAGAGATGCCTGAGGTCCTCCAAACTATCGTCCTCCGGATCCCCATCAATCCGGTGACAAACCAACTTGCGCCTGACCTCAGGTCGTGAGACAGCTAGGCCCTTATCAGGCTCGGGCTGGCGGAAAAACAAGACCTCCTTGATTTCCTGTAGGGCCTGAGACTCCTGTGTCGTCTCCCCTTCGAACAAGAAGCTCAAAATGAACTTGTCTGCAACTGCCTGCCAAGAGCGGGTTTCCCGTTTCTGCTCTTCCTCCAGGTACCAGGCATGGGGAATGGTGCCTAGGGAGTGGATAAACCTGTGGACCCATAGCTCCTCAGGGTACCGTGTGCTACGCCACTGTTCCTCACAGGCCCGCAAATGGTGTCGCGGGTCGGAAGTTCCATGATACTTAAGCGTACTGCAGGGTCCTTCATCCTCTTTGAAGCGTGCCCGCAGAGCCTCCACCATGCACTCCCATCGCAACAGAGTGTTGCGGTGATTTTTCCACCATCGTGCCGACGTTGACTGCAAGGCCACATCCAAAAGTGGTATCCGGCTTTCAGCTGGGACTCGGTCTTCTACCTTGGCAATAAAAGTATTGACTGCTTGCATGTTTGACAATGTGGGATATCCGCGGATCTCAGTCCCTACCCACCAGACTTGGGCAATGGAGGCACATCTCCGCGTGGTGGTCTCATACCCCCCTTGCTACCAGTCTTCCCAAGCGAGTTTGGATCCAAGCTCTGAGCTCTGCACACTCCACTAACTGACAGAGCCAGTCGCGGTCGGGTTAATATAATCGTCCCGCTTTCCTGCAGTCATCTGATAAAGATGGTCCATCATTTGAGCATCCTTCCGATTGTCCACTGTTTCTGTATATTGCGGGCCCTGATATGGGTCGAGAGGCTGGGTGACCCGTACCTCCCCATCCTCAAAGATCATCAGCTCCTTCTTGAGGTCGATGATGGCGTAATTCTCAAAAGCCCAATCAATGCCGAGTAAGGCCGGATAGGGATCCTTGTCGCCCATGATATCAATAACCTCAAAATCGGTGTATGTCTTCACCCCCGCAACGTCGACCTCGACTCCCTCGAGCCGGCCGATTGGAAAAATGCAATACTGGTTTGCCATCCTGAGTTGGATTGGTGAGTAGGCTAGCCGTGGCCTTCCAAGAGCCTCCCATGTCTTTCGTGGCAGTATGTTGACGTCGGACCCCAAGTCCAACATGGTGTCGCTGATTTGGAACCCTGCGACCTGCGTGTTAAGCCGGAATTCTTTGCCTGTTCGTTGCTTGTTTCGCTTGACACGCTGCACATATTGAGGGCCGGCGTCCGCCGGATCTCTAAGTTATGTGCGCCCCTGCAGTGCTCCGTCCAAAGCATGCTTGAGCTGCTGCCGCAGCGCAGCGTTATCCACAATCTTGAGGAATATCCGGAGCCAATCCTCGACCGCAGTACCTGCGACGTTCTGCGCACCAGATTCTGGCAGCATGGGCTCCTCCAAACCTCCCTCGTTCCGCAACTGGGCGAATGCCTCAACTGCCTCCTGGAAATACTTCTTCTGGACTTCGAGCCTGATCAACTTCTTCGGGGATGCCGGCCAAACCACTCGAGCTGGCTCCTTCCCGTGGGCATCCTCTCCAGTCTTCTTTCCGCCCCTTGTCACGATTGCGACGTTCTGCATGTCGGGGGTCATGGCCCTTCGCGGCTCTGAATTTATCAGATTCGCTCCCCTCTGCCTCGCCCGTTCTTCCCACTTCTTGATGAGCTCCGGACAGTCTTCTGTAGCATGGGCGTTGACCCGGCACTGGGAACACCAGGGTCGTCGCGGAAGGGGACATTCTCAAGCCACATGACCCTCCTGGTCACAGTTGTAGCATTTTACCGGACCGCGTCCGCCTGTGCGGCCTCCCTGCATGCCTCCGCCACCTCTTCCCCTTGGAGCCTCATTCACCCGGTACGAGGGACGAGCCAGTCGATCTGCAAGTGCGTCAAGCGCCCTGCACTGCTTAGTGTTTTGAGTCGTTGACACACAAAATTTGCAGTATACATTATTCGGGACCGTGGAATACTTCTATAGTATCGGGCACATCCGAGGAGGATGCCCCAACGTCCGGAAAATCTCACAGTACTCTGTGGTGGAGGACCCCGGTTGCGTTGGGAACCCCGCATAAGTGTGTTGCGACTGGTAGACTCCCTGCGGGTTCATCGCCGCGCCACCCCCTGGTGGTGGACCCCCCTGGATTGCTGCGACCGAGGGTCCTGCTCCTGCGCCGCGCAACCGAGGACACTCTGTTGCGACGTGGCCCTTGACCAGGCAGTGAGTACACCAAACATTCGGTCGCGCTGCTCTCACTGGCTGAAGTTCCTTGAGCTTTTCGGTCAAGCTGGCGATCTGGTGTTGCAACCCTATCAAGGAAGGGTCTTGCGGGGCCGCCCCCCCCCCCGCCCCGATATTCCTGGGGGTAGCCCGCCATGGCTTCAATCTTCATGGCCTGCTCCAAAGCATCCTGCAGATTATCAATCTTCTGCTGAGTGAGAGGGGTTCGTGTCAAGGGGAGCAGAGCCTTGATGAACCAGTCCCTCTGGTGGTTTGGATCGATCGGGTAGCTCAATTTCCCGATCGCATCCTTGAATCGCCGCATTAACTCCCACGCGGTTTCTCCTTCCTTCTGCTTAATTTCCCACAGCTCGGACAGGCCCTGCTGGTCTGTCTGGGGAAGCTTGAATTCGCGGACAAAATCCCGCTTCACGTCCGCAATTACAGGGTTAGGGTGCACCTCGGACCACTTGATGAACCAACGCAGAGCTCTCTCTCTGAGCGTGGTTTGAAACTCTATTAACTTCCCTGCATCCGGCGTCTGTCGAGCCCTCCAGATGGCTTCGCACAGATACCAGTGTTGTTCTACGTCGTCGTTTCCCCGGCCAGAGAACTCTGGGTACCGGGTGAAAGATCCATCCATGTATACTTGCGGAGAATTAACCAGGATAAAACCTCCGGGTCCTGGTTGCGTAACGGTCCCACTAGGGAAAATACTACTACTAGTAACGCTGCTGCTACTGGGCGTTACTGACGCCGCTGAACTACTATATGACTGACTTAATGCTTGTAACTGAATAAAAATATTTCTTAAAGGTTGATAAAGTACCAGGGGAAGGTCGGGATCCTGGCCATGCGGAAGGTGGGACGTAGGGCTGCCTGGAGGGGTGGGTGCCGTCTGATCCTGGAACATCTGCTGCATCACGTCGTGCCATTCATCATCGGAACTTTCTTCGGGCTGCATCTTTCCATTATCTTCGCTAGTCGTTACTTCTCTTTCTCGCGTCGCTGGGCTCCCATGCACCCACTGCACTTCCACTGCTGTCCCGTCTTCTTTCCGGGTATCCAAACCCATAACTCCCGTTCTCTGAGGCGCCTCCTTCTGATTTTTCCTCTCGATCTCTCTTCTCTTCAAATCTCGCATTACCCTTCTTCGCCACCTATCGGCGATCTGTGCCCGCCGATGTGCACGTAGCTCCCGCAACTTGCATGCGGCCTCAGCATCCATTCCCCGCTCCCCACTTTCACATTCTACACCGCATCGGTCCCCTCAACCCTTCCCCCAGTACAAGTGGTTTACGCTTCCATACCCGCTTTGTGGAATTCAATCAACCCTTCGTCCACCATCAAGGCTTTGATCCACAGCGGAATCTCCTTCAACAGCTTCCCCCTCAACCCTGAGTGAAAAACAACCTCGGCCTTCGAGAAAGATTGGTAGCACTCAGCAGCAAACTCCACAGCGTATCCTTCCAACGTGGTCCTTACCCAAAAATCCACTGCACGGGTTAGTTCAGTATCTACCCGATGCAGTGCCACCAGGTCTTCGTGCGTCCACCTGCGGTTTATCTTCCGCAAGCCTTCTTGGGGCAGCGTCGCTCGTAACCTCCACAACCAATTGTAAAGGTCCGTAGGGAACCTTCCCCAGAAAATTTCGTACGTATCACTGGCTGCGTCGGAGAAAAGAACAAGCTCCTTGATCGCCGCCTCCTTTTTCTTGGTCAGCTCTGCTTGCTGAGCAATGAACTGGTCAAGATGATCATCCCACCATCGTCGTATTGCGCCTTCAAAGATCCTTGATACCATGATCTAGATCCCCTCAGAACATGCAGGTCCCGGCAACGAAACCATTTGTTGGCGAGAAGTCAGGTCTCGCGGACAAGACCCAAGTTCAAGAGTTGTGGCCAACAAAGGGGGTCCGGTGTAGTCTAGGAACACGCCGGCATTTTCACCCTGCTCTGGAGAGCAGTGCGTCTCACCCGAGGCATGCCGCAACCACATGCATAAGGGGATCAGATCAATGGCAAGGAACAAACCCGCAACTAAAGAAGAACAGTGCATCCATTACAAATACAAAGCTATATATGCAAGATCACTTAATAAGCATTAAGACATTCGCAAATAAAATTTTAAACCAGCATGAACACGTTACAAGCACATGAACATCTTATCGAGACAACAACCTTCCATTGTATTAATCTCTTGGCCAAACATATGACTACATGACGTTCTCACTGATAGCGCACAAATCTGTTACAGATGGGTTTCAGACCAGAAAGGTAGAATAGAGAAGATAATAAACCATAAGAAGAACATGCATGAATCCTCCGCAGCTGCTCTGTGCATATTTTTCTGTCTCGAGCCTCGCAACCTCTTCAGCATCTATTCGACATTCAGCTTCTCTCTCTTTTCTTTTCAGCCGGGTGACTGTTATTTATTCACCCGCTCTCGCGACTATCAGCTCCTCTGTGTCTTCACTTTGGCTTCTCCCAGCTTCTCTCCTAATGTCTGCGTGTTCCACTTTCTGTTTTCTACTGTGTTTCCTTCATCTGCACTTGTCCCTGTTCTATCTCCAGCTATCGAGTGCTTCCGCGCCACCTTGGTAGCTCCGCAACTCCTGGTAGTTGCGGCATGGTCGCGGTTGCCATGTGTATTTATTTCGCAACTCAAAAAGGGTCAAAGTTCAAAATGTCTTAGCCAAGACTTCAAAACTAAACAAAAACAAGGAACCCAACAAAACCAATGGCTACTAAAGGAGGTAAGGCATTATCCAGATCTAAAGAAAAATATGATTTCAATAGGACAGTTAGGTGGTGAAGGTTGTGTGACAACTTTCACAGATAAAACTTGGAAGGTCACAAAAGGAGCCCTGGTAATAGCAAAAGGCGAAAAGGTTGGTACATTGTATTTATGGAATGGTATTTCTAACTCTATTAATGCTTTAACTTCCAAAGGAGTAGATGCAACATTATGGCATCATAGGCTTGGACACATGAGTGAGAAGGGGATGAAGATTCTTCACTCAAGAAATTTGTTGCCGGGTTTGAAGAATGTTGATTTAGATTTCTGTGAGAATTGAATTTATGGAAAATAGAAGAGAGTTATATTTCTTAGAGTTGGGAAAGAAAATAAGAGCGAAAAATTAGAGCTTGTGCATACAGATGTATGGGGACCTACTCAGGTATCATCTCTTGGTGGCTCTCGTTATTATGTTACTTTTATTGATGATGCAACTAGAAAAACTTGGATTTATTGTATTCAAAATAAATCAGAGGTATTTGATACTTTCAAGAAATGGAAAGTTTTGGTTGAGATTGAGACAGGAAAGAATTTGAAGTGTCTCAGATTAGACAATGGTGGTGAATATTGTAGCAAAGAGTTTGATAGGTAACATTCAGAGCATGGAATTCGTAGAGAGAAGACAGTTCCAAGAACACCACAAGAAAATGGTGTGTCAGAAAGGATGAACAGAACAATCATGGAGCGTGCAAGGTGCATGAGATTGCATGCAGGATTGCCTTTACAATTTTGGGCAGATGCTGTAGATACTGCTGTTTATCTAATAAACAGAGGGCCTTCAAGTTCCTTGGATGGTGGTATTCCATAGGAAGCATGGACAGGTAAAAAGGTAAACTACTCTTTTTTAAAGCCTTTTGGTTGTGAGGCCTTTGTCCATATTAATAAAGAAAATAGAACCAAGCTTGAGGCAAAATCAAAGAAATGTACCTTTATTGGATATGGTGTTAATGATTTTGGTTATCGCTTATATGATTATGAAAATCACAAAATAATTAGGAGCAGAGATGTAATATTCAATGAAAAGGTCTTGTATAAGAATCAGTTGCAGGAAAAGAAACAAGAAAAAGAAAACAAAGAATACACAGTTCTTGATGAGATCATAGAAAAGGTAAAGGTGCCTGAAAATAATAATAATCAAGAGCCACAACAACAACAACCACCACAACAGCAACAGGCACCTCAAACACCTGAAAGTGGTGTTAGAAGATCTACCAGGATAAGTAGACCCCCTGAACAATACTCTCCTTCATTATATTATTTATTGTTGATTGATTCTGGTGAACCTGAATGTTATGAAGAAGCAATGCAGGTTGAAAGCAGGAAGAAGTGGGAGCTAGCCATGGAAGAAGAGATGGACTCCTTAATGCATAACCAGACTTGGGACTTAGTCAGGTTGCCTGCAAGTAAAACTACATTGCAGAATAAATGGGTTTACAGGTCGAAGGAAGAAGATGGAGGAAAACGGAGGTACAAAGCTAGACTTGTGGTGAAGGGGTTTGCACAGAAGAAAGGTATTGATTTTGATGAAATATTTTCTCTTGTTGTTAAAATGAATTCAATCAGAACTATTTTAAGTCTTGTAGCAACGGAAGATTTACATCTTGAACAGTTAGATGTAAAGACAACATTTCTCCATGGAGATTTGGAGGAAGAGATATACATGCAGCAACTAGAAGGATATGAGGTAAAAGGGAAAGAAAAATTGGTGTGCAAGTTAAAGAAGAGCTTGTATGGATTAAAACAGGCTCCAAGGCAGTGGTATCTAAAATTTGACAAGTTTATGTCTGAACAAGGTTATACTAGATGTCACTCTGATCATTGTGTTTATCTGAAAAGACAAAATGATGGCAGCTATATTATATTGTTATTGTATGTAGATGACATGCTTGTTGCAATGTCTAACATGCAAGAAATAAATGTGCTCAAAATAAAATTGGCAAAGTCATTTGCAATGAAGAATTTGGGAGCTGCAAAACAAATCCTTGGTATCAGAATAACTAGAGATAGGAAAAATAAAAAATTAACACTGTCTCAGAATGAGTACATACAAAAGGTGTTGAAAATATTTAATATGAAGAATGCAAAACCAGTTAGTACACCTTTTTCTAGCCATTTCAAACTTAGTAAGGAGATGTGCCCCAAGACCCAAGAAGAAATGGACTATATGTCTAAAGTTCCATATGCATCAGCAGTTGGAAGCTTAATGTATGTAATGGTCTGCACAAGGTCTGATATTGCACATGCAGTGGGAGTTGTAAGCAGGTACATGAAAAATCCAGGAAAAGAACATTGGATGGCAATAAAATGGATTCTCAGATATTTGAGAGGTACCACAAATCAAGCATTATGCTTTGGTGGTTCAAACATTGATCTACAGGGATATGTTGATGCAAATATGGTAGGTGATAGAGATAACAGGAGGAGCACTACAAGATATGTATTTACTGTAGGTGGAACAACTGTCAGTTGGGTTTCAAAAATTCAAAGTGTTGTTGCACTTTCAACAATAGAAGCAGAGTATGTTGCTGCTACAGAGGCTAGTAAAGAAATGATTTGGTTACAAAGGTTTATGGATGAATTGGGTAAGACGCATGATATGGGCACATTATACAGTGATAGCCAAAGTGCCATTCATATCGCAAAGAACTCAACATTTCATTCCATGACTAAACACATACAACTCAAGTATCATTTCATACGATCAATATTGGAAGATGGAGAGTTGAAGCTAGAAAAGATACACAATAGCTAGAATCCTACAGATATGCTAACAAAATTTGTAAACACGGAGAAACTTAGAACATGCTCATTTTCAATTGGTCTTCAAGGATGACGTTGAAGATGAGAAATAGCCAGGTACAAAGAGGAGTTATTTTCAGCAAATGAAATAGCGGTGGAGTTGCTACAATCAGTCTCCAAGTGGGAGATTGTTGGGTGTGGAGCCTGATTATCTTGTTTATTTTGTATCATAGCATTAGATCCCTGTACCTTAATGGGGGCAACAATTCCACCCGTAATTAAACGTTACCTGGCGGGTCCAAGGGGGGGCAGCTGCGAATTTATGGAGCCCCCCCCTGGTGGGGGGTTTCAGGGGCAGCGCTCCTGAAGCTAAGAACATATGTAAAATTTCCTTGTAAAAGTATAGTAATTTCTAGTCAATCTGGGCCATTCATTAGGCGAATGATCTGACGGTATAAGTTATGTTTAGTTTAGGGTTTTTTGCCCTAGAAGGCAACCCCTCGCTTTTATGAGGGTATTGTATTGCAGCTATGTATTGCGTGTGTATTCTCAGAGTGAAAAATAGATAGGGAGACTATGAGAGAGAACAGAAGATATTATAGTGGATCTGCTATAGGTTGTGTCTCTTCATTTTGCTAGAAATAGAAAGGAAGGACTGGTTGTTCGGGGTGGATGTAGCCCACTGGGTGAACCACATATATTTGTGTTTCTCTGGTTTTATGTGTTTTGTGTGCTTGTGTTTTTCTGTATATTTTATGTGTTTCATTGCTCTGTAATATTTAATTTTTTAACAGTACATTGGTATGGACTTTCCAAAAAGGTTTTAAATTTTCCAAGTGTTCATGCCTTTACATGTTGAAATTCCACAAATCAACCCTCCTTACTCTACTTCAAAATTTTTAGGCATGTCATATCCATGTTGTCTTTTATCCTAGGGTATTTTACAGATGAGTCAATCCTAGGTTTTCATTTAGATATACATCCTTTCTTTTCCATATGTTCTTATCTTTCCAAGAAGACAAGTTCCCAATTACACTTCAGAAGCTTGATATTGAAGAAAACCCACTTTCAGTCATCTTTTGGACTTCTTTGATAAAAAAAGAGTCCACAGAGTTCAATTATGAGGAGTTTAAAGATTAATTTATTCATTCATTGATAAACATGTTAAAAAACACAATACAACCAAGAATTAGTGATGAAATAAAGAAAGTTCTACATCTATTAGAGCACACTAGAACTGGAGATTGGTACTTATATCAGAAACGTACAAAATCAAAGTTTTTGGGTCAAATATTTTACCCTATAAACAACCTAAGTATGTGCCAATGAGAGTTTTTTTCCTTGGAGTATATCAATAAAATATTAAATTCAGATTCTATCAACTTCCTAGCAGCCAAAAAGAAGACCCAATTTAAGTTAAGAATCAGGTGGGACCTTTTATTTGTAATCATAGAGATGCAAGAAAAGAAGCATCAAAACAATTGCTTGAGTATATATTTGAAGAAATATTCCCATGGAATTATGATCCATAGGGAATACTAAGAAAAATTAGGGTTAAGTGCAAACTAACACCTTATATTCATGAGAAAAAAACAAAGATTGAACAATTTTTCAATCAAACATAGTGGCTAGAAAATACCTTGGTAGAAGCAATTAAACAGGGTGATACTAGTCACACCCCGCAAACTGCAAATCAAGGAGATAAAGCTACTAAAATAAGGAGAGAAGAAGGTACCTACACTGCTAAGACAACAACAGAAACTAGGTTTAAACTCAGATACAATAAAAAGCCTAAGATCAATCCAATTGATAAAGGAAAATTGGCCATAGAAGTGGAAGATACAGATGTTCCAGAGACAAACACAGATGTTTCTACAATCATTACAAATAAGATAGCCACAAAGATTCTAAATGAATAACATCATGATAATGTGAACAAAAAAGTAATAGAGGAACAACAAACTATGGAGGCATCCTCCTCACAGCCAGTAGAAGAAAAAGATCTTGACATCAGAGAAAAATATAAGCAGATAAAGACAGAGAATGAAGAAATAAAAATGAGATTTATTCTCAGTATTTGAAACAAACACCAGGTATCAAGAAAAGACTTCCATCAACTTTCGATTATTAAAACAAGAAGTTGATTATGTCAGTGCTTCAACCAACAGTCAGGAATCCCAAAACAGTGGCAAATTACAAAAACGTTGATCTTGAAGTGCCTATAGAAAGTATCCATGCTCTAAATCAAATTGAATTTCATAGGCAAAATTTTGAGATGTTATATTCTACCATAACTACAAAGGCCGTGAGTGTCCAAAAGCTTCAGAACACAATAATAAACATGAGAGATCAAATGAAATTTGACAAGGCTTCCTCATATGCTTAAGATATTAGGATTAAGTATTTAGAAGAGTTGGTTATCCAAGTAGGATATGATCTTTCCAATGTCAAAGCTGCAGAAGAGTTAGTGAAGAAAAATAATGCTGATATTGTAGCACTGAGGAAGCAACTCAAGCTTCCACCAACTAACATCCACAAGCCAAAGAAATAGTTCAAGAAGCAAGTTAGAAAGATGATATGATGAATTTTATTTTACAATTGATAGCACAGATAAAATAAATGGAGATACAAATGGACAATATTTTCCATGAAAGAGAAATTACAAAAGCACAGGAAACTCCTACAGTAATTCCCATGGTTACTATAGCCATGCCTTCAACTCTGGCAGAAGAGTTAGCACCAAAAGTACCATTGGCTACTGCAGTGCCAATAACCTCATCCACTACTTCAGCCATAGAATCCTCTACTATAGCAGCTCAACATTCTGATGAGGCTAGTAAACTAGTTAAAGCCATGGAGGAAATGCCACTTCAAACCAATGAGATCAATAGATTGAATAAATTGATTGAAAATCTTGAAGACACTAAGAAACTAGCCCAAATCAATGCTAAAACTCATGAAGAAAGGGCTAACAGGTTAAATGTTGAATTGAATAATCTACAAAAAGATTTAACCTTGAAAGAGCCAATGTATTATGTAAAGAATCAGTTATGGAGTAAAATCATTGAAGCCATCAATGATGTTTGGAAATCAATCCAGGTAATTTATGAGCAGAGGGATTTACTGAGGGCATCACAAGTAGAGATTCAGAAAACAAAAGGTGAACTAGGTGCCAAACCTGAACAGGCCCTAGAATTAATCAAATTTCTCATCAAAAAGAAAAAGAAAGAACTTGAAGAGATAGAAATTACTAATAGAAAAGATACAATCCTTGAAATAAGGAAAATCATTTCAAAGAATAATTTAATGAAGAAGTTAGAAGAAAAATGTGAAAACATGAACATAGCCATAACCAAGTTTATGGTTAAGTTTGAAAATTTGAGGCAAAGAGGTTTGCCTAATATCCTGGTTATTAATGATAAACTCATGCCACAAGAGGACTATAACAAAAAGATTATAGATTATGAAAAAGATAAGGTTGAAAAAACAGAAGCACAAGGAATTCCTACAGGGAAGGTTTTACATATAAGTTTTGAAGACTTGTTTTATCTAGAACATGAGATAAAACACTTATTTGTGATAAACCAAAATTTTCCAGATACACTGAGGTTGATGAGAACTTTAGGAAGCTGAAAAAGATAAAAATTCCTGATGAAGAATCTTGGGAATCACTCACTGACTTGTTGTGAAAGTCAAATTGTAGAGAAAAAAATTAAAACAGTTCGCTGATTTTTTCACAGTTAAAACAAAATTTTTACAAGCAGTAAGGTAGTTTTGACAGAGTTTAAAGTGTATCAAAGGTAAAGAGTATCAGATGAAAGAGAATAAGATAAGAAGATAATATTTCAAAACATTTTTGAAATATCATTGCCAACAAAGAAGTCACCAAGGCAGCGCCGCAGCTGCACCCAATCCAAAACAACACTTCTATTTTATTTGGATAAATAGGACAACTTGCTAAGTTGTTAAGTAGATGTCACTACTTTGTAGTAAAATATATTTTATTTTCCTTAGAAAATTCCTAGGATTATTATAGGATATTTTGTAAACATTTTGTATATATACTTCATATTTTGAAGTATTATTGTGGAATAAATTGTTGAAGATTTATATAGGCAATATTTCTGTACTTGAAGGCTTTGTGTTGCAAGTTCGAGTAGCAGACTAGATCAAATCATCTAGCATCATATTTCAAGATTCATGTGATGAGCCATTGAAGTGAAGTACTTTCTACTATCCTTGTTTATCTTCTTATTTTTACACGCATCCATATATGTTTTCCAAATTTGAATGATAAATTACATGATTTCTTAAAAGCACCATCTCTTTATCTGTTTATCATTTCTATGTTTTCTGCTAATTTCCGGAGTAGGGAACCCTTAATTTCTCCCTCTTTCGAATGACCTCTGTCTACTCCTTCCTTATCTAGATTAAAGAATCCTTCAATGCTCTTTATCCCGATCAAACCACTTCACAAAATAGCCTTCCAAGATATTCAATGACTTGTATTTCTTACCCTAAAAATATTTGACTTTTTAACCTTGATCCTAGTTCTGTCTGCCTGAATTTTGACTCCTTAGCCCAATGGACAAAAAAATCTATCACTGTCCATCTCACTAAGTGATTTTTTCTCACCAAACCAAACCAAACCAAACCAAATCAAAACTAATGTGCACAATCATAACTAGCCTAATATCTTATAATTAAAACAAAGTTAAATCTTAAAGAGAGAGCCCTCTCTGAACCCTAGGAAGACTAGATCATAGAGTTTAAAAGTAGGTTTGTGGTTACCTCTAATGTTCTTAGACTTTAAACTAAAATCTCACAACTTGAGAATTATTAGAGTGATAACAAACCCTATCAATCTGTCTAGAGTATTCGACACACCTAGAAATTCTTTGTAAGTTTGCAGGCACGGGGCGTTAGGCAAGATGTTATAGATGTATCGTGACTGAATGTATATCAGCTCGAGTTGGTAGGATTTTCTAATGGAATCCTCTTCGGAATTAGGTCCTTGAGTTGTGATGTCCTATGAAATATTTGCTGTGAGAGTTTTCAGGAATAGGTCTAGTAAAACTCAATCGTCGAGTTTGGCTTTACACAAAATCCAACATCGCTGCCATTCATGGAGATGGTCCGAGATATGGATGGTTTGCATTTGCCTAAAATGAGTCAATAAATCCATTCCTAAATCATGGTGGATGGGTAGCTAAAAATACCTAAGGAACGAAGTAGCAAGGGAGCTAAAGGTTCCATGTGAAGCAGAAGGATGCTCCATGTACCATTTCGCAACTGTTCCGGTTAAGGTGTGCTGAAATAGTCTTAATCAAATAGTATCATCAGTAATATTGTTCAATAAACACCATAGGTGGAAATTCATTACATGGTTTCCAGGGTATTTTGTTTGCTTCCCTTCAAATTTTGGAATGTTTGAAGGGAGATTCATGCGCATGGGGGGCTAATTAGGATTGTGTGCAATGGGATCATTTGTTAAATTTGATAGATCTAGTAGGTTTAAAGATGATAAGAAAGGTAACTAAGTGTTGAGTGCCTGATCAAGAGATCATGTTTTATGCTAAAAAATGAAAGTGCTCGAAACAGGTCTCAACCTGAGCAGCTGGAAGGTCTTGTCATTGTGACTCCGATGCCGCGAACAGTTCAAAAAACCAATGTCATATGAGGAAGATATCGTGTTTTGTTTGTTTTCCCAAACAACAAAATTTTGGTGACTGGATGCCCAGTCAACATGTAGGTAGAGTCAAAAAGTATATACTTGGAATATTCCATTTTAATTCAACCAACAGAATCGTGCCAAATGGCTCAATTTGGGCTGTTGGATGTTGATGGTGTTGTTATATCATTCACCACCACCCTAAGAGATTTCAAAAGGTGATCGCCCGAAGCGTAAAGGGGTGAAATACTTAAAGGAGTGAGTGGGTCGATGCAAATGATAATCCATATAAAAATGGTATAGGGCATAATATATATCATTTTCCTCGCGGTATACTTTACACGAAAAAAAGGAAGATAAAGGCGCAAGACAACTGGACAGAGTGGGACCCACGCATGCTCCAAATAGTCGAAGGAAGAAAGGCATGTAAAGAGTTTTCGGGGGGATCAAGGATGGCAGGGGGAAGGCAGAAGCTCACCCCCCTGGAATGGTGGTGACATGGCATATGGTGCGACCCGAGACATGTACTCCATGGGGTGATGGTTGCGGGCTTAGAGCCGCTCCAAGACCCTTCCGGACTTTCTAGAGGGCCTAACCATGGAGGACACCTGGCGCTATGAATGCAACGGTAAGGTAAGTCCTAGGACACCTGGTACATGAATAGTACCGAAATTTAACCCGACGCATGGTATACACCTAACCAAACCCTGATAACCAATAACCAAATGCCACGCGTCCCAGTGTCGGCGTCCTTATGACGTCAGCCCTACAAGTGCTGTCCTAGCCTCATTTTTTAGGTAATCTAAAGCCATTTAACACTGATCTATGTTCACTGTGGTAAAATACTTTATTTTACGAGATAAGTGTATTTCCAAAGCACGAGTGCCCAGTACCAGGTCTACCAAGTCTCTTTCAACTTCCTTGCGTCGTTTTCTCCCGAACAGTTCCCTTACTACGCAGGTATTTTGTCCCTCTTTCACTATCTAGTTTCCTTCCACTTTTCATTTTCATAATGGTCATGGGTAAAATCAAGGTTAAGAAGTTTGAACCTGAAACCCCTCAATTTCGCGAGTCTAGGGCTACCCTCAGACTTGAGCCATTCATAGACATGCAAGCCCATATTCGAGACCCACAATACCCTTTCTTCATCAGTAGCATCAAACCCAACCTATTTAGGAAACATATAGAAAACAGGGATAGGTTCAAAGTTGTTTTGTCAGGGTTATACCACCAAATTACTCCGCCTGTATACCCAGTTGTGGAATTCATATGCTGGCTCAGGGAAGCGTATGATGAGTGCCGATACATGTTCCTATCGACTCAAGGGAACAAGATATTTAGTATATCTCTCGAGATCATCAGGAAAGCCCTCTATTATCCTCCTAGTTCTAAATATATTAGCTTCACTGAAATGTATTTATCCCGTCAGTTTTCCAAGCTACCCTGGAGGCAGCAAAGCAATTTCATCACTGCTATTTCCGACTCTCACCTTACATCTTTCCCGTCTTCAGACTCGATGCCTTTGAATACATTCAAGGAAGACCTTCAACCAAAAACTTCTCTCATTGCGAGTTTGCTAGGTATATAAGGTGTGGAGTGAGTTATGAAGGAATGTGTAGCCCTTTTATGGTTAATGTCACAATCAGGTGTTGTTTTGGATATCCCTAGTTTCTTGGCCTCCACCACCCACAACCAGTTTTTAGACCTCCCAGCCACCGACCATTTTCTTTTCTGCTCCATGGTGTTATACCTCTTCCTTTTCCAGTAGGCTGATAAGTTCGAGGGTTTGGGTCTGGACAAGATTTCTAGGATAACTTCCCAACCAAAAACTATCCTCGACTGGAACCCTGCAGTACATCAGTTGGCTAATGGGGTGGGTTATTCGAATTTCTTGAATGAATTCATGACAATAGCTTATACTATTATTCACGATAACCCTCTGCCCAGGATTTTTCTTGAACAGAGGAACTGGATACAATATAATGAGGAAGAAAGCACAAGAGATTGGTACCTATTTGATGACTACACTGAGATCAGGGTCTACGGTGTAGAGGTTTCCCCTTACAGATTGCCAGTTTTTCCCACCATGCGGATTTTCGCCTTGGAGTACCTCTAGCAGACCTTGAAGGCTGACCAACTCCACTTCCTCCCTAGGAAAAAGGGGTTCATTCTTAACCTTCCTACAACCATCGGCCCTTTCATTATTAACTCAAGACATGCCCTCCCCATAGTGGAAAACTTGCTCAAAGGTATGGATTTAAGGCAAGGGAAAGCTTGGCCTTATGATCCAAAAGGCATCATCTCAAACAAGAGGAAGAATATTAAATCAACTGCATATGCTCATGAAACTAGACCCTTCATCGAGTGGAGAGATAATATTGATACCTGGCCTTTTCTTTCACAGATTGAGACTGATTCATTTGCGACAGGGGAAAAAGGAGACACCGCTTCAACACAAGAAGTAGACAAGAAATAGTTGAAGAAGCTGGAGTCACAGGAGAAGACTCTCCACCCTCTAAAAGGTAGAGAACAAACGATGAAGAAGGTGTTAAGGAAGAGCCGTCGCTGGAAAAAGTAGCACTGTATGGAGATTCAGACAAAGGAAAAGAAGGTTTCATGGTAAAACATGATGGTCCATCATCATCTGATTTTTCAGAAGTTTCAAAAGCCATCTCTGTAAATAGGTCCAAGGCAGAAAATGAAATTAAGGGGAGGAATAGAACTATCAGGGAGAAGCATTGGTGGGAATTGGAGGGACATGTAGACAAATATCATACTTGGTTTTCTGCCAAGATTGATATGGATAAAGAAAAATTGTTGTTGGCCATGACTAAAGTGGTACTAGATTCAGAGGTTGGGACCACCAGCTACAGAGCTCTGGAGGTGGCAGTAAACATGTCACAAGTTCCCCTGATTGATAAGTGCAATCTGTTCTAGTGTTTTAGTGATATGCTAAAGGATGAGGTTGTGAAGCTCTCCCTCACTCTAAGGAAGCTACAAACCAAGTACAACCAAGTGGTTAAGAACCTTAGAGTGGAGAAGACTAATGCTCGGGCACTCTCAAATGACCTTCGAAGTCTTCAAGCTACTGTGAAGGGAAAAGGGAATGATAAAACAGATCCTTAGGGTCATGTCATCTCGGAGTTGCAGAAACAGGTTGCAGCCCTGAAGCATAAACTAAATATGCTTGGTTTTCAACACGTACAATGATACAGATTTTATGTAGGCATGCAATAGAATACACATATAGCCATAGGTATAGAGATGCAGTGGAAATAATGCTTCACTTTATTAATAAAACAAATGACTGAAATAAACATATAGGGCACTGGTAGGCGTATCTCCGAGAAGAGATGTGGCAGCTACAGGCCTCTGAACTGTGTTACAATGAGACATAATGGAAATGAACAACTAGGGTACTGGCAACGCTTATCTATGAGAAGAGATGTGTTGGCTACCAGCCCTTGAATTGTGTTACAATAAATTCATGATCAGAACAAGCGAGCTAGGGCACTGATAGTGCTTATCCTTGAGAATAGATGTGTCAGCTACCAACCCCCGAACTGCGTTACAATGAAGACATGATGGAGATGTGGCGAGCTAGGGAACTGGTAGCACTTATCTATGAGAAGATATGTGTCAGCTCCCAGCCCCCTGAACTATGTTACAATAAGGCTCTAAGGCCTATTTATTGTTGAGAAACAATGTAAAATCTGAAACATCCAAAAACCTAACCCTAGGAGATGAAGCGCCAAAACTATGGGCCTCGTTTGGGTAAGTTGGTGTTTCAACTTCCTGGGGACGTAACTTTGGCATCCGATCTTCATTTGACACGCTCAATAGCTCGTTAGAAAGATCCCTCCGAGGACTACAAATTTTGAGTGAGAAACATTGTCCTATGACCCATTTTGCTCCCCATTTTCCCAAAAAAACGTCGTTTAGGGCCTCAAAATGGCTTCGAAAGTTCGGGACTCGAAAAACTGCTATAAATAGTAAGTTGCGCTGAAACTTACAAACTGAAAGAACTGATGGTGGGGGTTCAAATGGAATCGGTGGGTGGCCACCACTATCCACTTGGATCATTAAGTCCCAAAAATTGCTCCGGGTGTGCTTGACCCAAAAACTTGCTAAAAATAGTAAGCTATGCTGAAGCTGAAAAACTGAAAGAATTGATGCTGTGGGTCCAAATGGAATAGGTGGGTGGCCACCGATATCCACCTGGATCATTCCTCCCTCATTAGGAAGAAATGGTCTCTATCGCGTTAAGTTCCTCAATGGGGGGGAAATTTTGCTGAACTTGGTATTAGATTTGTCCAGGATGTCGTGGACTTGTTGGCAGACATGTTGGATGTAGATGTGTTGTTGGTGGGCAGCCGTTGAAGGATCTGTGCAAAGCTATCCATCATCACGTTCCTCTGTTTCTCAAGGGCCTCCTCGAGCAATATTTTGATAAGATCTCCTGCTCCCTCGTCTTTCTTTCCTTCCACCCTGGGCGGTCGTTGGGGTTGCGAGGTTGAACTCCTTATACCTTGGCCGCATTGGGGACATGAAAAGAAAAATAGAGAAAAAACAGACCGCTCTGATACCATTGATCTAGATTTTATCTAGGCAAGAAATAGAATACACATATAGCCATAGGTACAGAGATGCAGTGGAAATAATGCTTCATTTTATTAATAAAATAAATGAATTAAAGAAACAACTAGGGCGTTGGTAGGCGTATCTCTGAGAAGAGTTGTGATGGCTACCAACCCCTAAACTGTTTATAATGAAGACATGATGGAGATGTGGCGAGCTAGGGAACTGGTAGCGCTTATCTCTGAGAAGAGATGTGTTAGCTCCCAACCCCCTAAACTATGTTACAATGAGGCTCTAAGGCCTATTTATTGTTGAGAAACAATGTAAAATCTGAAATGTCCAAAAACCTAACCCTAGGAGATGAAGTGCCAAAGCTGTGGGCCCCGTTTGGGTAAGTTGGTGTTTCAACTTCTCGGGGACGTAACTTTGGCATCCGATCTCCATTTGACACACTCAATAGTTTGTTAGAAATATCTCTCCAAGGAATACAACTTTTGAGTGAGAAACATCAGTATATGACCCATGTTGCTCCCTGTTTTCCAAAAAGCGTCGTTTAGGGCCTCAAAACGGCTCTAAAAGTTCAGGACCTGAAAAAATGCTATAAATAGTAAGTTGTGTTGAAACTTACAAACTGAAATAATTGATGGTGGTGGTTCAAATGGACTCGGTGGGTGGTCACCACTATCCACTTGGATCATTAAGTCCCCAAAATATCTCTGGGTGTGCAGGACCCAAAAACTTGCTAAAAATAGTAAGCTGTGTTAAAGCTGAAAAATTGAAAGAATTGATGTTGTGGGTCTAAATGGAATAGGTGGGTGGCCACCGATATCCACCTAGATCATTCCTCCCTCCTTAGGAAGCAATTGTCTCCATTGCGTTAAGTTCCACCATGGGAGGGGGGGGGGGGGGAATTTTGCTGAACTTGGTATTATATTTTTCCAGGATGTCGTGGACCTGTTGGCAGATGTGCTGGATGTAGATGTGCCATCGGTGGGCAGCCGTTGAAGGATCTGTGAAAATTTATCCATCATTGCGTTCCTCTATTTCTTGAGGGCCTCCTCGAGCAATATTTTGATAGGATCTCCTGCTCCCTCGTCTTTCTTTCCTTCTGCCATGGGGGGTCATTGGGGTTGCGAGGTTGAACTCCTTATATTCTGGCCATGTTGGGGACATGAAAAGAAAAATAGAGAAAGAGTAGACCGCTCTGATACCACTGATCCAGATTTTATGTAGGAACACAATAGAATATACATATAGCCATAGGTACAGAGATGCAGTGGAAATAATGCTTCATTTTATTAATAAAAAAAATGACTGAAAGAAACAACTAGGGTGCTGGTAGGCGTATCTCTGAGAAGAGTTGTGATGGCTACCAGCTCCTGAACTGTTTACAATGAAGACATGATGGAGATGTGGCGACCTAGAGCACTGGTAGCGCTTATCTCTGAGAAGAGATGTGTCAGATCCCATCCCCCTGAACTATGTTAAAATGAGGCTCTAAGTCCTATTTATTGTTGAGAAACAATGTAAAATCCGAAACGTCCAAAAACCTAACCCTAGGAGATGAAGCACCAAAACTGTGGGCCCTGTTTGGGTAAGTTGGTGTTTCAACTTCCCAGGGACGTAACTTTGGCATCCGATCTCTGTTTGACGCGCTCAATAGATCGTTAGAAATATCTCTCTGAGAAATACAAATTTTGAGTGAGAAACATTGGTCTACGACCCATGTTGCTCCCTGTTTTCCAAAAAAGTGTCGTTTAGGGCCTCACAACGGCTTCGAAAGTTCAGGACCCAAAAGAATGCTATAAATAGTAAGTTGTGCTGAAAATTAAAAACTAAAAGAACTGATGGTGGGGGTTCAAATGGACTTGGTGGGTGGCCACCACTATCCACTTGGATCATTAAGTCCCCAAAATTGCTCCGGGTGTCCAGGACCCAAAAACTTGCTAAAAATAGTAAGTGTGTTGAAGCTGAAAAACTGAAAGAATTGATGTTGCCGGTCCAAATGGAATAGGTGGGCGGCCACCGATATCCACTTGGATCATAAAAACTACCAAATTAGCCAAGCTATAAAAGGACAAGGCTGATCTAGAAAAATCCCTTGCCAAGGAGAAAGAAGAGAGGGCTAAAATTTCTAGCGAGATGACTGCCCTCCAGCAGAAGATGGATGAGTTGCAGAAAAAACTGGGATGCACATGTATGCTCCACACCACCTCTTGAAGGATCGAGCTCAATCTCGAAACAACTAACCATAGTGCTGGTTGAACTTCAAGTAGCGGAGAAGCAAGTTAAGATGGCACGACAGAAGATCCATGAGCTTGAGGCCCGCCTCAAGGAGAATTCCAAAAAGGTAGCAGCTATGCAGAAAGAAATAGAAGAGGGGAAACAAGAGAAGCTACAACAGGATAAGACTATCAGGGACCTTACGAGCCAGATGAAAGGAAATATCACCCTTTTGGACGCCCGACGCTTAATTTTGACATAAATCATTATGGAAGTAAAGAAACGTTGGGCCTTCTTGACCTTAATTGAAGAAAATAAGGTCGTGGTTTGTCAATTCAGAAGAAATCTACATGAAAGGCTCATGGATGCTGCAACTGAGGCTGAAATTGCAAGAAGGTATATTGCCTTCTTAAATGATGCAATCCCACAATAATTGGCCAACCAGGGAATCAATGACAAGTTTAAGGAGGTAGCAGAATGCAGAAGGGTGATGGAAAAGAAATCCATGTGCAACCTTGCACTGGGCAGTTTAGAACAGATGGCAACGAGTCTGGAGCAGTCTGATGCAGAATGGGAAGAACTGACACGTGCTGGCCTCCCATCATGTTGGGAGCCTACAAATGCTATACTCCAACCGTTACCTGTTTACGAGTGCAACGTGACAGAGGTGATGAATAAAACAGATATATCGTCTAAGAAGACCACTCGACTTAAGGCCAAAACAATAATTGTTGCACTCGATAACAAATTCTCTCTCCTCTATTAGGTTAAACAACGATTGCCTACTTAGGTGAATTATGTTGAAATGACAGAAGTGCACGCTCTATTCGACGCTTTTGTGGCGATACCTTGTCCTGCAACTGACACCTAGCAGAGGTTTAGAGATCATGCGAGTTCGTCAGTTATTACGCCGGCATCCCTGTCAACTGCATTTGCCAAATAGAAAGCCGGTTTGTCTACAACTGCAGCACTGCCTCCCTCAGCACCAGCTCCCACTCAGCCACACCAAAAACAATGACACTCATGATTGGGCCTACGTGGCCCCTTATTTTATTTTCTTTTTATTTCACTTTTGAGTGAAATTCATATTTCACTCTTGCATTCTTACTTTCCGTTAGCAAGTTGTTTTGTATTTCCATTAGAAATGGCTTTAAGCCCACTTTGTAAGATGATGGGAGGCATTCTACCCCATCATAAATTTTGATTTTTGATTAAGACTTGAAACTGCACACAGGCATGTGGAAAAGATATTTTCCCAAAATATCTTTCCACATATAGAACGTCAGAATGTTATAAAAGCAGTGGAGAAAGGCATATGAGAGGTTCCAGATTTTCCAAAGGACTCACTAGTTCAAGTATTCTGTATGTATTTTGTATGAACTTTGGTAGTGGATGTTTGAAGATACTGTAGGGACTCAGTAATAAAAAGATTTTTTGGAATTGGGGATTCCACTCTGGATGATTCACAGTTTTTAACTCTTCTTCATGTTTTTAATACAAATGTTCATTTCGTACCTCACTACATTTCTTGTATCTAATGTTCTATAATGTGACTGCTCCCATGTTTAAATGTGAATTTATCATAGTAGATACTCATGTTTACTCATTTACAGCGCTTTAAATATGGCTCAGGCATGATACTTTGTTTCATCTTCTAACTCTTCCACCATTCTTCCAATATCAACTACAATGTATTCTTATCTTTGAACGAGTCTAGATATATGGATTCTTATCTTTGCATGAGCCCAGTGTATATGGATTATTATCTTTGAATAAGCCTGGTTATAATTGATATCTTACTCCATCTTCTTCCATAGTCATCGCTCATATGTAAACTTGATATTTTTGTGTTCATTTTAAAAGTCGCCCCCCTTTACAACATTCTGTTTTAGAGTTGTCTAATGCATTTACTTATTGCGGTTTATACTCAGTTTTTGCAGTTTTCCTAGTTGTTGTGTTTAAAATTTGGGGTCTTGGTTCCACCCTTATTAAAACCATTCATCTGAGTGATAGTAGCATGAGAGCCTAACATTTTCAACTGCAATCAATTGAGTCATATGCTCCTTGCATTTAATATGTCCTAGGCACTGGTCTTTATACAGCTCAAGGCTGTCTCTAGGAGCTACAACAGATGGTACGAAGGAATTTCGGCCGTTGATGAGATTCTTGGTGGACCAATGGTTGAGCGACATGTGGCTAGCCTACATGCCGCCACATGTCCTCTGGATGGTCTATTAAAATTTTTTTGAGGCTACAAGAATCGAACCCAATACCTCGAGCATGGACGCATAAGGGCTTGACCAATCCGCCTGCGGGGTGTTACTTACCCCCATAAGGTGCAACCACTAATTAAATGTTATATGTTTTTGTATTGGGTTCCATATGCCCTAGCGCCAGAACCGTGGCCTCCACTCAAACCCAGTGGATAATGTTAACCATTCACATGATATGGTTTGCTAGAAGTTAATGCGACGGTTCATTTGGATGGTTGTGATAACTATAACCTCCACGAAGATTCTGTTCACATGTGAGGGGATAAAACTAATGTTACAGTTGTGGTTTTGACACAAAGGATAACCCAGCAAAAGTTAATACGGAAGTCACATGGTGGGGTTTTAAATGTTATGGTTTCAGAACCTTAACTCCCAGTTCCAACATATATGGTGGAGTTCAAATGGTCAAGCAGAGGTTACGGTGGGGTTGGCATGTGACCACCTTGCCACTAACACTTTTAAGTCAAGTTAATCATCCGACCATATTTGGAGCACGCCCCTATTTTTAGGGCTTTGTATTAAATTTAACTGCCTATCTCCACATTTAGTGGAGCGTTTCTAGCTATCATTGGGGAAAATGCATTGGGAGTTCGATTTTCAACCAATTTTGGTGAAAGAAGAGTCTACCTAGACTAATTGGAGCATTCTGGAGCCATTGGTGTAGAGAAAACAGCCATTAGAGGCCTACAAACATATTTAATTTACAATTTTGAGCATAATGAAATAGAGGGACATGACATTGGGAGCTGGACGAGCAGATGTAGCCCAGGAGGGGTGAACTGATTTATCATGCCTACTGTGTAAAACTTATGTGTGAATGTTTTTGTCTATTATGCATTGTTTTTCAGTGTTTTTAAGGCTTATTTACATGCTTAAAGCACTAATTCATTTAATTTTCATGGTTAAAACTTTCATTCCTTAAGAAAAATTATGGAGACAATTTGTACATGTTTATTTAACTGAAAATACACTTACCACAACAGAACTAATACAATCCTTTCAGATCAGTGCCATTGTAGATTGTGAAAACAAAAGAATATGGTTGTGTATGGGGTTTTTCTGGGGGATAGTACCCTGTGACGTATCCGACTGTGTGTTTTGTTGGCTCCCTGAATAGGTAGCACTTGTCTACCCTCTGGGGTTGTGGGAGGAGTGGTGTGTGGTGACCCTGAGGGGGTTTCCATAGGTGTGGTGTTTGGTGACCCTTGGGGGTTCCCAAATAAATATGCCATGATAAAGGATGAACCAATAAGGGTGGTTGCATTTCATCTTTGACACCTAAAAGGTGAAAGACCTAACACTCCTCCCTCTAATGGGGGGAGGTCCAAAAAACATCTAGATCGACGAGGTCTCGTTGGGTATGTTATGGTGTCGAATCAGTTTAATTTTGGAAATATTTTTTAGTTTTTATTATAGGAAAGATATTATTATCAAAGAAAAATACGATCACATACATAAAACAAAGAGAAAAATAAAAGGTAAATTGCCCCTTTAGATTAATCCTATGTGATCAGTCAATCAAAAAATGGTTTTGGTTGTTTCGCGTATGATACTAAAAAATCCTAGAAGACCTATTCATCCTCACACTCTAAAATGTAACTAGACCTTGTGAAGATATCTTCTGGTGGGTACTGGGGCTAACGTCCCGAAATAACTGGCGATGCCTTCTAGCAGCTGAAGAACTGTCCAAGGTAATGGAAAGAGGATCTAGTGTTGTATGCACCATCACCTATAAGGAAGGATGCCCTAGATTTGGCCACTAAAGAACCATCGTCTCATGTGAGAATTTGGGTCTTGATCTTCTTGGTATTCAGCTACCAGTACTGAGCACTAGACGGGTCAGCCCCAAATAGTACCGCACACACTTGGCTTAAGCTTAACCACCTCTGAATCGGGTCTCTGTGGTTCTTAGTAATTCTTTTCGATGGGTCGATAGATGGGTTTGAAGCTCCCTAAATATTAAACTTATATATTTTAAGAATGTAAAATGACCATGGCGGCTTATTGGATGCCTACCCCCAATTGTCCTAACCTGAACTATTAATTCTTTTGTGGCCCCTCTGGGGGAGATTTGAATGATTAATGGTTAGTTTTAAGGAGTCTTAATTTGCTTATGGTGTGCCAATATGTTTTATGAAGTATAAAATCACAATTTTTATAGGATGCAGGTATGCGATGATCCTCTACACTCCCTCCTAATTAAACTATGTTTGGTTGTTCCTTTCAAAAAGTAAATGATATGCAGATAATGGGTCGCTTACAATTTTTCCTATTTAGACTAAATGTTGCACTATAGGGAGATGGAAAAGTATCAAGAGAGAGCGTTCATATGAATGCCCAGGGTCACCAAGAGGTGCAAGGGCAACATAGATTACTTTCCTTCTTAGATACTTTGATCCTAGTCCCGAATCCTAATGAAAAATTTAAACTAAAATTAATGCAAAACATTGGAAAATTTGGAAAGCTAAACATGCGTGGATATGGGCCACTTACTTCATGCTAATTACCTAATTTTTTGGTGTCTATTACCATTAATAAGTTCAGTCAGATAGCATGGGTGGATTTAAAAACCACTTACTTGCCTCCTAATTAAACTATGTGAATTTGTGATAATAAAATAAAAATTAGAAATATGCAATAGCTAAGCTAAAGTTCAACTAAAAACATGTCCTAACAGTCAATAAACACCATAAAAAAGTGATGGAAGATTTATCATGGGCTACCAATCACTTTACACTTACAAAATATGGAGAAAATCAGTGAAAAAATGACTCATTGGTTTCCGCACGGGTTATATCTATAGAAATTATATGCACTAAGCATGCATATGTCCAAGATCCACCTGATCTCACACTTTTTAACTTTATGCAAGATACTGAATCTATTCCACTTGTTAATCTTTTGTGGAAAAATTAATTGCACACACATGTGAAGCATAAAAAAAAAAATCAATCACACATAACACAATTTTTAACCGGGAAAGCTTGAAGCTGAAAACCCCAACTATATATTATGTAACATGGAGATCATATGAAAATATCATACAAATCATATAACTTATCACAAGCTCTCAGTACAGTACAATCGTCATACACTAATCATGAATAAATCTACAAATCCATTCGCTGATTTCTGCCTCCTGATAGCCTACCTCCACTACACAATCCAAGCTGATTACAATGACCAATTCGATGCAATCCCACTCTCCTTGACTGCATTATTATCATTGGAAAATCCAATGTATATGTAGATGCAATTCATGCATCACTAGTAGTCACAACATATAGTCCATCTTGCCCTTTCACCTATCTCTCCACTGGGTCTCCACTGGATCTGACATGCACTGTAGTTAACTGATGTATTGTTCAGTTGATTAATGAGCTATTATTTTTGAGTTAATTAACTAATTAATTCACTCCACTCTCACTAGTGTATCATTCAGTTAGACTAGATACAACTAGCTCAACTGAGTCTAACTAAGTTAAACTGAATACAACTCCATAAACTACTCTTCCAACTCTGTCATAACTTTTCCACTTCAGTTCTAAATGAGTCCTCCATGCATGAAATCCAGTAAACCCTTAGGAATTGTGTAATTCGTTCAGCCTACTGATTTGACAAATCTGTATACTAAAATCAAGTGCTCCAAGAGAATAAGTTGTTGTTTAGAGTCTGATTATTATTAAGAGCTAATAATAATTGACATGCATCTATTTCTAGTTCAAAGATCTATAAATAGACTTCGCCTAATATTCTAAAAATATAATCTCATCTATTTTTCACATTTGACCAACCATCTACAAATAGCCTCCTGCTACATATAGAATATGCTCACCATGTCTAAAAATAGACATACACTTAAAAATAGCCTGTGTGGGCCCCACCTAGTTTAGGTGATTATTTTCCAACTAGGATCAAGGATGATGTTTTAGGATGCCTCCTTCACTGTTTCTTGTTGCAAACTTCAACAATATCTACACAAGCACACAAATCTGCGCGTCTGTTTGAGCTGAATGTGCACGGACCCGAGCGTCTGTCTGAGCTGAACGCACGTGGTTTTCCAGTGCATGTAAATTATTCTTCTCCTAAACTAAATCTCTTCACAGAGGGTGAATGAGAGAAGCTGAGGAAGAGGAGAGCTAGTCTTGCAACAATCCTAAGCAGAAAAGAGGTTCTACAAAACCACAACCACTTAGATTAAGAGGAAAAATAAGTGGAGTCGCCAATCCTGTGTTGGTGTGTTTAGTACAAGGGCATACGAAATACACTAGTGCTTGGTAGGAGTGATTTCTAGCCTAAAAGAGATCTCATAGGGAAAAAATGGGTTGTTAGATGGTTAGTGAAGCATCATAACATGTAGAAAAACTAGTTATAAAACATAGCATACTACAAAAATAGGAGGAAACAAGAAACAAGAAATACAAGTATAACACAAGCTCAATATTGAGTAAATGAACTAATAATACCAATGGAGAATAAATCCCCTTAATTAGCCACTGGTGGTAAAAAGAGGTAGAACGCTAAAACACTCGTAGTGAATCCTTAGAGCTATGGATCTCTAATACTCAAAGCAACGAGGGCTCTTCCCTTAAGCTGTCTTCATGCCCCTCTCTTCTCCTCAAATGAGTGATCGGATAATGGACAACTGATGCACTTCTCCTTTGTGATTGAGATGTTGGATGGCCAACAAATGAATCCCTTCACTCCTTTGCTGCTTGGAAAACACACTGCTAGTTTTCTCATGGGAAATTTGACCATCATAACAATGTGTACTGAATTGTTCTTTTCATGGTGGTCTTTTATAGGAAAAATTCAAATCTTCTTCCCTCTCTTGGTACAATTATGGATAGTGACCCAAGAGTGGTGGTTGATTCCACTTTGTGCTCACTTAAGGTCTCAAGGTGGTTGTCCTTGGTCGGAATCAAGTGGAGAATATTCTTCCTGAAGTGTACAAAGTGGTCCCAAATGGTAACCTTCCACCATACTCAAGACCACGTGAATTATTGAGGGAAAGCCAGGGAGACTTGTGCCGCTATCAAAGAAAAGGGCATGCGAAGCACATTGTGCCAGTTTCTTCTGTGTACAATTTAATAAATTTTCCTTTTGACCTTAGAGAAAGTTAAATTTTCCAGATTCTGAATTGTTTTTCCACCCTGTAAATCCTTCTGCTTGACATTTTATGATATCCTTTTCTTGTCTGATTTCCAATGATAACAACCATGTTACCTTTTCAAAGGCATATGGTGTTGGGATTGGGTTATAAAACCAATAAATATGGCCAGGGAGGGATTAAATATTTAGTTTCCATAGTTGTTGTTGTGTGGAAATTTCTATTGGAAGGGTGGAGGTATTGCTCTTAAATGGGGGTGGGAGGGGGTAGGGGATGGGAAGGGAGCCCTAGGGATTTGTTTCAATGATCGTGGATTGTTTTACTTGATAAATATTGGATATGAATTACAATTGGATAATTATTTGGATGTGGCGTGTAGTGATCATGGGGGAAAAGGTAGGTGAGATGATTTTATTCACCACAAAAGAAACATAAACAACTATTATGGGTGTCTATAGAGGAGAAATTTGTTGAGATTTTTCAAAAAAAATCTAATTTGAAGTTGGTTGAGAAGAATTCGTCTACTCTAGCTCAAAGCTTTCTTTTTCTTTTATTTTTCCTAAAAAATAAAATTAAAAAAATACAGGTATAAACATGAAAACAAACAATTTTTGGCATGTTAATAGTAAAAATATAAGGCGAAAACCAAAATTCTTTTGTCACCTTAAATTTTCTTCATACCTCTTCTAATTCCCATTTTCTTTGCATCCCTTTCTTTGTAGAATAAATATAGCTACAAAATTATTGAGATTCTGCAGCTCTGATATATTTCTGTAGCTAATGTTTGAAAAAAACCTTTTGACTGATGCAATTGAATAATTCACTAAAAGCACCTGAAGACAATGCAAAAAGGAACAACCAAGGGCTAGCAACATCAATTCAAAGCTATGAAAATGTAAAACTTTAATTTGATAATAAGTGTTTAAACATTAGTATATGAATGATATGGGCATTATACCACCAATTCAAAAAGATTATTGCTAAGAATTTATTGTGTCAAATCAAATAAAATTCAAAATCTGACATTCACTCCTCATCATTACATAAACGATCCAACATCAAATCCCAATTTCATTGTTAATATCGCCTAACTTATACTCTAATGGTAAGTTCCTCCCGACCTCACTCACACTCATTAATTCTGAAGCCATCATTCATACCATAATTCGAAAACCTCACTCATAACCTGTCAAGAAGGAGTCTTGAGGTGAAACTTCTCAGCCATGGGATTCATAGTGAGAACAAAACCATAGGGAAGGAAGTTCATGGAAGGGTACCCACAGGTGAAGGAAATACCACAGAAAGCACAATGGTTACAATTTGTGGAGATATTCAAAGGCTTTAACAAGGAAATAAACAAGTCATTTTCCAGGACCTTCTATGGGATGGAGGTTGAAATCGGAGACATTGAATTTTCAGTGAAAAATTCTTTTATTACTGAAGTTACCAGATTTCCGAGAAATGGAGAGAGGTGGTTCAATAACAGAGGCATCGAAGGCAAAGAATGGAAGTTCTTCTTGAAGGATCCCAGTATAGACACCACCATTTTTAAGAAAGAAATTCCAAGCACAAAAATTAAGGGTTAATGGAGAAATTTATTGTTAGTAATTCAAAAATTTGTCACTTGTGAAGAGAGATTTTGATGTATGTTATTTTATCATGTTCATCTGTTGATGCATTTTCTTGAAGGAAATGAGTTAAATCTCCCTTAATTCTTGTTAAATAGTTTAAGAAATATGTCAGGGAATGTCCAAAGGAGGATCCAATTCATAGAAAACACCCTGTAGCATGATGGATTTATCAAAATACTCATTGAGTTTCATCTTGAAAGTTTGGGTGATAATTGGGACAACTTTCTAGTTAGGAATTATTTCAAAGAAGGAGACCAAGAGCAACCCGAAAATAGCAAATCAAAAAGAGGGATAAAAATAAAAAATGAAAACCCTATTGAAAATGTAAAACAACCACAAGAGCAGTCGGAGGATGAGATTCCTATTGCAAAACTTTTATGAAGAATTAAGAAGCAATGAGTTAGAAGGAAGAAAGACAACAAAAGGGAAGGAAGTACATCCAAGAAAACATAGGAGCCCAAAACAGAGAAGAAACAAGAAATAACTCAAAACCATCCTCCATAAGTAAGAAGAAGTGATAGGCTCATCCAATCAATGAAATAACCATCCCCAAAGAGCAAAAAATATGCTGAAATAGAAGGAGAATCGAGGGTTCCATCACTGACTCTTATCTCACCTATTCATATCCCAGGCCAAAAAACACCATAAATTGATCTTGTGCAACAACAAATGTATGATTACATTGAATCTTTTGAGAATAGAGATACAAGGAAAACATCATTCTTGAATCGAAGGGAATAATCTCAGTCTAGTAGTCCACAAGAACCTCCATTTGTAAATACTTTAAAACAATAAATATTTGAGTTGAAGACACTAAATAGACACATACAACAAGAGAATGAAGACTTAAGGTTGCAAAACAAAATCGAGAAAACCAAGAATGACAATATTATTTTGCATTTGGGCCTCTGGTACAAGAGAAACATGGAGCTAAAGAAAAATAACAAAAGCCTCAAAAGACATGTCATAAATTTGAAATACAAAAACTTGATGAGAAAGCCAAGGATGGCAGTGGATAGAAAGAAGGTAAAGAAGATAAATTTGGATTTTCTGGAAGAAGTCTCAGGGAAAATGAAGTAGCTGAAAAGGATTATAAAATTTTCATTTTTTCCTGAGAACATGCAATGACCTCCATGTGGGGGAAT
>CM076584.1:669592078-669706676 GCA_034641835.2 Pinus albicaulis | reverse complement strand
GCGTGGCCCAGTTACCCCAGCCCCTTAGTTTAACCAAGGGTTCAACAAATGTTTCATTCCAATTTTTTATCAATAGGATAACATTAAATCACAAGTATGCAGCCTTGTTCTTCTGAAATATTTCGTGAAGATAGGTAACTCTGTTTTCAAATCAAATTAAGATTGAAGTAATAAGAATACACATTTGCCTAGTTTTCTTACTGTTTTGTCATTCATTTTCTTAGAATGGAATTGTCAATTAACTGTGTCAATGGATGTTTTCGAAAGCCATTTCAAGATGATGATCCTAAACTAAATGGTTGAATGCCCAATTCATACAGTGATTGAACTTACTCTACACATTTTTATTTGCTTTCTAGGAACTTAGAAACTAAGGCATAATTGAATTCTTACACAACACCTCAGGGTAATACTTCACATTGAATGTTGGAGAAAGTCAAGTATACATTAGTTGTTTACAGTGAGTTTTACATGCTTTCACATTTTTCTTTCAGATCCTCACTTAGTTGCATCACTAATATTCCTAAAGGTCATTCCAAGGAGATTTATTTAATCATATTTCAAGACTGAATGATTGAATGTTTAATGAATGCAATTACTAAGTTACCTTCTTCATACTTTACTTGGTTTTCTAGATCATTAGGTATAATTGGTTACTTAACACCATCTCAAGAAGATCACACTTCATAATTGAATGTTGGAGTAGCTAAATATACATAAGATGTTTTTCTTTGCATCTTTTGCTTATTGTTCTAGGACATTAGCATTTAAAGTACAGATAGTTTCTTACACATCATCTCAAGAAGGTCATACTTCATAATTGAATGCTGGAGTAACCAGAAGTACATTAGTTATTTTCATTTTCTGCTTTTACTTAAGACAGGCACTGCAATTTCAATCTTAGTTTTTAGAATTAGATCCATGGAATAGGACTAATGATAAGATAAGATAGATGATCTGTTTTCCAAATTAGGTTCTAACTAGCCAACATTTTTTAGTTTATTTTTTTGAAAATTAGATTAACTTAGGAACATTTCCTTTTCTTCATTCTTAAAATTCATTAGATTCATTTAAAATCTTTTTATAGTTTTAGATTGAACATTCTTAGACATCAAATAATAGAAACCCTGAAAAAACAACATAAAATACAGACAACGAAGTAAGAAGTAGGTTAACTAAGCACATATAGTGCATCACACTTCATCAGTTTACAAACCTCGGTTGATAATTAATGCAAGCAATTTAAGACATTAAATTGACTAAACAGTGTGTGATGCATGGCAGTGACTATATGACAAGCCAAAGCTTAGATTAGATCATTATATGACTAAGTGCAACATTAATGTGTTGTGGGGCAGAATGATTGAGTAAATGTGCAACAAAGCTTTGAGTTGAAGTACAGTAGTAGTGGAAACAATAAAAAATGATGAAGTGCAACAATAGTATAATAATAATGGCATCATATAGAGGTATAAATGAGGCACACCAACAATGAAAATATGTGTGGCAGTAGGATAGTGGTAGTAGTGAAGTGCAATGGTAGTAGCAACAAGAAGTAGAAGTTGAGATGTGGAGTAGGAGAATTGAATTGTACAAGGGGAATGAAGACGACCCCTTCATATTGTATTAGTAAAACTCTTCATAAATATTTGGGGAGTCTTGTACTTCCTTTCATTTCATCTGGTAAATTTGAAGGTAAACCATACATAACAAAGCTTGTTGAATGAAATCTCTTGTGCACTGATTCTATGTGATGTGATCTTGTTTCATATTTGTTTGATGCTCTGAATGTTTAAAAGAATAAACCAACCAATTGTGTAAAATAAGATAAATATTTATTCACCCCCCTCTTATAATTTCCAACAACCTTAGTACTCCCTAACACTCCTTGATATGCATTAGCACTCTTTAGCACACCTTACCAGTATTCAACATGCCCTGCCACTCCATAACATGAGAAACACTCACTGACACACATTGGAACTTGGTACGTATTGGAACTTAGCAAGTATTAGCATGCCTGGCATGCATTTAGATGCCTTGGTATGCTTTGGAATGTGTTTTCATGGTTTAAAATTAAAGTTATTTGAGATCAATTATTGGAAAGTAGGAGAGAAATAACAGAGGAATATTTGGAACTTAGAATGCACTAACACTTGGCACTTGACACATATTGGCGCTTATACTGTTTTGAAAAATGCCTTTAGGGGTATCCTGGCTTGTGGAAGTCTTGCCAAAACCACCTTTAAAGTGCTTTCAGGGATTTAGGGGAAATTTTTGAATATCCCCCCAAAAGTCATGAAAATTTGAACTTTTTTTTTGGTGGGGGGTTGTTCTAACAACCGCCTCTAAAAGTGTTTTTTGATGACTTTTGGAGGGGTTTTTATATTATTGTGCCTAAATATATTTTTCATGGTGATTTTTTGAAACCCTCCCAAAAAAGTCATGAAAATTGAACTTTGTGGGGGGAGGGGGGGGCTGTTTAAATGAATTCTCCTTATTATATTTTTCATGGTGGTTTTTAAACCCCTCAATAGTCATGAAAATTGAACTTATCTTGTTATGGTGGGGGGTTTCTAACAACCGCCTATTAAAGTGTTTTCTCATGACTTTTGTGGGGGAGCATGTGGAGGGGTTTCAATGACTTCCCCAAAATACATTTTTCATGGTGGTTTTTTGACAACCCCCCTAAAATTCATGAGAATTTAACTTTTGGAAACCCCCCTTAAAGGTCATGACAATGTAATTTTTGGAGGCAGTTTTGGACACCGCTGATCTAAAATGATTGTATTAGTTTTTTTATGCTAAGGGTCTTTCAATTTTAAAAACATGTGCATAATTGGTTCATTAGTTTGCATAAGGATTAAGGAATTTTTCCATGAATTATAGATGAAATGTAGTGAATTAGAAGCATAAAATAAGTCTAAATGCCACTGAACAACAATGAAAAATAGATAAATAAGTCACCACATGAAATTTACACAGCAGGCATGATGAAGCAGTTCACCCCTCCTAGGCTACATCTGCTGGTCCAACTCCCAATGGCCTGTCCATCTTTCATTATGCTCAAAATTGTGCTATTACATGTAGTTACAGTGCTCTAATGGATGTTTTCTCTACACCAATGGCTTAAGAATGCTCCAATTATTCAAGAATGAATCCTCCTTCACTTAGAATGGTCGAAAATTGAGCCTCATACACTTTTTCCCAATATCTCCTAGGTAAAATCTGCTAAAAATGTGGAGAACTCCAGTTAACTAGAGTTAAATTAGGGTTGACCGCCAAATTTGGTGCTCCCCTATCCGCTCCACCTATTAAGCTGCACATTTAATCATTATGGTTAGGGTGGTGGCCACATGTGCACCCCCAACCGTTAAGTGGCTTGATCGTTAGTGGAACCTCTGCTCGAATCTGCAGTTTACACATAATCACCGTGGACCTGTGGGTTGTGGACCACATAATCCCTTTAACACACAATGGCCATAATACTTAGAACCCAGGAAATGTCACAATATCACATATTCAAACATATCTCATACTTTGTAACTTCACAGATTGTTGAAACCTTTATCGCAAGTCGGAATCTTTAATAAACAACTTTAAATGGTAAACAATAAATCCGCTGATGCAAAGTTGTGATGGCAATGTTGCATCGCAATATCACAGCTTCTACTTATCACATATTGGCCTCCCGCAGTTTTAATTCTACACCATTAAAGACTAAACCATATCGCCTGCGAAGTGTGATAGTGCTCGAACCCTCCTCGACACATAGCCACTTCGCATCGCAACTTATATCGTTTAGCTTGCGATATCTTAACTTGTAAATACAACAATCACCGATGCGATGTGATTTGGTCCGTTCATCCCTCATTTTTTTACTAGATCACGGCCGTTCGTTCCTCCTGCACTCAACTTGTTTATCCTCAATAGAATCGTGTTTCGATACTCCCATTTTTGCAATGATCTACGTAATATCTTCCTCATACGACATCAATTTTTCGAACCGTTTGCGATGCTAGAATCAGGAAGATGAGATCTATGCAACCATCTTAGTTTCAATCCAATCCTATAACTTTGAATTTTGAGCAAAATTTATGAACTCCTAAACATTCCTCTCCATTGGGAAGCTTTTGGACCCCAAAATACTTGATTACCTGTTCATTAGATGAGGGTACAACTCCCTCACCTTTCCAATATCCATATATTTCACCTTGCTTGGTTTAGTGCCTTTGGGTCCAACTCGAAGGTAGTCAACACTTTCCCTCTTTCATGCTCTTGTCATCCTGTCAAGAATTATATCTTCTTTGAGCTCATCCAGAAATTCTGGTGAGAAATCTTCAATAGAAGGTATTTGAACATCACTTCCTTGATCATCGATCAAAGGAGGCTCATACAAGCGTAAGTTTTCAACATTAACAACTGAATATATTTGCATGTAAGAAGGAAAATCAAGTTGGAATGCATTATTACCAACTTTTTTATGATCTTGAAAGGACCATAGCGAATGGGTTTGAGTTTTTTACCTTCCCCTTGCATCTTTTCTTTGCCAATGTGCAACCATACCTCATCTCCCTCTTGAAAATTGTGATCAACCCAGTGTTTGTCGTGCCTCTCTTTGTATTTGTTTTGACTTTTCTCAAGTATTTCTTGAACTTGTTGATGTATCATCTAAATTTTCTCAATGAAATTTCGAGCCTTATCAATATCACTATGGCCATCAATTGCAACATCCTTCCCAAAGATGAAGTCTAATGGATATTTTGGCAAATACCCAAAGCATGCTTCAAAAGGTGAGGTTTGTGTTTAAGAGTGCCTTGCCCTGTTGTAAGCGTGTTGAATGTAATGCAGTTTTTCATCCCACAACTTAGGATGTTTGCTGCAATATCCTCTCAATAGATGCACAACTGTTATGTTCACCACTTCGGTTTTTCCATCTGTTTGTGGATGAAAAGCGGTACTCTTTTTCAATTTTATGTCCATCATTCTCCATAGATTTGACCAAAAATTCCCAATGAACCTGGAATCCTTGTCATTAACAATAGAAGTGGGCAATCCAAAATGAACCCAAACATTTTGAAAATAAAGTTCAGCAGTATGTTCAGCAGTAATGGTTTTCTTACATGGCATAAGTATACACATTTTACTGAATCTATCCACAACTACAAAAAGATAATCATGTTTCTTTCTTGACATAGGTAGACCTCCAACAAAGTCCATGGAGATTCTCTCCCATGGCCTTGATAGTACTGGTAGTGGCGTGTACATTCCAAGCTTCCTATTACTAGGCTTACTTGTTGCACACATATAACAACCTCTTAAAAAACATGACACTATCTATCATGCGAGGCCAATAACAATACCTCTGACGATGCGCCACCGTTTTTCTTACCCCAAAGTGTCTAGTAATAAGAGAAGAATGAGATTCTCTCATGACACGTAGCCTCTATCCTCGTGGAATACATAGTTTTCCCAAATGAAACAACAATTTTTTATCCATGTGATAATCTCTTTCTTCAACTTGATTCCCTTCACTCAAACTACCATCCACATCTTTGAAATCAAAGTCATGTGAATATTGTTCTATGTAACTCTCATGTACAACATAATCATTTTTGAGTAAATTAGAACCACTAATGATTGGTCTTGAAAACATATCTACAAATTTATTGAATATACCTTTTTTGTACTTTATAACCAAGTGAAATTGTTGAAGAAATCCCATCCACCTGAAATGTCTTGATTGCTACAATTTTGTTTGCGACTGCAAGTACTGTAATGGTTGTTGATCGGTGTGTACAATAGTCTCTTTACCCATCAAGTAGTGTTTCCACTTCTTGACAGTTTGTACCAAAGCATATAGTTCTTTTTCATATGTATTAAAATTAGTCACAACACCATTAAATTTTTCTGAATGAAAGGTGATAGGCTTACCATTTTGCAATAGGACTTCACCCATGGCATAGTCACTAGCATCGGTTTGTATCTCGAATGGTTGTCTCAAATTTGGTAGTGCAAGGACTGGAGCTGAAATGATCTTGTATTTTAAAGCTTTGAAAGCTTGTTGTTTTTTGCCTCCCCATTGGAAGCCTTTCTTCACACTCATCACTGCATGCATAGGAGTTGCGATGGAAGAAAATTTAGCAATCAATTTCCTCCAATATTGAGTTGCACCTAAGAAACTTCTTACCTCGGTAACTATTTTGGGTGTGGGCCAATTCACAATGGCCTCCACTTTAGAAGGATCAATCCTCAATTCTACTCCTCCTACAATATGTCCCAAATAGACCAAATAAGTCTTTCCAAACTCACATTTTGACATCTTAAGAAACAATTTCTCTTTCTTCAAAATATCAAGCACTCTATTTACATGCAAGACATGATCTTCTCTTGTTTTGCTTAAAATCATAATGTCATCTAAGTACGCAATAACAAATTCATAAAGGAATGGTCGCAAAACATTATCCATAACCTGCATAAAAATTTTCGGTGCATTACATAAACCAAAAGGCATAACTAGCCACTCAAAGAGTCCTTGTTTGGATTTGAATGCATTTTTCCATAAATCACTTTTTGCAATTCTTACTTGATTATATCCACTTCGTAAATATAAATTAGTGAAAAAATGTGCTTCTTTCAGCTGATCAATCAAATCATCTATTCTTGGGAGTGGGTAACGATTTTTACCGTAATTTTGTTCAAAGCTCGAAAATCTACACGCATGTGCCAAGTCCCATATTTCTTTGGTATCAAGACTATGGGAAAACCACATGGCGAGGTGCTTGGCCTTATGATACCTTTATCCAACATCTCTTTGATTTCCCTCTTTATTTCAACATTCTCCATTATCAACATGTGATACATACCGATGTTTGGAAGAGGACAATCCTGTTGCAACTGAATCTCGTGTTGAATTTCCCTTTTTGGAGGCAATCCTGTTCGTTCCGGAAATATCTCATGATTCCCATTAACCACATCATATAATTCTGATTTCAACTTAGGATCACATCCCTCAAAATATTCATGATTAATATCATCTTTGGGCTTATAAGAAGAACAAAATTCTTACTTGAATTTACCAGCCTCTTTACCTCTCTAGCATTTACCAAAGCAATATTTTTCTTCTTGCGGTGTGCTCTAACAATGAACTCCTTGCCATATTTGAATAAACGATACTTGTTCTCATGGTGATAGAAGATCGCTTTCCTGTCATACAAGTAAGGACTCCCTAATACAATACCAATTATGTCAAGTGGAACCACCTCTAATTCAACTCTGTCAACAAAGCTTGCAGTGATTGCAAACCTCAATATACATTTCCTTGTAACCTGTAGATTTGCATCCTTACAAATCCAACCCAATGGATATGGTTTTGGATGTGGTATGGTATCAAGTTAATTTTTTTGACCAAGTATTATAAGTTTAATTTTTCTTGTGACCCATTTTCAAACAGTGTGTCAATCTTGGTATGCTTGGATATGACCCTCACATGAAACAATTCTATTCTTTCTTCTTCATTTGGAGTGTTTATGTGACAATTTGATGTACTAGTACTGGGTTTAGTTTCAATTTATTTTCCCTTCATGTTCTTCAATCCCATGGCTGTAATTTTAGTCTCATCGCTTGAATCAAACCCTAAGTCATTTGAGTTGTAGCAGCATTTTTTTGTTTCCCTTTGTTATTAGGTTTCTTTGGCCTCAATTCTGGATGTAATTTCCAACAATGAGTTTCATCATGACCTTCTTTTGAACAATTTTTACAAGTCACTTCTTCTCCCTCTTTCTTAACAGATGCATTCTTTTTTATTTTTCCTTTTGGGGTTTTCTCCTTGGATTTACCCTTAAAAAGTTTCTTCCTACCCTCCTCAGGAATGTTCTTCCCTCTAGCTTCTAGATGTGTGACCTGAACACAAACTTCATCTAGACTGGTGGGGTTAAACATGAGAATAGTATGTTTTAGGTAGCTATGTAAGCCTCCTATGTACTTTAGCAAAGTGTCTTGGCTCTGCAAATCCACCCCGAATAAAAGAGCTCTTCTCCTAAATTCCTGGGTATATTCTTGCACATTTTGTCCCTTTAACTGCCTAAAGTTCTTCCAATTCATGATGAATTTTTTCATATGAGCTAATGGATAAAACTGTCGTTTAATAGCATCAATAAAATATGAACTTGATAGAATAATCTTACCATGTTTTTTTATTTCCTCTTGTGTCTTGGCTTCCCACCAAACAAGTGTTGCATCTTCCATTATCAAAGAAGCTAATTGAATCTTTGTACCATCATCTTGAAGGTTCTGTATTCTTAAATAGACCTCCAATTGTAAAATCCAATTATCTAGCTTGTCTGCATTTACTTCACCATTAAAAATTGGCAATTCGAACTTAACATCAAGTTTTAATGAAGGATATTTACCAGTGCTCTTGGACTTGTGTGGCTGATGTACTGAAGAAGAGGTAGAAGACAATGATGATGATGACGAGGGTGAAGATGGTGGCTCTCCATTGCCTCCATTTCCTCCATTTCCCTTCTTTGACTTGTATTCATCATGTTGTCCTCCTGAAGGTCATTGTCCTTCCTTTTGGAGTTTAGATCCTTCTCCTAAAAACTTTTTATTCCTCCTTAGGGTCAACTTATTCATGAATTTATCCTTCCTCAAGAGGCATGCTTAATGGAGCTTCTGCTTATTTAGGAGGTGAACTAGGTGGTAGAGATTGTGGAAATCTTGCTCTCCTTTGATTTGGCTCCTTTTGGGACCCTCTTGCTTCCACTAGTTTGTCTTATCCCCTTTTGATCTTGAGCCTTGTAAGCATCTAAAACTTGAAAATAGTTAAACAATTCTTTGCACTAAACAACACCAGATGAAAACTCTATCTCTGATACCATTTGATCTGAAATGACTGTATTAGTTTTTTTGTGCTAAGGGTCTTTCAGTTTTAAAAACATGTGCATAATTGGTTCATTAGTTTGCATAAGGATTTAGGAGATTTTCCATGAATTATAGATGAACTTTAGTGAATTAGAAGCATAAAATAAGTCTAAATAAAATTGAAAAGTAGTGTAAAACAAAGAAATAAGTCACCACATGAAATTTACACAGTAGGCATTATGAATCAGTGCACCCCTCCCTGTTTATATCTGCTAGTCCAGCTCCTAATGGCTTGTCCATCTTTCATTATTCTCAAAAATTTTCTATTACATGTAGTTACAGTGCTCTAATGGTTGTTTTCTCTGCACCAATGGCTTCAGAATTCTCCAATTAGTCAAGAATGACTCCTCCTTCACTCAGATGGTTGAAAATTGAGCCTCCTACACTTTTGCCCAATATCTCCTAGGAAAACTCCACTAAAAATGTGGAAAACTCCAGTTAACTGGAGTTAAATTAGGGCTGACCGTCAAATTTTGCGTGCCCCTATCTGCTCTACCTATTAAGTCGTGCATTTAATCATTATGGTTAGGGTGGTGGCCACATGTGCAGCCCCAATCGTTAAGTGGCTTGGTCGTTAGCGAAACCTCCGCTCGAATCTACAGTTTACACGTAATCACCGTGGACCTGTGGGTTATGGCCCACATAATCCCTTTAATTCATATTGGCCATAATGCTTAGAACCCAGGCAATGTCACAATATCGCATATTCAAACATATCACATACTTTATAACGTCACAGATTTCCGAAACCTTTATCGCAACTCACAATCTTTAACAAACAACTTTAAACGGTAAACAATAAATCCGTAGATGGGAAGTTGCGATGGCAATGTTGCATCGCAACATTGCAGCTTATACTTATCACATATTTCCCTCTCGTAGTTTTAATTCTACAACATTAAATACTAAACCATATCGCCTGCAAGTGCGATAGTACTCGGACCCTTCGTGACACGTAGCCACTTCGCATCGCAACTTATATCATTTATCTTGCGATATCTTAACTTATAAATACAACAACCACCGATGTGATGTGATCTAGTCCATTCATCCCTCGTTGTTGACTGGATCACGACCATTCGTTCCTCCTGTACTCAAATTTTTTATCCTCAATATAATCGCGTCTCGATACTCCTGTTTCTGCCATATTTGATCTACACAATATCTTCCTCATACAACATCGGTTTTTCGAACCGTTCATGGAACTAAAATTAGGAAGATGAGATATGCACAACCATCCTAGTTTCAATCCAATCCTATAACTTTGAATTTTGAGCAAAATTTATGAACTCCTGATCAATCACACACCCCCACCCCCCCAACAAAAAAAAAAAGTCATTAGAATTAAACTTTTAGAGGTGGTTGCTAGATGACCACCTCCAAATGTTCATTTCTCATTAATTTTGGGGGAGGGGGATTTTTTGGTGTATTGAACGGGGAAAGGGGACATAAGGGTATCATGGATGGGTAGAAGTGAGTGTTACTGAAATATATAATCCTAACATTAGGGAATGAGATGGAGCCTTAGGACCTCAAGGCATAGGGGATATGAGGCCTAGAGAGAAGGCAACAAGAGAAATTGATCTGGGAACCCCTAATATTTTTGATAAGGGGATTAGGGGCCCTGTTTCCACAACACATAAGCCCTTAACCCATGACCACTAAATTCCATATCCCCGTAACCCCGAAGAAATAATCCTTTAACCCCTACATTTATAACTTGTAACACATTAACCCCTAAGCCACTAAAACCTTAACCCCTAACTGCTAACTTATAATCCCTTAACCACCCTTAAAAGTCATGAAAATGTAACTTTTCAAAGTAGTTTTGGAAAAACCCCCTCCCCCCCTCAAAATTCATTAGAATTAAACTTTTAGAGACGGTTATTAAGTGACTGCCTCCAAATCTTAAATTCTCATAAGTTGTATAAGGAGTAGAAGTCCAGTGCCTAATTTGATACTACGCCATGATAATTTTGATTAGTTTGGACATGAATTGTATTCCCTGGTCGGTAATGATCTCTCTTGGAACTTCGAGTCTGGTAAAAATCTCCTCATAAAGAAAATCGAACATTGCATGTTCTTTTGCTGGAGTTAATGCCTTAGCCTCGACCCATTTTCTAACATCGTCAGTGCACACTAGAATATATTTCTTCTTTCGGGACATTGGCATGATCAGATCTACAAAATCAAGGGCCCACCTTTCGAATGGTTTGACCGATACTTGGGGTTGTAACGACATTTTATCTGCTTGATCTGGCCTCCCCATCCTCTAGCAGTTATCGCATTGGCTGGTATGGGGGATGATTAATTAAAAGGGTTGGAAGTTCCATTGCATGGGGCTTCATTTGATTCAATTCTGTGTTGTGTATTTTTTTATTAAATAAATAGTACCCGTGATGAGGAGGTTTTTACCTTTTTAATTGCATGAAGAAAATTTCAAGGGAGAGGGAACCATTAGGTTTTCCCATGGAACCCCAATTCACCCAAATTCAAGTTCACTCCTTCATTTTCCATTCCATCTGATTCTTGGTTGTTTTCCCCAAGCACATTATATACATAAATGGAAGATAATTAACTAATATATGATGAATTACGAGTTTAAAATAACCAACAACAATCAAAGAAGAAAAATGATGTTCTTTTGTCAACATTAATCCTTCAATGAACCTCAATAGACCCAAATTCTAATTCACTCCTTCATTTTCCATTGCATCTGATTCTTGGTTGTTTGCCTCGAGCACATTATATACATAAGTGGAAGAGAATCAACTACTATATGATGAATAAGGAGCTTAGAATCACCAACAACAATCAAAGAAGAAAAATGATGTTCTTTTGACAACACTAATCCTTGAAGTAATGCATATGCTTCCACTTGATTTCTTGATATTGATCCTATTCCCCATACATAAGACAATTCTATTTTTCCTTTGGGACAAAGGATAACCCCTTCTACTACATTATGTTCGCTAGTTTGTGACAATTTCTTCTCCATACTAGGTATAAAACACTTCAATTTTTTTTTAAATGGTGGGAAAACCTATCATAACTCAATGGTGAAACCAACAACAAGGACAACCGTCATTAGTTGTTATCTGCTAATGCAGGTTGACTCATCACTATTATTCAAGGAAAACTACGCCACTTGTAACTATCCACTAGTGGTACATAATGGGACAAACTTGTACTCTTGCGGGATGCCTCTAGGTCATGGGCCATTGACTTTTTTCCTTAAGTTTGAGCAAAACAAGCTTTAGAGCACACTCGAGGTCCAATACCTCACTATTATTGGCAAAAAGTAAAATTTAAAAATATAATTTTAAATATAATTTTTTTCATTATAACACTGCCGCTTTTTTTTTGGGTTGTGAAAGTTCAATTTTTTTCAAAAATACTAATTACAGGGAAAAATAAATAACGTATTGGTACTAGTTTTAGCAAAAAATATATTTACTTTTAGGCATACGGCTTAATTTTTGTAGACAACGCCATTTTTCAGAGGAGTATGAGGTGCAAGTATATAACTATTCCTTGAATATTTTTGTGAAGATTTTGCTTCATTTATTTTATCTTTGAAGGCTATCGGACATTTTCGAGCATACATGGCTTCCAGAGTAGTGCCCTCAAAATGAGAGCGGTGAAAATTCCGAACAAGACCCTTAAGAGTGTCAAGAAAGCCCTACTGCTGAAGCTTGAGCCTAAAGTTGTTGAAATTGTCAAGAGACTAAAAATCCAGCTCCTGTGGAGGACATAAGATTTGTCGAGGTTCTAGTAAATAAATGGAAAAGAAAAAAATACTGGGAATTTAAAAAATCGATGCCAAAAATGTCGTCGCTCCTAAGAAGCAATCCCCTCTGAGTGAATATGGGTTCAACAAAGGTAGAGTTTCAGGCTCTATCTTATAAACGACTCAAGTTGTTTGGTAGGGTTTAAATTTGTGCGTATGAAACTAATAGGATATGCTTATCAGAATAATTTGAGGTTTAATCTTTCATCACCATGCTATTAATTGATTTGTGTTTTATTAAGAAAATGTATCATCTTCTTGTGTTTCATATTTCCATATATATAGACAAATGATTAGCAACACTCTTGGTTTATAGAGTTATACATTTTTTGCGCTATTTTGATCTTGTACCAAAGTTTGCGCAAATTTGTGCCAAAGTTTGCGCAAATTATCTGTATCATGCACTAGGGTTCTCACATGGTCTTCTTGCAACTTGTATCGACCACCCTCTCAAATCCTCTAGCCAAAACCCGAACTAGGATATGGGAATATATTTTTATGAGAGTGATCATCTAACTCAACAATATATCATAGGTTTGTCATTACTAAAAATAAAAGGAATTTTTTAGTTAATCTGGGTACATGTAAAACACTATTGATCTCAAAGATATCACCCAATGAAATTTGGAGTGAGATAGAACCCATTCTTGTTGTTGCATGTTTGAAATCATCATCAAACATACATTTGTATGCTTGCCTCATACTCTTGAAGTTTGCCAAAAGCCATATGTTTGGATGCTCCACTATCCATGTACCATCTGAAACCATACATTGTGTTGGATGAAAGAGATGAGATCGTGGAGAAGTATGCCACAATCTTGGATGAAAACTATTTGATGATGAACTTGGGGAAGTTCCATGTAGTTTTTTTTATTGTAAGCTCTCACATGAATTTGGCTTTAGGCTCTCTCATAGGAATATATCTGGAATTTCAAATAGAATAATATGATTAGTCCCTTGGACACGGTTCTCTTTGTGCATATAGGGATAATAATTGATATGGAAGTTGGATGAGTCTAAACCAAATATTTAAGGTGTGCTAATGTTTAGATGTTTTTCCTCGTTAGTATCTTCTTGCGAAGATTTTCCTTGGTTAGGCAAAGCTGGGGGCTTTGCCATGATTTGAAAGAATTCATTGGATTCCATGTCTAAGTCCATTAGAGATCCTGTATCACCCATAGTATTTCAGAGTAATATTGTGCAAATAACCCTTTATAAATGCTTCAGAACAATCCTAAAACTTTGAATGAAATAATACTCGATCAGTCCTTGAAATGACGCTTGAGAGATTCTTACTCTAGTCTTGGTTCAAGTGAGGCTTGTTAAATTTAGACAGACATGGTATGTTCTATGTTTAATGCAGTTTTAATTCAATCTTTCTTATAGGCCCGATTCAATTTAGCAATCACATAAACATGAAAGTAAAATGCTGATAAAACATAATAATAGATCAACATAAGACAAGCAAATAATATAGATCAGAATTTACAATTCTTCTTGTCCAACAAAGATAGAGAGTAATGTGTGTTACGACAATCAATAGGATGCACCAGGCAGCAAAGTATTTCTCAAAAATCATATCAACCAATCCTACAAGTGTCACAACACCCCTAAAATACAACTCCAAAGACGTCAATGTTGGTCAATAGAAAAATTCAACGCAGAAAATTCAACGATGGTCAACACTGCGGTTTAGGGCTTCAGTAAATGGTCTCCCTCTTTCTCGATATTTGTGCCCTCTAATGTGGCCTCAAGCGATCGAAATTTCTGCACAAGCTGGAGGTCAAAACTCCAAGTTATGACCACGGTCAACACTGGTCAACACACCAACAAAACAACCCTAAAACAGTCTGCACGTTTCCTAGCTTCAGCTCCGCATGTGTGAGAGAGAGCGGCCTCCAAAAGGCTAATAGAACCAATGATGCAGCAAAAAACTGCATTTTACATTAACTTCGTGGACTTATGGGTTATGTCCCACATATACATCGGAAGCAATTTAATAGCGGAATAAACACCATCACAACGAATTCGAAATCACAACCACAATATAACATATATCGCTTTATCGTCGAAAACCCTTAGTGCAAATCTATCGGTGCACACTCCAATCCGCATTGCCAACTCAACTTCCTTTCGAAAATCGCAACATATACATTTCATAATTCCGCAAACTTAACCTTCTACCATTCACTATAACGCTTAACGCTTGCGAAGTGCGAAATAGTGTTGAGCCGACATGCGTCCTCCCGATTTCGCATCACAGATATTCAAATTAACTTGTGAACCCTCAATGGTAAACATTATATAGTGCGATGTGCGATATCGCTCGAACCTCGGCTGCCACATGTCGTATCCTCGTCGCATCACGAGTTAAATCATTTAACTTGAGAAATCTTCATTTGTAATTTAAACAATTTCTGATGTGATGTTGCGCAATCACTCCTGTTACGGTTGAAACTCTCCTCCGTTGATTTGTTCCTAGATCCAACAATCCTCTCGTTTGCTTATTTGTGGAATTTTCATTACAACACAAATCTATCTTTTCCATACTTTGTCTACGCCAAATTTCATAGGAACTTCATCCCTCGCCCCTTCTCATGCAATTCATTGATTTACAAGAAATTTACATTTATATAATAACACCCAAATACAAATAAATCCAGATAGATAGCAATACACAAATTCATTTATATTCAAAACCTAATTACAGGCTAAGGCCTCACGGCTTGAATCACACTAAGCCCCTATGGCTACATTGCATACTCTTTACTAACTATCTCCCCTCACACAACACATACTCACTTTATAAAGAGATTACAAAGGGAGTGGATTCCCATGTTTACAATGCTTTTCCATGTTTCACCTGTTAGGTCCCTATATTACTAGTATAGTCCCTTATTGTTGTTAGTGTAACCCCCTTATTGTTATTATTGTACCCCTGTAACCCCCATATTGTTATTATTATGCCCTTAAATTATTATTGTTAGGTCGGCTAGGATTACATTGTGGCCCCATGGACTCCTATATATAGAAAGGAGGTTTTGTAATTTGAATCATCCAAGAATTGTTCATTTATGTAATGTTTGGAGGTTTCCCCCTTGAAGTGGCTTATTTATAAGGCATTGATATCTCTTTTCTTCTATTTTTGGAGCTGGTTTCACAACATTTGGTATCAGAGCTTTGGATTCTAGGGTTTCGCTGCTCCAAACAGGTCATCGTGGAATTTTCGCTATAACTTTTTTTCTACGAAGGTTAAGAAGCTGAAATTTTTAGGGTGTGAATATGAGAGCCTGAGGAACATCGTACAAAATTTCAAAGCTTTGTTCGCAATATTTTCAGAGATATGATCTGTGGAAGGTATGGCTTTTTGCAGGCTCCTAAATTTCACTTAAACAGGTCATCACGGAATTTTCGCTATAACTTTTTTTCTACGAAGGATTAGAAGCCGAAATTTTGATATCGCGAAGCTGAGATCCTGTGAAACATCGTCACAAAATTTCAGAGCTTGGTTCGCAATATTTTCGGAGATATGATCTGTGGAAGTTAGGTCTTTTTCAGGCTCCCTAATTTCATCTCAAAGAGGTGATCGTGGGAAAATATTCATAACTCTCTCTCTGAGAATCGGATTGGAATTTTGTAAAAATAGACTGGAAGTACACAGACTGTATTTTACTGTCTATAAATTTCAGAGCCAAATGAGCAAACAATGACACGTGGAAATTCGTACAAGTTCGCTCTACTGAACCAGTCCATAATTAGGTCATTGCGGGACATTGGACATAACTTTGTCTTGAAGAATCCAAATCAAGTCAAACCTGTGGAATTTGAAAGAAGCTTCAGAGGACTACTACAGGGCCAAATTTCAAATATTGAGGATTTGCAATTATAGAGATAATTCAATTTCAATATAGAGCTCTGCAAAAGCAAGTAAAAGGTGTGTATTTTTTCCCAAATTGCATAAGTCTTGTTTGAAGAATCATGTTGAATTGATTCCAAGGGCATATTGTAGAATAGATATTAGTATTGGTTTCTAAAATGGCCTCTAAAAATAATTCAACACCCATTAAGCCTTTAGAAGGATCTACTATGACTCATGAAGATGAAGAATGGCAACATGACATATCAAAATTACAAGAGCAAGTGCAAAAAATTTCGCTCTCGCAAAGAGAAACAAAAAATGACATGGAAATTTTGAAGAAAGGTGTGGAAACTAAGATGGATGGTTTGAAGAAAGGCGTGGAATCTAATATAGATGGCATGGAAGCTGGCATGGAATCTGACATGGATGACATGGAAGCTAAGATTGATGAAAAAATGGAAAACATGAAGAATGATCTAAAAGCAGACATGGAAGGTTTGACAAAGTTGATACAAGAAGTGTTTCCTAATGGTGAAAAGATAGTAGAGGAAAATCATGATGAGAACAAAATAAATGTTAATCGTGATTTCATAAACTCTAATGTTGGCGGGAAGAATGACCATATTCCAAAAATGGATATGAGGAAGTTTGATGGAAAGGATCCTGTAACATGGATACTACAGATGGAGCAATATTTTGATCTCCATAATGTGCAAAACACACAAAAGGTACGCATTGCAACTTTACATTTAAAACAAAATACATTTGTATGGTATCGATGGCTTTTCTCCCGTAAAATAATTGTCATTTGGTTAATTTTTGTGGAGGAAATGATAGCACATTATGAGGATACAAAGAGAAACACCTTCTTTAGCCAATTGATAAATCTCAAACAAAATGGTTTAGTGGGCGAGCACATTGAGGACTTCCAAAAATTGAATATAAGGGTAACTGATATTCCAAAGGAACACAGGATTGATCCCTTCATAGGTACTTTAAAGGATAAAATCCAACATGAATTTCACGTTTTGGATCTCGATTCATTGGAGAAGGCATTCAGGTTGGCAAGAAAAATTGAATGTAAAATTATTGCGACAAGGAAGCCTACCACTCACTTCTATAAAGAAGGAAGTGTTGCTACGTCTAGATTTCCACAACCTGCAAGTTTGACACCACAAAAATTGGAAGAAAAAAGAGAAAAAGGGCTTTGCTACAGTTGTGATAGCAAATACACTAAAGGTCATAAGTGTGCTGAGAAGAAATTATTTTACATATAATGTGAAGAGGAAGAAGAAAATGAACAAGAAGAGGATATACACCAGGAACCAACCCTAGAAGAGGAAGAAATGAGTCCAACCATGTCGTGTAATGCATTGGTAGGAATTATCACTCCTAAAACTCTCAAGATAGAAGGACATATCAAGAAGAAAAAGGTAATAGTGTTGATTGATTCAGGTAGTACCCATAATTTTATTCATTGTAAGGTAGCCAAGGAATTGAATTGTTTCCTATACCAAGCACCAGAATGTCAAGTGATGGTTGCAAATGGAGGAACTATAAATTGCTCTGGAAAATGCCATAATATCAAGCTAACCATGGGGGAATATGTATTGACTAGTCCAATGCTTTCCATTCCTATGGGAGGTGCTGATGTTGTACTAGGAGTACAATGGTTACAATCTTTGGGACGGTAGCTTTTAATTTTCAAGAACTTTTCTTGAAATTTTTTTCAGAAGGAAAGGAAGTCAAATTACGGGGTATTGAAGGGAAGCCAGGAAGGATAATAAGCTCTAATTTCATGAAAAATATTCTAAAGAAAGAACAACGAGGCGTAATTGCACAATTATGCTCACTAGAAGTTCCGACATCAAAATCATCTATTTCTGCAGATCTCCAACAAGTCTTGGACAATCATTCCAAGGTGTTTGAAACTCCCCAAGGACTCCCACCTATTCGTGATCATGATCATGCTATTCATTTGATTCCAGGAAGTGTTCCTCCAAACATCAGGCCTTATAGATATCCTTATGTCCAAAAGATCGAAATTGAACGTATGATTGCAGAAATGTTAGAGGTGGGTATAATTCAACCTAGTCAAAGTTCTTTCTCTGCTCCTGTAGTATTGGTACACAAGAAGGATGGATCATGGCGAATGTGTCCGGATTATAGGGAGCTAAATAAGCTCACCATTAAAGATAAATTTCCCATTCCTGTGATTGATGAATTACATGGAGCAATTTATTTTACCAAGTTGGATCTTCGTTCAGGATATCATCAAATTAGAATGAAGACTGAAGATATTCCAAAAACAACATTTCGAACTCATGAGGTCATTATGAATTTTTGGTCATGCCTTTTGGCCTTACCAATGCACCTTCTACATTTCAAGGGTTGATGAATTCCATTTTCAAACCCTTCCTTAGAAAATTTGTACTAGTATTTTTTGATGATATACTAATCTATAGCAGGTCTTGGAAGGATCATGTTGAACATGTTGACAGGGTGCTCAAACTATTGCAGGAGAAACAATTATATGCAAAAACATCCAATGTTTCTTTGGAGTACAAGAGGTGGAATATCTGGGTCATATTGTATCTCACGAGGGTGTTAAAGTAGACCCTAACAAAATTAAAGCCATTAAGGAATGGAAAGTCCCCACAACCATAAAGCAGTTGCGAGGATTTCTCGGGTTAACGGGGTATTATCACAAGTTTGTTAAGAATTATGGGAGAATAGCAGCACCTCTAACAACATTATTGAAGAAAGATGCATTTTCATGGACTCCTGAAGCAACTAAGGCCTTTGAACATCTTAAAGAGGCAATGTGCCTAGCACCGGTCTTAGCTACGCCGGACTTCACAAAAACCTTTATTGTGGAATGTGATGCCTCAGGAAATGGAATTGGTGCAGTTTTAATGCAGGAAGGAAGACCCATTGCTTTTGAAAGTCATCCAATCAAAGGAAAGTATTTACAGAAACCTATTTATGAGAAGGAAATGTTAGCAATATTGCATACACTAAAGAAATGGAGAACTTACCTAATGGGAAGACACTTCAAGGTAAAAACTGATCATGATAGTCTTAAACACTTTTTGGAACAAAGACTATCTTCAGAAGAGCAGCAAAAATGGGTCACAAAGATGTTGGGTTATGAATTTGAAATAATCTACAAAAAAGTGAAGCTAAATGTTGTTGCAGATTCACTCTCAAGAAAGAATGAAGAGGTGGAAGCATTGCTTTATGCCATTTCTATTATCCAACCAGATTGGATAACCGAAGCAAGAGATGAATGGAAGAAGGATGAAAAAGTGTGGACACTCATTCAAAAGTTGCAGCAAGATCCTAGTACATCTGATACATTTAGTTGGAAAAATGATTCCTTATGGTACAAATATCGCTTATATCTTTATAATAATTCCCAACTAAAACAAAATATTCTTTTGGAATTGCACACTTCTCCTTTAGGAGGACACTCAGGATTTTTAATAACTTACCACAGGGTGAAGAAAGAATTTTTTTGGGATGGATTTAAATCTGATATTCAAAATTTTGTGGCAGAATGTTTGATTTGCCAACAGAATAAGTTGAGACAATTAAGACCCCGGGTCTTCTACAACCTTTATCCATTCCAAGTCAACGTTGGGAGGAGATTTCAATGGATTTTATCACAAGTTTACCTAAGTCTGAAGGAAAGTGTGTCATCATGGTGGTAGTTGATATACTTACCAAGTATGCACACTTTTGTGCATTATCTCATCCATTTAAAGCAAGTACAGTTGCTACTACATTTATGGACACAATTCAAAAGCTACATGGAAACCCAAGGGTTATTGTGAGCGACAGAGATCCCATTTTTACTGGAAATTTTTGGACGGAGTTATTTTCTTGTTTGGGTACTCAATTAGCTCATAGCTCATCTTATCATCCTCAATCTGATGGTCAAACTGAGATAGTAAATAAATGTTTGGAAGGATATATTTGTTGTTTTGTATCTGATAAACAAACACAATGGGTGAAGTGGTTACCTCTCGCAGAATGGTGGTATAACACTTCCTTCCATACTGCAGCAAAAATGACCCCATTTATGGCACTTTATGGATATCATCCACCATCCATCACATCAACTTTAAGAGAAAATTCAAAGGTTCAAGCAGTGGAAGATCACATCGAGCATCAACAAGAAGTTCTCCAACTCTTAAAGGATAACCTGAATTTGGCACAAAATCGAATGAAACAACAGGCAGATCAACATCGTAGCGAGAGAAGTTTTAATGTAGGAGATTGGGTATTTTTACGGCTACAACCATACAAACAAATGTCCCTCAAGCAAGCTAAGAAGGATAATAAATTATCGCCAAAGTACTATGGTCCTTACGAGGTGTTGCAAAAGATTGGTACTATGGCATACAAATTGGAGCTTCCTGCTTCTTCGCGAGTACATCCAGTTTTCCATGTTTCATGCTTAAAGAAAGTTATAGGTGAAAATCTTCCAGTTCAAACAATATTGCCAGAACTTGATGAGGAAGGAAAAATAATATTGGAACCTGAAGTGGTCATGGAAACAAGAACTCGACAGCTACGGAATCGATCAATTTCAGAGTATCTCATCAAGTGGAAGAACTTACCCATTGAATATTCTACATGGGAGGATGAGAATTTTATACAGAAGCACCCAGAGCTACTCAAGCATTGAGGACAACACTTTTTTGAAGGAGAGGGGCATGTTAGGTCCCTATATTACTAGTATAGTCCCTTATTGCTGTTAGTGTAACCCCCTTATTGCTATTATTGTACCCTTGTAACCCCCATATTGTTATTATTGTGCCCTTAAATTATTATTGTTAGGTCGGCTAGGATTACATTGTGGCCCCATGGACTCCTATATATAGAAAGGAGGTTTTTTAATTTGAATCATCCAAGAATTGTTCATTTATGTAATGTATTGGAGGTTTCCCCCTCGAAGTGGCTTATTTATAAGGCGTTGATATCTCTTTTCTTCTATTTTTGGAGCTGGTTCCACAGCATCACCCTTCATATCATTGAGTTTGAAATATGGCCCGATGCTCCTACATCGAACTCCCCAGGTACAAAAATTTCTATGACCTCCTAGTCATATGCCTCCTTCATCCCTTAGTAATTCTACCCACATCCTCTGTGGAATTTCCCTTTTTATCTTTCTGTGAGCTGCCACAAAACCTTTGCAGTAATAAGTCCTCCCTGCTACACGATACCTCACCAAGCTTCTCTCCTCTAAGCTCAGTCTTTTAGCATCTCTCTGGTTCTCTCTTCTGGAACCATTTGAGCACTCCTTTCTCTAGGCTGCTGCAATATTCCCACCTTCCTCTGCCACTACCTATACGAAAATATAAAGACCAAAAACTCACCAATCTTCAACATAACTGTACCTCCTTCTTTCTTCGCACACAAAATCTTTCTCACAGGAAACCTTTCCCTGTTCTAATACCACTTGATGTAGTAAAAAACTGCATTTTACATTTAACCGCATGGACCTGTGGGTTATGGCCCACGTATACATCGGAAGAAATTTAATAGCAGAATACACACCATCACAATGAATTCGAAATCGCAACCACAATATACCATATATCGCTTTATCGCTGAAAACCCTTCGCGCAAATCTATCAGTGCACACTCCAACCCACATCGCCAACTCAACTTCCTTTCGAAAATTGCAACATATACATTTCGCAATTCCGAAAACTTAACCTTATGCTATTCACTATAATGCTTATCACTTGTGAAGTGCGAAATAGTGCTGAGCTGACACATCCCACTACGTCGCACTACATCGCTCCACTACATCGCACTACATCGCTTGAGTAGGATGTGTGGAGGGAATAGATCAAAGAGAGGTGAATCAAATCAATATCATAACGGTGGGGCATAAGCACAACAAGGTTCGACAAGCCTAGCCCTGTGTGCGCTTATAGCTCCAAGAAGTTATCCCCAAGCCCCCTGGATCTCCCAAAGCTCATAGTCCCACTCACGAAGAACCCTTAGAATAAAGTATGTCCATGATTCCAAGATTCTCACGAAAGGTTAATAATTTTACCTTCCCTAAGGGATTCATGAGAATATCTGCGACCTGCTCATCAGTCCCAATCTGATCGAGTCGTACAACGCCTCGTTGTACCATATCCTGGATAAAGTGGTACCAAATATCAATATGCTCGGATAGATCGTGGAACACGGGATTCTCAAAAAGACGAATCCCTCTCTGGTTATCACTAAGGAAACGGTGGTATCTAACACATGTCCAAACAACTCACTGAAGAGATTGGGCAACCAAACAACTTCAAAACAGGCCATAGTTGCTACAATGTATTCAGCCTCATCAGTTCTCAAAGCCACCAACTTATGCTTCCTGCTCATCCAAGATATCAAAGAAGACCCTATGGTGAAGAAACAACCATATCTACTCTTGCGATCCACCACACTGCCAGCCCAATCGACATCAGTATATCCATGGAGTCTCAAACTCCTGGCAGTGTATCACCCCATGGTTTATTGTGCCTCGAAGATATCTCAATATATTATTGGCACCAATCCAGTGAATGTGATGAGGCTCAACGATATGTTGACTCAAAGTGTTCACTTAAAAACATATGTCTGGACCGGAGTTCACTAAGAACTTTAGAGCCCCCACGAGTTGTCGATACTCGGTAGGATTTCCTGGCTCGGGCCCAACATCATTTCCACACAACTTCTTAAAGTTTAGTTCCATCAGTGTCGACACAAACTTAGAGTCCACCATACCGAATCTCTCGAGCAACTTCACGACATATTTTCCTTGAGAAAGGAAAATCTCGCCTGGCCTTTGCCAGACCTCCAAGCCTAGCAACTGATGCATCCCTACTAGGTCTTTCATCTCAAACTCGGAAGCTAGCTCCCTCTTCCATTGATGAATGAGAGGGTCAACACCTATCACAAAGAGATTGTCCACATAGATAACTAGAATGAGAGGTCTTTCTCTATCAACCTTAAAATAAAGGTTTGGATTAGCATTACTTTGAGTGAAGCCCAACTTCATCAAGTAGCTATCTATCCTCTCATACCAAGCCTTGGGGGCTTGCTTCAACCCATAAAGGGCTTTCTTCAACCTGCATACATAGGTGTCTCTATTTTAAACTTCGAACCCCAAAGGTTTCTCCACATTAAACCCTTCCTTTATTGAACCATGTAGAAAAGTAGTCTTCACATCTCTCTGATGGAGACTCCATCCTTGTGTTGCAGCAAGGGAAATAATAGATCGGATGGTGGCATTGTAAGCGACAGGTGCAAATATATCATCATAATATATGCATTATTTTTTAGAGAAGCCTCGTACAAAAAATATTTCCTTGTACTTTTCAGCACTTCCATCGACTCCATGCTTGATCTTGAAGATCCATTTTGAGGTGACAACAGATTTATCCTCTGGTCTCAGGACCATTTTCCAGAAATCATTCTTCATAATGGACTCATATTCTTCGTGCATAGCATCCTTCCAAACTTGATGCTTTATGGCTTCAACAAATTTTACAGGCTCAAATTGTATAATTGTACTCATGGCTACTAGATACCCTTGGTATCTATTCAGCTTATTGCTTTCACAAAATGTCCCACTTGGGGAAATATGTCTCTCGACATCTTTGAGAGTGTCCCTGAGCCATGAGGGTCTCTTCTTATTTGAAGGAGGTGGATCAATAGGATCCATTGGTCCTTCAACATCGGGCATTGGTTCATCCTTCGATTCTTCTTGCCTTCCATCATCTTCTACTTTTGTGTCTTCCTTTGAGCTAGGAAGATTCCTTACTTTCTTGAGGACAACATCTTCATCGAAGGTGGCATGGTGGCATATCTCCACTTCTCTTTGACCAGGCACATAGATTCTATTTGCCTTTGAAGTTTCACTATAGCCAACAAACATTCTTGTCTTTCCAGAAGCATCCAAATTGATTCTCTTTTCTTTCAACACATGAAAGTAAACAGGACAACCAAAAACTATAAAATGATAAAAATTAGGTTTTCAAAAATAAAGGAATAACCTGTTCAAATTTTTTTAGTAACCCAACGTTTCAAACTTCTTAAGTGAGTCCATCTTCAAGGGTAAAGGCCAAATTATCAGGTTTCTTACCAGAGAAGACTTCTTCGGGAGTCTTGGAGTCCAGTGTGGAATGTGGGCATCTATTTTGAACAAATACAACAGTGTTCGCAGCTTCTCCCCATATAAACTTTGGAAGACCTTGATCACATAGCATGGCACGGGAAGCTTCGATAATGGTCTTGTTCTTTCTTTCAGTAACACCATTTTTCTTAGGAGTATACACAATTGTGTTCTCCCTATTAATGCCATTTTCTCTGGAAAAGTCATTGAATTCATTTGACTCATACTCAAACCCATTGTCGGTCCTCAAAACTTCAATTCTTTTCTCGGATTTATTTTCCACAAAGGCCTTGAAGGTACAAGACCATTTGAATGCTTCGTCCTTCTTCTTTAAGAAATATATCCAGGTCTTGTGGGAGAAGTCATCAGTAAAATCCATGTAATAGGAACATCCTCCCAAGGATGTTACGGGAAGAATATCAGATAAATCAGAAAGTATCAACTGCAAGATATCATATGTCTTTGTGACACTTGAGTGGAATGGCCCCCTTGTATGCTTCCCTTCGGCACAACCCTGTCATATACCTTCATGATCATCTTTAAACTCAGGCATCCCTATCACCACCTTCCTTTCTTCGGGAAGGGGTTTGTAATGAAGGTGTGCAAACCTTCGGTGGCATAACTCAACTTGAAGAGATGTATCACATGACATAGACCCCGACGAACTTCCTCCAACCTAGTAGAGTGTATCAAATCTAAAACCAATAGTACAAGATTCTATGAATTTCTTCTTCCAGATACGTACCTTTCCATCGATGAATGCCACCTTGAATCCTTTGTCTTTCATCGCTGAAATAGATGCAAGGTTCTTCTTCAAATCAGGTACGTACAACACATCTTGTAAATAGAGGAGTTGACCTTGAGATAGATGAAGGGTCACAGTCCATGTCCCTTTCACGGGATAGCTGGATTAATCTCCAAGGATAATTTCTAAATTAGTATCCTTCTCAATAAAATCAGAGAGGGCTTATTTATAGCTAGTGAGGTGCCTTGAAGCACTACTATCAATCAACCAGACATTCAAGTTGTCGGGAGGAGATGCAACAAAGAGGGTAGATACAAGAATAAATTCACTTTTCTTATTATCAAAAACATTAGGCTCTTTGTACCTAGAATTTATTTTATACTACCCATCAGAGGGAGCCTTCCTTTTTCCTTTGAACTTATTGTTCTTTTGATTTCCATTCCCCTTGGAGTTGTTGTTGCCATCATCCCTGGGAGAGTCCCTTCTATTGGGGCACTCTCTTGCATAGTGACAAAACTTGTTACAAGTGTAACATCTTCCTTTCCTTCCTTTGGGCCCCACTCTTCCATGGCTTTGATTTCTCGGGCGACCATAGTTCTTCTTCTTTGCATGTGCAGCGAAGGCAGTAGGGTCACCTCCATTTCCATTAATGGGGTGATCTCTCTCCATCATTCTTGTCTCCTCTTGAGTGCATCTCGTCAATATTTCATCAAAATTGGGAATCACATTATTATTAATAATAGTGGTATTGAATACATACCAATCATGGGGGAGACCTCCAAGTGCAATGAGAACCATCTCTCGGTCAACTATTTCTTCTCTAATAGCCAGGAGATTGTTCCTGATTTTAGTGAGCCTCATAAAGTAGGATTGAATGGATACTTATTTGTCCTTCTTAATATTCTTCAATTGATACTTAAATAAAGCACTTGATTAGAATTTCTAGCCCTAAACATGCTAAACAACTTATCATACATCTCTTTAGAAGTGCCCAGCTCAGAGATGTAAGCAGCCAAGTGTTTATGAATAGAATCCATGATAATCATCTTTTCTTTGATTTCCCCTTTTCTATACTTCGTCTTTGTGGTAGCAAGTGCATTTGATGGAGGCTCATGAATCTTCCCCTACACATAATCCATGACATCTTGATCTTCTAATGCCAAATCCAATGACATCTTCTGTGCATGATAATAAGATTTTTCAATCAACTTATCATCAGATTTGAAACCCTTATAAGTTTAGGAGGGCATTGGTCCTTGATAGGATTTCTTCTTCGTTGATTTATTTTCACACTATCTTGGGCTTTGTCTTCACCTCATCTCTGATACCATGTTAAATTTAGACAGACATGGTATGTTCAATGCTTAATGCAATTTTACTTCAATATTTCTTATAGGCTCGATTCAATTTAGCAATCACATAAACATGAAATTAAAATGTTGATAGAACATAATAATAGATCAATATAAAACAAGCCAATAATATAAATCATAATTTAGCATTCTTCTTGCCCAGCAAAGATAGATAGTAATGTGTGTTACGGCAATTAATAGGATGCGCCAGCTAGCAAAGTCTTTCTCAGCATCAGATCAACCAATCCTCCATGTGTCACACACACCCCTCAAAGACATCTCCAAGAAATTCAATGCTGGTCAACACATAAAAGTCAACGTTGCGGTTTAGGGCTTCGATCAACAGTCTCCCTTTTCCTCGATATTTGTGCCCTCTAATGCGGCCTCAAGAGATCAGAATTTTTTCACAAGTTGGAGGTCAAAACTCTAAGTTTTGACCACAATCAATGTTGGTCAACACACCAGAAAAACAACCCTAAAACATTATGCACTTTTCCCAACTTTATCTCCGCACGTGTGAGAGAGAGAGAGAGCCCTCCAAAATGCTGATCAAACCAATCCTATCACAAGAGGATGTGTGGGATGATTTGATGAGAAAATGATCTCCAAGTATCTCCAATTTATATCCATCAGTGAGGGTGTGTGACACATCTATTGGGCTTGCAAGTCTACATTACAAATGTGGCTAACCTTGCACATGTGTGGAAAATAAAATCAAAATATATGTTCTTCTCATCCAAATGAGATGATATTTAGATCAATATTTCACCTCTCCGAAAGAGGGATCCAAAAAAAATATAATCATCATCATATGAGTAGTGTAACATGGATTTTGGACCTAGTTGTACAAAATTAAAAAATGCTCAGTCTCAAGGATGTAGGAATATTATGAGATCAAAATACCACATTTATGTCATAGTGATATGCCATAGAAGGACCAAGATGGGCCTCAGGAAGAAGTGTGATCAACCTTATAAAAATTCCATAGAGGTCAATAATTAGCCATTCAGATAGAGGAAAATACTCTAGCGAATAATGTTGATGAGTTCAGCCACAAAACCAATCAAGGTTTATCCCTCAGGTGATCTGAATACCCTCCCATTCTAGGGCTGAAATAATATCAAACAAAGGTTGGTCTTGTGTCTCAAATAATCCAAAGAATATCCATTAGGTTCGAGAATCAAATAGCCAGACTGCTTAAGTGAATAGTGCCAAATAAATTCCAAACAAATACTTAGTCATTAGTCCTCAAATGTGCATGTGGTAGACCTTGGAAAATGGTGTAATCGACCTCAGATTAGCCCGAGAAAGGGCTAAAATTCAGCCTCTGAGGTTGCCTTGGATGACACATATGTGAGCTTCAGAAAAACAAGAAATGTACCTTAGACTTAACATGAATTCATCGTTTTCTCCAGAATCTCCATACAAAAAAAAAAAAATGAAACCTAAAATCACAAGAATTTTGGCCTCTTTCTATTGTTTTTCACTCTGCCCTAGGCTTAAAAAATTTAGAGAAAACAATCTACTTGTCAGTTCTCTCTTTTGGAGATCAGACACGTTTCTTTTGATAGTGGTCGTGGATTATTTTTTGATATTATTGAATACAAATGTGCCTCTGAAAATCATAATCAGTATACCTTGATCATATATTTTATGGGTGAGATTGCTTTAGATAATATGATATGGATCTAGGTTATGGAAAAATTGGAACCTTGTATATGGCATGTGTATGCCACTAGAAACTTGAGTATGCATCTTACGTTGCAACCTAGAAACCTATAAGCTACAATTTATCAATTTATAATATTTTTAACCATATACTAAGGCTTGAAATGTAAGATTTAAACTTTATCAATTTATAATATTTTTAACCATCTACTAAGACTTGAAATGTAAGATTTGAACTTTATCAATTTGAAAAAACTAATAAGATGTTCATCTTCTCTACATGGGCTACATGTTGGATTTCACCGTACACTACTAGAAGATTGGAAGGGCAAGTTTTTCATTCACAGTTTTGTCTATACCAGTTTTTTTGTCCATTTTCTTCTCTTTGTAATTTGATATAATGTTAACTTTTAAGTGTCGTACTTAACATATATGCAAATTCCCTTTAACATGCCCCTTTTGAGAAGTCGTTTTTTGTAAACCAATCATGCACTGATATGAAAATTTGAACTAATAATAAGCTTCCCTATATTTCTTGTAAATATTAGTTAGGCATCAACCATAGCATAGTTGTTTCATGCTAGTAAAAAGGTATTCAGTTTTAAGGCACAACTCTGAAATTAAAACACCCTTAATTGTAAGGATTTTTGGCTTAAGCGGGTACCTTATGCCCTATTATTAAGGTGTTGCAAATAACGATATAAATTATGCTTATGGGTTTAGTTAATTGTATGGTTGTCTCATTCATTCCAAAAACTAGGAACATGATTTCGAATGCATCATAGTTTACAGTATGAATATTATTCTTGATTATTTTAGTTAACTGGTTCTTGTCACAAGGTGATGTTTTCTCAGACACAATTTATTCATTCATTCCAAATAGGAATAGGATTTTAAACGCATATTAGTGATAGCTCACCTTTCATTCCAAATAGGAATGGGATTTTGAATGCATATTAGTGTTAGCTCACCTTGTTGAGCCATTAGAAGATCCTAAATTCTTGGTCAATTGGATATGTTAATTTTTGTTTCAATTGGTGTTGTTGGGGAGGTTAATCGGGATGGCAAGAAAAATTGTATGGAAGGACCCTAGTGTGAAGAGAAATGGGCGATAGTGATGTTTGACACCTCAATCCCCATAAAAATTTATGGTAGAAAAATCACCGCTAGAGAAGGCAAAATTACTAGAGGTTTGTTCGATCATTGTCATGATGATAAAGGGTTTGGCTTATTATTTTGTAGCTTCTAGTGGGTAATATTTTTGTTTTTGGGATATTAATCTGCCATTTTCTGAAATAATTCATTCTAGAATTTTCTACCTCCATGCTGACAAATCTTAGTTATGCATTCGTATTAATCCATCTTCTTATGTTTAATACGTCTTTCTTGTTTCAACGGTGGAAATGTTTGCTTCTATATTTGATTGATTGGTTCTTTTACATCAGTTCATGATGTTATCACTCTAAAATTTCCAAAGGTTGTTTAGTGTTTAAAAAGAAAGATCAGAGGTAACCACAAACCTACTTTGGAGCTTAGGATCTAGCCTTCCTAAACTCAGAGAGGGCTCTCTCTATATGATTTAACCTTGTTTAATAAATGGATATTAGGATAGTTATGTATGCTTGGTTAGGTTGGTTTTTTATTGGTTTTGGTTAGTTGGTGTAATTAATGAATTAAATAAATAGGTGCTTTTCAATTTTCCATTGGGCTATGGATTCAATATGATTTGAAACAGAACAAAACCAAATTATAAATAAATTGTTACAGGGAAAGATAGGTGAGAAATATCAGAACTCAAGGTTGAATGGCGAAGTGATCTTTCAATCGGGATCAAGGAGCAATTAATAATTCCTTAAACCAAATAATGAAGAAGGGTGAAAGGTCAATCGGGATTAGAAGGCAATTAAGAATTCTCTAAATTGGATATCAGAAGAAAACACATAAACGTATAACAGTTAAAAGAAGAGTGTAAATTTTAAGCAAATTCTGCAGTAATATTCCTGTTATAACATTCAGATTTAGAACACATAAAATTTTATGGAATACTTAGAAAAAGAACATGAACAATTGAAATTTATACTTCACTAAGATAGCTCAACACATGAATCTTGTAATGAAGTCTCTTTATAACTTGTTCAGTATGTCGACTGGAAATTGGTACAATAACCTTTTGGAAAAAGATGAGTCAGCTACTGAAGTGTTCAAAAATCCACACTTGACCAACCCTTGATACTTCAATTGATGAAGTATTTATACAAAAATATTTACAAAAATATCATGTCAATTGACTAGGATTTATTTTAGGAAAATAAAATATCTTTATACAAAAAGATAGTGACACCTTTCAACTCATTGATATCTGGCCCTGATTATTTGCTTGTTGTTTTCTATTTGTCCTTTCATTTGGCTTTCATCTGTTTGTTCTTTCACCTATTTGTTATTTCACCTTTCACATGTCTAATTGTAGTGATCCCTGTCATTTTTCTCCCCATGAGCGAGATAATAACATACCATATTTTGGAGGGATATCAGCAACTACTATGTCCATAATGATGCTCTTTGTTGGGCACTAGACTAGAGTTACACATAGATCTTTGATCAGGCCAAGGAATTTGACTTGACTATAATCAAAGGAGAACATGTCCTTGTAGGGTCTGGTGATGTCTAATTTTAATTTTTCCATGACTGCTTTAAGTTATGAGATGCTCCTGAATCCAACATAGCATTATGTAAGATTTTATCATGAATGTTTAAGCTAATATAGAATGGAGGGACACCCCATTGTTGATGTTTTCCATCTACTTCAGGACCAAATAATAACTTAGGTTGATCATCATTGAGGTTGACAGCATCTTCACCTTCAGCTATGCTTAATTTTTCAATAATTTGTGCCTTTTATGAGTCATTTTTCACCAGCTCTGTTAAAGGAACTGTTATTTTCAATTTTTCTATCTCAATTTTGATATTGAATGGCATTTGAGTTTTGTCTAATTTAATCATTTCATTTTTACCAATTGTGGTTTGTGTGGTTTTGTCTTCTTTATTAACATTTGGTAATTCAGTTTGTGTGTCAACTGTTTTGTTTTCAACTTCATTGTCTAGAATGGTTTGAGTAGTAGTTGATGTGATGTCTACAATATTTGGGGTGGAAACTTTCTGAGTTTCTCTCGGGAGAATTTGTAGAATTTTGGTCATAGGAGCTTCTATTGTTTTCTTAGTTTGGGTGTGGACTGATTTCTTAATAGGAACCTCTGTGTTATTTTTTCTTCTAAGGCTATATTGTTTATGAAATTAATAGATAGCAGATTCATAACCTTGTTTGTAGTCAAAGGACTCTCCAGACTCTAATTGTAATTGGTGTAACATGTACAGTTCTTGTTCTTCCTGCGTAAGAAAAATGACATATTCATCATTTATTCCCATCAAGTTTATCTGGGTGTCCCGGTCTTCTTCATGTCGTTGTGAACTTTCAGCATAATTTTCTTGGAAAGGTGGTCTAATCTGTTGATCAGGTACTACTTCTCTTAATTTACCAGTATTAGGATTTTTTCTAAAGTTGGGGTTTCTAATTTGGGGACCTTGTTGATTTTCCCACTGAGGTTTTCTTTCCATGTTCTCTAATCTATCCATTAGTCTTTCTACACTTTTAGCTAAACTATCTATCTTAACATCTGAAGTGGAAAGTTCTTCCTTAATAGTCACTCTCCTCTCATTCCTTATCCTAGCTCTTTTAGCTAGTAAGTTAGCTTCTACACTAAATACATTACTCTACATCTGTTCTAAAGTTTTAGGGTTTCTTTCTCTTAACTGATATGACATATCAGTGTCAAAACCATCTAGAAATTTAATTAGGGCTAAGTCTGGTGGAGGTTTGATATTCACTTGAATTTCGTTGTAAATTTTGTTAAACCTAATATAGTAATCTTGAACAGATTCATTAGGAGCTCTTCTAATGTTCTCAAATTCATAAATATCTGGAGAGGGTTTTTCTTTCTATAGAAATTATATGCACTAAGCATGCATATGTCCTAGATCCACCTGATCTCACACTATTTAACTTTATGCAAGATATTGAATCTATTCCACTTGATAATATTTTGCGGAAAATTTAATTTCACACACATGTAAAGCATAAATAAAAATAATCGCACATAACACAGTTTTTAACCGGGAAAGCCTGAAGCTGAAAACCCCAACTATATATTATGTATCATGGAATCATATGAAAATCCTCATACAAAACTTATCAAGCTCTCAATACAATACAATCTTCATACACTAATTAGGAACAATATTTCAAATCCATGTACCGATCTTGCCCTCTTGCTAGCCTGCCTCCACTGCGCAATCCCTGCTGAAGAATAGATCTGAATGAATTCGAATTACTCTTTCCTTGACTACGCAATCCTCATTGGCAACTCCATTATTTGTGTGATGCAATCAATGCATCACTATAGTCACAATAGATAGTCTATCTTGCCCTCTCACCTATCTCTCCATTGGTTCTCCACTGAAACTGCCATGCACTGTAGTTAACTGTTGTATTGTTCAGTTGATTAATGAGTTATTATTTGTGAATTAATTAACTAATTAATTCACTCCACTCTCACTAGTGTATCAATCAGTTAGACTAGATACAACTATCTCAACTGAGTCTAACTGATTTGAACTAAATACAACTCCATAACTACTTCTAATTGAGTCCTCCATGCATTAGCTCCAATAAACCCTTGGGAATTGTGTAATTCCCTCAATCCACTGATGTGCCACATCTGTGCACTGAAACAAAGTGCTCCAAGAAAATAAGTTGTTGTTTAATGTCTGATTATTATTAAGAGCTAATAATAATCAACATGCATCTATTTTTAGATTAGCGATCTATAAATAGACTTCGCCCAATATTCTAAAAATAGAATTTCATCTATTTTTCCAACTTGATCAACCATCCACAAATAACATCCTGCAACTTCTGAAATATGATCACCATGTCTAAAAATAGACTTGCACCAAAATCAGCCTGTGGGCCCACTTAGTGAAGGCGACTCTTTTCACTAAGCTCATCATCTTGTTGAATCTCAACACTTTCTTTCACATGTACTGATAAAAAATCGGTGGAAAGCAGCTAAATCAGCAATATGGCCAGTAGGTAAAGATTTAAACCATTGTTTAACATCTCCTGCTAGTGTTTTGTGCCAATAATCTCATTTGTACATCTGCCTCCTCAATTTCATGTAACTCAAAAAATTCTATTATTCTATCTACATGTTTTTTAGCAGTACATTTATTAGTATCGTCGAACTAAAAAATTTTACTCTAGTAATCTTGTGGCATGGCATGTAAAGGGGCCCGTAAGACCAAAGGGGCAAATCTAGCTGCCATGGCTAAGATTTTAGCTTGACTGGGAGGTACAGCAGTGGTGCTTGGAGATGGACTCGAAACTTTAGGTTGGATAGGAATTTGAGGTATGAATGGGTTTGGGGAATGAACTGTGGTGGATATTGTAGGTGAGGTGGTACTGAATGGAGCTGTATTTAAAGTTTCTGAAGATATTGTAGTGAGCTTAGGGGTAGCAGTATTTAGGGCATCTAATTCAACTTATTGTTGAAAATAGGCTTCATCTATGTCTTTTATCAAAGTTGAATTTAAAGCATCAAGTTTGTTAAAAGTATCTAGAACCTGTTGATCTAAATCAAGTTGTATAGTATCCTTCTTTGATTCAATAAATTGAATAAAATTGGGGTCTATTACAGTATCATGGACTAAGTTTTTAGATTTGGTACGGAATAAATAATTCTCAAATGAAAAATCAAATTGAATATCATGTATACTTGATAACTCCTTAGGAAGTGAATTTGCTTTGATTAACTCACTACTGCTTCCTGGAGTCTCTACTTTTTTAGGTTTTCTTAAAATTATGTCAGGATCATCAACAATAGTAGCAGGTTGTGGATCAGGATGAGCCCTTGTATAATATGTTCTTTTAGAAGCCATAATTTTAACTTATTATGATAAATTCAAACAACCTTTTAAAACCTTAATGTGAAAAAATGAGAAAAATTGTTTCCTTTAAGATTTATTTTAATTAGGGACTGATTTTCCCTAGTATAGTCACCAATATGTTATCGCTCTGAAATTTCCAAAGTTTGTTTAGCGTTTAAAAAGAAAAATCAGAGGTAACCACAAACCTACTTTGGAGCTTAGGATCTAGCCTTCCTAAACTCATAGAGGGCTATCTCTATATGATTTGACTTTATTTTAATCAATGAATATCAGGCTAGTTATGTATGCTTGGTTGGGTTGGTTTTTTATTGGTTTTGGTTGGTTGGTGTAATTAATGAATTAGATGAATAGGTGCTTTTCCATTTTCCATTAGGCTATGGAGTCAATATGATTTGAAACAGAACAAAACCAAATTATAAAGAAATTGTTACAGGGCAAGATAGGTGAGCAATATAAGATCTCAAGGCTGAATGGTGAAGTGATCTTTCAATCAGGATCAAGGAGAAATTAAGAATTCCTTAAACCAAATAATGAAGAAGGGTGAAGAGGTCAATTGGGATCAGAGGGAAATTAAGAATTCTCTAAACAGGATATCAGAAGAAAACACATAAATGTATAATAGTTAAAAGCAGAGTGTAAATTTTAAGCAAATTCTGCAGTAATATTCTTGTTATAACATTCCGATTTAGAACACATAAAATTTTATGGAATACTTAGAAAAACATGAAAATTTGAAATGTATACTTCATTGAGATAGCTCAACACATGAATCCTGTAATGAAGTCTCTTTATAACTTGTTCAGTCTGTCGACTGGAAATTGGTACAATAACCCTTTGGAAAAAGATCAGTCAGCTACTAAAGTATTCAGAAATCCACACTTGACCAACCCTTGATACTTCAATTGATGAAGTATTTATACAAAAATATCATGTCAACTAACTAGGATTTATTCTAGGAAAATAAAATATCTCTATACAAAAAGAAAGTGACACCTTTCAACTAACTGATATCTGGCCCTGATTCTTTGCTTGCTATTATCTATATATCATTTCATATGTCTTTCATATATTTGTTCTTTCACCTTTTACAGTAAATCATACCACTTCTTCCATGTTTCTTCATCTGGGATTTTGATTTTCATCAACATGCGGTAAATCTCATCTACTTCGGAATACTTGGCAAAAGTAGGCATTAGGGGAATTTTGAGGTCTAAAATGGGCCTCCTAAGGAAAAGTACAATTAAAATTCACTTTATGAGAACCAATCACATTTTAGGGGATGAAATCATCCCTAATGGTTGAGGTGACATTGATTGAGTTAAAAGTACTTACTTGTCACATTATCAATGGTGGATAAAAACTCATGGTTAACCATGGTAGTTCTCTAAGTACTTTTAAAGTCAAAGTAAAGTACTCATAATAAATGTCATTTCACACTTTTTGAATAAAAATATATTATTGTCATTTCATATTTCTTGAAAGAAACAATGCATATCCTTATACATTTATTATATTATATTATTTTTATATAGTATATTAATTACACTTTATTATACAATTTAAATAATATAAATTTTAATTAATAGCATATAATATAATTAAGAATTTATTAATTTATATGTATATTTTATTTTAAGTTATTTAAGTACAAAGGAAAAATGCATTAGTTGTTCAATGATAATGATTTTTTCTTGAAAAGCTCATTCTTATTTATAGTCACATCAATACAATTTTTTTATTAATTCTATTTTAGCACAACTTTTGAATTGAATTTAACTATGGTTACATGGATTGTGGTGCAAAAAGTGAATTGAAAATTCATAAATATTATTTTATTGGTTTATCTATTATTTTATTATTTCCTTAGGAGGACCATTTTAGACCTCAAAATTCCCCTAATGCTTATTTACAAAAACGTGATTTATCTCATGTTGAAGGTAAAAGAATTTTTCGAGAGTTTGAAGGAGGCCCTTGCCTGTGGGAGTGCCCTTCATTGAGGAAATGTGAGAAGTTTCTTTGGCTACTTCCCTTAAATTCTTGACATAATCCTCATGCCTCATGAGTTTGTCATTTATCACTAAAGGACTAGGCAGACCCTTATGTCTCAACTTATTAAATTTTCTGAAAAACTTATTCACTGGGAGTTCCAAGACTTGACGTTTCTCCTCAAGCTTCAGCATTAGATTCCTTTTGGAAATCATTTTCTTCACTTCTAGGATAGTATCTGTTCTGTCATCTATCCCGGGTTCTTCCAATTCATACTTATTTTTAGAATTCAGGAATTTGATTAGTTTAGAGGCTTCCTGTGGTTTATCTCCAAGGTTGTTAGGATATTCTGATACACAGGAAATAGTTAAGAATAACTTAGTCTAGTGTAGAGTTAGGTAAGGTGTGTTTCTCTACCATGTACATTTATAACTTATAATCCGATGGTCACGATTTGTAGTGATCCGACATTTATCTCTCACCTCGGTATTAACAACACTAGATCCATGGCTTAACACCTGATTGGTCCATGATCTATATTTAAAAAGCATGGAGAGTCATTTTTTCGGTAACCGTTTATGAGAGAAACATATGTAACTTTTCCTTTTATATTAATAAATTGCCTGAAGTGGCCGCGTTGGCTCAAGCCGTGGATTGTCTCCCTCTTTTAGGGTTTTAACCACGTGATTATACTGGTGTACTGATTTGTGATCTGTTTTTGAGCGGTGACCTTTGGTTCTTGATCTACAAAACATACCCTGTACATTCCTACATGGTATCAGAGTGTTGAAGCCCCAAAAATCGAGTCTACAACAAGGGGGATACCCACCCGGTCCGGACCTTGGTTAGCAACTCCTTTTCCGTTTGGTATAGTGGGTCCGACTGGGGATATGGGACCAGTATCCCAATATGTGTGTGTGTGTGTTGAGAATTGATATTTCCTTTCTAAAAGTTCCTAAGTAAAATGCTTTTATTCTAACTCTAATCTAATAACATGCAATTGCATTCTAATAAATAGAAATATCTGATTCTACACTAACCCAGGATGTAATCTTTCTGTTATGCGATCTAAAACGATTTCAAATAACAATTGGTAATAAATATCATTCAACTGTTATAAGAAAAGAATTCGATAGAGATAAACCACTTCGTATAAAAAGTTAGACGAAACAATTGTGAAAAACATATCGCATAATAAGCTACTCATATATTAAGCATAAATAAATAGCTATCACCGTACAGAAGTGCCAAATGATAAATCAAGCATTCACGCATCAATATATAAACAACTGAACATGAATATCACTTTAACACAAAGGCAGAAATAGTTAAGAGATAAAAGTACCATTTATAACTAGTTCTACTCATGAGCTTCAAGCAATAATGACTTACCTCTTCTTAATCCAACATCCACTAAGAGTACAAAAGTGCAACATCAGTAGTAGATATTAAACGCAGATATCAATAAATCATGTTCCATTCATTCATCAAAACCTCCTCGGAGGGTACAAAAGTGCATGTTCTGAGGACAAGTTTTTGACAAATTTCAGGACACTTCTCTAAATGCATGAGAAGGGTTTAAATACTACTAACTAAATCTAAAAATAATTTATTACAAAAATGTAGGATACGGTTTAAATGACCATCCTCATTTCATGCAAAATAAAACAAAATTAATACTAACACTGAATCTAAAATTAAAACTAACAACTAACTATTTGTGTATTTGTTCCTTGAAATCGCAAGTGTTCAACATTTGTTTGAGAAGAGTTGGTTGGCCGACTTCCGACTTTAACTGTCCTGTGAAAACAGAATCGGCAAGAGCTGGCGCCATCTTCTCGACAGAATTGATGATACATTTGAGAGTCATGCACTAGCTGTGTGATATTACCAAATACGTCCAGTAAGAATCCCAATTCAACTTAGTTAATCTTTTAATTGATTCTGCCTTTTCTTGAGCCTTTTGTCTCCAGCCTGTCTGCAGTTGTTGTGCTTTCGGTAGATACCCTGGACTGATTTCTGAGATCATATTTTCCCTTTGCAAATTTTCATTTATGCATTCAATAACATTGTTTGCTGCTGTGGCTGCTTCTTCTGTCGCTTGCTCTGCTTTCCTGATTTGTGCATCCCAATTGTTAAAGAGAATTTCTTTGTGATTGCCAGTGCCGTCCAGCACCCATTTAACCATGTCCGTGTAAGGAATAATTTTGGGCCTCGCCGCTATCCGGTGCAAGAATGAGCAAGCTAGCTCTGTAATAGAAGCCTCAGAAGACCTATGTGAGCCTGCAGTAGCTATAACCTCCATTATTCTGGGATTCTCTTCCTCAAGTAGACTGTACATGCCTTCCCTAGTAGTAATACCAACATCTTTATTACAGGCGATGTATGTATACAAGGGCATCATTTCTTTGTCTTCAGAACTCGGAGCTTTGTCATTCTTTCCCATAATATCCTGAATACTGCTTTGTATAGTTTTTTTTTCTTCATTCCTGAAATTTACAAATGAGGTGAGAAAAATGATAAGAAAAAGGTGACAGGAGAGCTTTTAAATGCCAAAGACATATAAAATATACCACCTTACGTGAAATGGCTCTTCAATCAGAACAAAACCATATTTCATTAATGATTGACAACTATCTCATTCATTAACATTAAAGCGCATAACCAGGCCTCGGTTTATGGAAAAAAACTTTTTCGTACAATGAGCCCTAAAAATCTGCGATAATACGATCTACGATTTGCTACACAATATCGCAGATCGCAGTATCGCTATATCGCAATCTCGTGGAATTACAATATCACAATACTGCAATATCGCAAAATCGTAATATCGCAAAATTGCTGGAGCGTAGCATATGAAAAACATCCGTTAATGTGTTTTTCTGCGAAATGCGATTTGCGATATGTGCCATCGCATATCGGCGGTTTTGAGATTTTTCAGCGTAAGTGATATTTGAGGCATGCGATGCGATAAATGTTTTTAGTGCATAGTTTTGCATCGCGATCTCACAATCTTAGAATTTCGTTTGTAAGGAGGTATCCATTACCTTTTTTGTGATGCGATATATTTTTTTAAGGGATGATTTTATCCTATCTTATCATAAAACTTAAGCTTTTTAAGATTCTTCAAGGGGTATTCTCCTAAGTTTATGATATTAAGTTTTATTGAAAAAGGAAATACAAGCACTAATCGATTTTTAAATTTTTTGACTAAGGGCCTCCACTTATTTAGTATTAGTGATAATACTAAATAAGAAGGGGGGTTGTTGTTGGCCACTACAATTGGCGATTCACTTAGAAGAACCATTTATCTCTACTTTTCTTTTGAATTTTTTAAACTTGCAAAACAGAAATTTTTTCAAAAAATCAAACTTTATTATAGAAAGACAAAGTACATTATGCGTTTATGTATCAATGATATTTCGTTTCTTTTATATTTAACTTTGATTATTTACTTCCTCAAGCTATTCCTTGTATCTACATCAGTCATTACTTGGTTTATAAAGATAAAAACAAAGGCTTCTCTGTAAATCAGTTTTAAATATGCTCATTTGTCATAGGTAGAGCCTCTGCTGCCAGCAGGCGTTTATAGCCTCGACAGGGTTACCTGTTACCCAACAATGATCCTGTATCCTACTTAGAGAAATATACAATTTTCAAAGAGAAATCCATATCCACACTTATTGCTTTCATTTTCTTTTTTACCCTTAAAGAACAATGTCTTGGTTTGGTAGCCAATTTATGACAGTGCCATTCACTTGATTTATAACTTTGTTGAACAAGTTGGCTCGTGATGAGACCCCTTGTCTTTTGATTGCAACAATCTTGAGTCATTGCCCTGTTGTGGTATGTAGTATTGGCAAAGTCAGCAAGCTATAATATCTATGATCATGATAAGTCGGCTCGTGATGAGACCTCTTACTCTTTAATTTAAAGTGTATCATTGGATTATTCCCTGAACGTTGTAATTTCCTAGGTGGGGAGGAAGTCATTGTTTCCTTAAGATGGTTTTGGACGACAATGATAGAGTTTTTTGGAAAGAGCTTTTCTACAGAGAATCTTCGTTTTGTTATTGATACCTTTCATTGGATTGATATAAAATAGTTTCCCACTAAAGGTCGCTTTTTATCAAAATTTACAAGGTTGAAACTAGTATCATTTCTAGGCCTAAAGCCTTTAACTGTATCTTTCAATAATAATGATCAATTTTCTAGAAGAATTCTATTTATACAAGTGAAAAAACAAAATCTAAAAGAGAATTTGTATCTTTTTCGTGAATTCCAAATGTAACCATTTACAACTGGTTTTATTATGAAAATAAAGAAAACTAATTTACAAAATAGAAGAATGATCTCCTATGGAAAATATTTTTTGAGGATTTGTCTGTTAACAGGTAAAGACTCTCTTTTTCCTGTTAAATCCTGTAACATAAAAGTAGATGGACCTATGACTTCTGCGATTTGGAAAGGGCCAAGCCACATTCGTTGAAATTTCGTATGTTTTCCTTTTTCCTCATGAGCCTTGTCCCATTTTAAAACTAGATCTCCCATCTGAAAGTCCTTTCTGGATATCATGTTTGAATCAAAAGAAGCTTTTACTAATGCTTGGTGATGAGCATGAGTTATTTTGGCCTGTTCTCGTTGTTCTTCTAGCTTAATTATTTCCAGTTGCCTTAGTTGTAAGGAAGAAGTTGGTGCTTCATCAATATATTGAACTAAGGCCAAAGATGGAATTGCTAAATGAGTTGGAAGAACCACTTCTTTCCCATAAACTAAATTAAAGGGAGAAGTGCCAATGGAGGCTTTCTTCGTTATTCGATCTGCCCATAAAGCATATATTAAAGAATTATGCCAATTTTTATGATTTTGATCAATGGTTCGCTTAATGATTCTGATTAAGTTTTTATTTGTAGATTCAGCTAACCCATTCCCCTGTGGGTAATAATTGGCAGAGTATTTAAGTTTGAAACCCCTTTTGAGTGCAAATTCAGTCATTGCATTACCAGAAAAATATGATGCATTATCAAAAATTAAAGCAGAAGGTAAAACAAACCTGGTGATTATGAATTGATCTATGAACTTGATGATATGCTCGGCATTAGCTGTCTTGAAAGGAACTGCTTCTACCCATTTAGTAAAATTATCAATTGTTGTAAGGATATACCTATGTTGTTTAGAAGAGTGAGGAACGATCTCACCTATTATGTCTAATCCCCATTGATCAAAAGGCTGCTCAATGTTGACTGGTTGCAGCGGCAATGATGGTTTCTTTTGTCTCCCATCAGTAGTTTGACAAACTTGACATTTCCTTACGTAGCTATGTGAGTCTTTGAATAGTGTGGGCCAATAATAGCCTGTGTGGAGGATTTTATGTGCAGTAGCGTCTCCAGCATAATGTTCGTCTGCTAGCCCATCGTGAAGTTCCTGCAAGACTTTTTCAGCTTCAGATTTCTCAAGACATCTAAGGAGAACATAATCATAATTCATTCTAAAAATAACATCATTTACGAGCTGATATTGTTTAGCTTTCAACGTTAGAGCTCTTTTCTTGGTGTAATCGAGATTTGGAGGAGCATATCCATTCTTTAGATAAAATATGATATCAACGTATAATGATTCAACATCGTTTAGGCTTACCTCATACATTTGTATCTCTGTAGATGGTATTTCGGAAATAAGTGATGCTCCAGCTAGCATTTTGCAAAAGCCTTGACCTCTTACAATACTTGCTAGTTTGATTTCTATGTCATATTCTTGTAAGGCAGTAACCCAATTAGCTCTTTTCTCACCCACATCTTTCTATACTAAGAGATTTCTTACCGCTGGAAACGGTACTATGATTTTTGTATGGGTTTTAAGTAGAAAGGGTCTGAAATATTTAATTGCTTTGAAAACAACATAAGCTTGTTTCTCTACATCTGAATAATTTAACTCAGCCCCCTGTAAATTTGAACTGAAAAAAGCAATTGGGGCTTCTGCCTTGTCTTGATTTGCTTGAGTGAGTATCGAAGCATATGATCTATCAGAGGCAAATGTATATAAAATAAAAGGATCGGAAAAATTTGGATTTGCTAAATATGGAGCGTTAACAATTGTTTGTTTGATCAGATTGAATGCCTCATATTCGTCTTGGCCCCATTTGAAGTTTGAGTTCTTTTTAATCATTGCTTGTAAAGGAGACACAATTCTTGAAAAATCTAGTACAAATCTCTTTACAAAATTAATATGGCCAAGGAAAGATTGCATAGATTTCTTGTTGTGAGGTAGGGGTATTTCGGAAATCTCCTTGATTCTGTCAGGATCAATATGAATTCCAGATTTTGACACTATGAATCCAAGAATTTTTCCTTCACTTAATGCAAAAAAAGTTTTTTTCGAGTTAAGTGAAATTCCATACCTTTGACAACGTTGGAAGATCTGTTTTAAATCTCTAATATGATTGCCTCGTTTCTTGTAATATACAATTATATCATCCAAGTAAATTACCATTGATTTGTTAACTAATCCCTTGAATGCAATGTCCATGGCTCTCTGAAATGTGGCACCAGCGTTGATCAGACCAAATGGCATATTTTTATATGCGTAAGTGCCCCATTTGGTTCTAAATGTGGTTTTAAATTGATCATCACGATGGACCAACACTTGGTTGTAACTAGAGAAACCATCTAAGAAGGACATTAATTATGATCCTGCGACTGCCTGCAATATTTGCTCCATGGGAGGCAAAGGAAAATAATCTTTTTGGCAGGCTTTGTTAAGATTTCGAAAGTCAATGCAAATTCTAATGTCTCCGTTCTTCTTTCTAACAAGAACCATATTGGAAACCCATTTAGAATGTCGAACGGGAAAAATTATTTTGGCTTTCAATAACTTATTGAGTTCATATTTGATCTGGTTTTCTAGATTGGGATGGATCTTTCTCAGCTTTTGCTGGACAGGTTTTTCATCATTTATCATTGGGATAGTATGTTGGATGATAGAAGTTTCATAATTTTTGAGTTCATCGTAGTTCCAAGCAAAGACACTTTTGTATTTTTTCAAGAGACGAACATACGCTAATTTTTCTTCAGGAGCTAGGCCAAGGCCTAGGTTGATATTCTGTGGTTTGGTATCAGTTCCTAGATTTACTAATTCATAGTTCAAAGTTGAAGTTTGCAGTTTTGAATTGGTAGATCTTTTGAATCGATCTTTCAAATCATAAAGGTCTTCTAACTTGACTACTAATTTTGGCATAGCATTATTAGTGCTATCTTGTTGCAATTATCTGTCATGTTGGTCCTCATCAATTATCTGATTGGTGTAAGATCCTTCAGATGTGAGGAAGCTTACAATCTCAGGATCATCGTTGAAAATCCTTCAATTGGTAATGTTATCAGGAATCGAGGGTCTAAAGATTAATTCTATTGAAAATCAATCAGGGCTATAGTCTTCTGAAGGAATGAGCTTGGAAGCTACGTTAGCTAGGAGGTCTGAACTAGCATTCTGAAGTCTGGGGATTGATGAAATATTAAATGCTATAAAGTGTTCAGTCAGATCTTGAACTAAAGATTGATAATGCTTTAAATGACCTGATAAACAATGTATAGTATTGCGTACCTGTCTTATTTCAATTTCAGAATCTCTGAAAACTTGTAGATATTTGATGTCTAATCCGATTGCTCTGTATAATCCTTGGACTAAAGCTTCGTATTCTGTAGTATTATTGGTGAAATCGAACTCGAGTCTGCAAGTTAATATAGTTTTGTTTCCCTCTGGACTAATCAACACGCATCCTTCTCCTGCTCCTTCATTAGACTTAGAACCATCAAAAAATAACTTCCAAAATAAAGATTTATTTACAAGAGCATCTATAAAATTAATACATTTAGAACTATCTGTTTGAGAAAAAATTTCTACTTGAGATAAAACAGAATGTTCTAAGTAAGGTGAAGTATGAGCATTAAAATTTCCTAAGAAAGAATCAACTGATTAGTTTCCAATGATATTATTGCTATATGCTACCGGTTCATTTTCTCCTTCCAGTTATGTTACTGTGTATTTCTGATGTTTTTCTCGCTCAACCTTTATCTGATTTGGTTTACCATTGTAAGGGAGCCACATGTGTGACCAATCAGTTGCAAAGTATCCGTGAAGTTTTTCTGACCAATCTCTGCTAAGAATTAAGCCATAAAATTCTGGAATATCTGCAACTAAAATTTCGATAACTTGACATACTTTTGGATTAGATGACAGCCTTATGGTAACCTGATTTAACTCGCCGATCACTTCAACTTGCGATCAATCTAGCTGAACTATGCACATAGCAGATTTTTGCGGTTGAATGTTCAGCTTTGCACATATTGATTTTGGTAAAATATTAGATGAAGCTCCAGAATCCACTAAGCAATTATGCAAATTTTTATTCAAAACTTCATAAGTAAGAAGAAATGGGGGAGTATGAGATCTCGACCTTCCTCCAATTAAAGCGATATTTTCTAGATCAACTTTATTAATCACATTAGTCGGAGGTATTCCCATTTCATGGGAAGCTTGAGAGATTACAGGGACGGGCAGAGGTTTTTCTGGTACATCATGTAATTCTTTCAAAAGTACCTTTTGCTGGTGTTTTAACTTGCTCAATTCATAAAAAGTGATGTTAGCCCTAGTCTTATTCATGTCTTCTATGATATTATACTCCATTTCATCCGAAACGATCAGTGTTTTTGATGGAGTTGATGAATATGTTTGGACTGGGCTGGTTTGAGTCGCTTTAGATGTCGTTTTCTTGGCTGCGACTTATCCTTAGTCATTGAGCTTGTTCTCTTTGGCTTAGGAGTAGGTTGAGGAAGATCAAGTTGATTTCTACTTCGAGTGCTAACTGGGGATGCCTCTTGATCTTCTTCATCCGGGAGGATGAAATCCCACATACCTTGTACCTCTACAACTTTTTCTTCATCGGTAGTTTCTTTAGTAGCAATCTCCTCTTCTTCTTCTTCTGATTCAGCACTTGCGATAGCATTTGGTGGTTTTGAATCGGTTGAAGGGTTTCTTCTATAAGGCTTGTACGAATTTTTAGAAAATGTTTCTGCCACTTGTTTCTTAATGTCAACCATTTCGTTGGACATGGTTTTCAGAACTTTCTGCAATCCTTCTAAATCGAATGGATCTTTCGATTGTTTTTTCTTGGGGTCTTCCTTAAAAGTAACCTTCTTGGATTTTCATTCCTCTATCGCGTTTTTCTTTTCTAGGGCTATGATACGTTTCTCTACTGCTATTGCTTCTTTCATATTGTCAGCTAAAGTTGTTTTGTTAGCCCTATCAATGAAAATTGCTATGTTTGATGGTAAAGCAGAAATGTACCATTCACTTCGCACTTCTTCGCTAGGCTTGGAAGCAGGAGGGATTTTATTTAACAGTTTATTGAAACGTGAATTAAAATCTTTGATAGGTTCTTTTGACTCGGCCCTAAGGTTAGACAGGTCATTGATCAGTGTTTCCGTAGACCTGTCATCACCGAACTTTGTCAAAAATTGATCTTGGAAGATATCCCAACTAGTGATAGATCCAGATGGTAATGAGAAATACCATGATCCGGTTGCTCCTTGTAGAGTATAGGAAAAAATTCGGATGACAGCGTCTTCATTGGTAACTCCATTGAGATTTATGGACAACATAAAGTTATTAATATGTTCTTCCGCTAGCATGCCTGCTTCAGGATTAAACTTAGGCAGCCATTTTTCAGGATGGGTCGGTATTTGACTCAAGGGCGCAAGCATTAAGACTACCCCTGGGTTATTCCATGGATATTGGGCCATCGCTGAACTACCAACAGAAGAAAGCATAGAAGATGATCCCTGCGGTTGGGAAGATGAGGATATTACGATTCCAGATGTTTGAGAAGGAGATGTGGAAGTTCCAGTGGACTGACGGACAATAATCTGAAGTGGTGGGGTGGATGGTTGACTTCGCGGTGAAGAGGTTGAGATGGATGATGATGATGAAAGAGTCTCGCTATCAGACCCTTTAGGTAATTTCCTTGCTCTCTTCCTTGTAGGTAGAGGTAACTTGGTTGGCTGAACGCCAAACTTTTCACTCTGTAATCTAGTGAGAGGATGAGCAGGGTTAGATTGCGAAGTCACACTGACTTGAGATTTATCAGATCTTTGAGGTGATATTGAAAATCGCTGAAGTTTATGGATCAAAGATTCAACTTCAGGAGGTTCAATAGCAGATTCTTCTGAAAATTCAGGGTTTGTGGCAGTGGCTGTTGTTCTCTCGACTTCTGGCTCTAGATTTAAATATTCTAAGTGCGATGGGGAAGTCGAAAGAGATGGTGAGGATGATTTACTCTCAGAATGGTATTTAGATTTTGACTTACTTGCCATTCATAGTTCAGGGCCCTCCTTCTAGCGCCAAATATGTTGATGCCTCGAAAATCGAGTCTACAACAAGGGGGATACCCACCGAGTCCGGACCTTGGTTAGAAACTCCTTTTCCGTTTGGTATAGTGGGTCCGACTGGGGATATGGGACCAGTTTCCCAATATGTGTGTGTGTGTGTGTTGAGAATTGATATTTCCTTTCTAAAAGTTCCTAAGTAAAATGCTTTTATTCTAAATCTAATCTAATAACATGCAATTGTATTCTAATAAACAGAAATATCTGATTCTACACTAACCCGGGATATAATCTTTCCGTTATGCGATCTAAAATGATTTCAAATAACAATTGGTAATAAATATCATTCAACTATTATAAGAAAATAATTCGATAGAGATAAACCACTTCGTATAAAAAGTTAGACGAGACAATTGTGAAAAACATATCGCATAATAAGCTACTCATATATTAAGCATAAATAAATAGCTATCACCGTATAGAAGTGCCAAATGATAACTCAAGCATTCACGCATTAATATATAAACAACTGAACATGAATATCACTTTAACACAAAGGCAGAAATAGTTAAGAGATAAAAGTACCATTTATAACTAGTTCTACTCATGAGCTTCAAGCAATAATGACTTATCTCTTCTTAATCCAACATCCACTAAGAGTACAAAAGTGCAACATCAGTAGTAGATATTAAACGCAGATATCAATAAATCCTATTCCATTCATTCATCAAAACCTCCTCGGAGGGTACAAAAGTGCATGTTCTGAGGACAAGTTTTTGACAAATTTTAGGACCCTTCTCTAAATGCATGAGAAGGGTTTAAATACTACTAACTAAATCTAAAAATAAAATTTATTACAAAAATGTAGGATACGGTTTAAATGACCATCCTCATTTCAGGCAAAAATAAAACAAAATTAACACTAACACTGAATCTAAAATTAAAACTAACAACTAACTATTTGTGTATCTGTTCTTTGAAACCGCAAGCGTTCAACATTTGTTTGAGAAGATTTGGCTAGCCGACTTCTGACTTTAACTTTCCTGTGAAAACGGAATCGGCGAGAGCTGGTGCCATATTCTCGGCAGAATTGATGATACATTTGAGAGTCATGCACTGGTTGTGTGGTTTTTCCAAATACGTCCAGTAAGAATCCCAATTCAACTTAGTTAATCTTTTAATTGATTCTGTCTTTTCTTGAGCCTTTTGTCTCTAGCCTGTCTGCAGTTATTGTGCTTTCGGTAGATACCCTGGAGTGATTTCTGAGATCATATTTGCGCTTTGAAAATTTTCATTTATGCAGTCAATAACATTGTTTGTTGTTGTGGTTGCTTCTTCTGCCGCTTGCTCTTCTTTCCTGATTTGTGCATCCCAATTTTTAAAGAGCATTTCTTTGTGATTTTCAGTGTTGTCCAACACCCATTTAACCATGTCCGTGTAAGGAAGAATTTTGGGCCTCGCCGCTATCCGGTGCAAGAACGAGCAAGCTAGCTCTATAATAGACACCTCAGAAGACCCATGTGAGCCTGCAGTAGCTATAACCTCCATTATTCTGGGATTCTCTTCCTCAAGTAGACTGTACATGCCTTCCCAAGTAGTAATACCAGCATCTTTATTACAGGCGGTGTCTGTATACAAGGGTGTCATTTCTTTGTCTTCAGAACTCGAAGCTTTGTCATTCTTTCCCATAATATCCTGAATACTGCTTTGTATAGTTTTTTGTTCTTCGTTCCTGCAGTTTACAAATGAGGTGAGAATAATGATAAGAAAAAGGTGACGGGAAAGCTTTTAAATGCCGAAGACATATAAAATATACCACCTTACGTGAAATGGCTCTTCGATCAGAACAAAACCATATTTCATTAATGATTGACAACTAAATCATTGTTTAACATTAAAACGCATAACCAGGCCTTGGTTTATGGAAAAAAAAAATCGTACAATGAGCCCTAAATATCTGCGATAAGGCGATCTGCGATTTGCTTCGCAATATCACAGATCACAGTATCGCTATATCGCAATCTCGTGGAATTATTGTCGAGCCCCAAAGATGTCCTTTCCCTTCACCAAATTTCACTTCATTTCCTTTGTCCCTTATCAATTACAGGCTTAAATGTTCAATAGGATTGATTAAAGTCACTTTAGGAATGTATACAATGACTGACTTGCTATATTTTCATGGTTTTGTTGTTGTAGTAATTTTTTACTAGACTCAGCTACAGAATGCAGCTATTCTGTAGCCAGTCGCCTATTCCACAGCTATCTTCATGTTCTCACAGGTTACAGGTGTCACTTCAAGGAAAAACGCATATGGTTGAATTCCACAACACTCCCACATCATTTATTTCTCTCTACGAAGTTTGAGAAAGAAGCTACAGGTGGTTATGCACGTGGAAGAGATCAAAGCCAAGAAGCAAATTCCTACCAGGACAGGGACTCTATAGATGTCTCCAACAAAGTATGAGGCTTCCATAAGAGTTATAATTTGATTTTGATTGAAAAATACACTTGTTCCTATTTCTTCTCAAGGGTAGTTATGTATTTATTTTATAAGAATGACTTGGAAGACCGAGAGACAGCTAGCTAGATTGATGTTTTGTTGCTAGATCTCAAAAGACCGTAATACTCTGTTTTTGAAATACTTTTCCTTTAATGAAAGAAGTACCGCTTTATTGCAAGATCTGAGGCAATCTTGAGGAGATTTGTATGCTAATCCGGTGGTAGAGGGCCCCTACTACCCGAGAAGCTCTGTGCACATTGTTTAGATAAGTAACTTTAGCCTTGTTGCATTCCTAGTTTAAGAAATTTTCTGAACTTTGTGTTTTATACTCACTTGCATTGGATGCTACAGTCTAGTCTTGTTATTACGAATTATTCAAAAATATCACTAATATTGAATGAGATATAACTGTAGTATTTTAGGAATTGGTTGCATTTTTCTGAACTTTACGTTTTTGTGCCCAATTACATCAATTGTTACAGCTAGTCTTGTTCTTACGAATTATTCCAAAATATCACTAACACTGAGTGAGACTTAGCTGTGGTGTTTTAGAGCTTAGTTGTGTTTTTTTAACTTTATGTTTTTTATGCTCATTTACATCCCATGTTACAACCAGTCTTGTTCTATGAATTGTTCCAAAATACCACTAACACCGAATGAGACAGAGTTGTAGTATTTCAGTGATTAGTTTCATTTTAGTTTAGTTGAAAAACTCCGGAGGTTAATGGCACTCTAGTTCAATTCTGTTCACTGTATTTCAAGTTTGAATGATTGCATTCTAGTTCAGTTTTATCCACTGTATTTTTAGTTTTATTAGTCAGTTGTATTCTAGTTGTTAAGTTAGACTTGATGGCCTTCATTATTTACAAACCACTCATGTTCTTAATTTCTACTAATACATCATCATCATAGGAACAAGAATTGGTAATGTCATTTTGAAGTCTTGACTGCTCTTCAACTTCTCATAATTTCACAAACTGCCTCTTTTCCAAAGCTATTCCAAAAGATTTCTAATTCTTGAATGAGGTTTAACAGTGATATTTTGAGTTGTGGAATGGATTAATTTTGGTGTCATAGGTTAATTTAGAGTAGAATTCTTCACTAGGTTGCAGACTATCTTTTTCCAAATGTGTTCCAACAAATTTCTAGCCATGGATGAGATTTTCCCTGTGATATTGTAGATTGTTGTTTACTTAGAAGAACCTCATTACATTAAACTTATCCTTTTCTCAAATTATTCCAACATATTTCTAATGAATGAATTGGAATGAGTTCATGTTATGAGTTAATGAGTTCATGCTATGAGATATTTTTCTGTTTTGTGCGATTATATTTTCTGCTTCTGTTATGTACATAGTTTTTAGAATGAAGTTGCCTCAGTTTTAGTGTAATTAAATAACTTCTCTTAACCAACACTCATGAATTTTTTCCTCTTAGGAATAAAAACACAAAAAAATCAAAAACATTTAAAAACACTAAACACAACGTAGTGAGAAATAGATACCTAGTACATAGTAGTGTAATTTCACTTCCGCCTACTTACTAATTCCTGCTGAAAATTTATGACATCAATTTAGGAACACTAAGTTGAGCAGACAATTACAATATTACAATACCGCAATATCGCAAAATTGCTAGAGCGTAGCATATGACAAACATCCTTAATGTGTTTTTCTGCGAAACGCAATTTGCAATATGTGCCATCGCATATCGGCGGTTTTGAGATTTTTCAGCGAAGTGATATTTGAGGCATGCGATGCGATAAATTTTTTTAGTGCGTAGTTTTGCATCGCGATCTCGCAATCTTAGAATTCCATTTGTAAGGAGGTATCCATTACCTTCTTTGCGATGCGAGATATTTTTTTAAGGGATGATTTTATCCTATCTTATCATAAAACTTAAGCTTTTTAAGATTCTTCAAGGGGTATTCTCCTAAGTTTATGATATTAAGTTTTATTGAAAAAGGAAATACAAGCACTAATCGATTTTTAAATTTTTTGACTAAGGGCCCCCACTTATTTAGTATTAGTGATAATACTAAATAAGAAGGGGGGTTATTGCTGGCCATAACACAGAGCTATTTTGAGGGCCACATCCGTTGTTGATCAAAATCCGAAGCCGGTTTGACTGCATGCGACTGTCGTTTTGTAGATCTACTATTTCTGAACATTTTTGGACTTGGAGAACTACTATGTTGTGTCTAGAGCATTTGTTATAGTGAGGAATGCCTTTCATTTCATGCGAAAAGGTTTCCGGCTGCCCAAGTTATGACAATTTAGATCTGGAGTTATAAAGCATATGTTTTGCAGTTATATTTGTTAATAGTTCTGCTTATTTCGGTTCCCTCTATTTTTTTTTTGGGTTTAGGTTTTATTTATTTGCCAGATCTATACCCTCTTATTTGTGTATGCTTTTTTCTATACACTGTGTGCGATCTCGGAAAATCAGAAACAAGAAAAGGGATTTTTTTTGCTATGTATGCTCTTTCGCCGCGTCTTTGTGTGATCTCAAGAAATCAGAAATAATGAAGAAATTGATAGTTGCTGGTAAGGCTAACCAAAAATCTAACATTATGTCGTAAGGCTTGCATTTCATTCTTTTTTTCTCGGTTTTTGTGTTTTTTTGTGCAGGAAAAGGCATGCACACCAAAGAGTTAAAAAAAAAAACCCTTCCTCCTTTCAAACAATAACAAAATCCTTTTACTACCTCACTTGGTGAGGGGTTAGTTTATGAGAATAGAGGTCTTGGGTTCAAATCTCTTTCTCAAGCTTCTTTTGTAAAAAAAAATTGTTAAAAAGGGCAAAAAAAAAATTTTTAAAGTCGCACTTCATCCCGTTCCCATAACTATTCGGCATCTTAAACTCATTTTTACAAAAAGGCATAACTTATTCATCCAGAAGCCGTTTTTCGAGCCCTTTTTTTTTTAAACAGCCTAATTTTTCGAGATCTTTCCATTGTAGCAGTTAGTTTCACCTTTTCTCAACTTCCTTTTTTTTAAATGGAAAGTGCATGTCCGATTATTCTTAACAGCACCAATTATTTCCAATGGCTACCTCACATGGTATATATACTTAGAAGTAAAGGGCTTCACAGAATAGCCACAGGGGTATAAACTAAACCTTCTGATAATGATAAAGTTGCTAAATGGGAAAATAGACAAGATCAAGCACGAGGGTTGATAGGAATGTCCATTGCTCAAGATCTTCGATTTCATATCCTTGACATTGACACCCTTCATGAAGCCCTGGATAAGCTAAATACTGTCTTTGGCATTCAAAATCAAACCAGGGCTCACCAGCTTGAAAATGAGTTGCTTACTTTGGACCCTAATAATTTCTCCTCTATTGAAGACTTTTTGTCCAAATTTAAGACCCTTAGACTTCTTTTAGAAGGTTGTAAAAGGAAGATAGTAGCCTCATCTATTGCATTCTTGCTAAGATTGGCCCTGCTTACTCTGTATTTGTTTCCGCCTTCCATTCCACTAGAGAAGCCATCATTTCTTCGGGAACCACCTACAAGAATCCCTCTTTTGATTCCTTTTGTGATTATTTGATAAGAGAAAAAGAAAAACTCTTACACCTTGGTCTTATCACTTCTAGAAGCACTTCTAAGAAAGCCTTAGCAGCCCAATAGCAATCATATCAAAAGAATCCCAAGAAGCAGTATCCTAAAAATTATGGTCCGAAACCAAAAAAGCGTCCTAATAAATTTCAGCCGCAAACTGAAAAAGCAACTCACCAAAATGATAAGTCATATGAAAACAAAGGAAAGAAGACAAATAGACATTGCAACTTTTGCAATCGTGATGGCCCTATAGAGTCCAAATGTTTTAAGAAGATGGAAGCCTTAGAAGTAGCAATGAAGAAGCACAACATCAATTTGGAGCACCCTTCACCTTCATCTTCAAGAATGGCACTTTCTGCTTGTGGTTTTCAAGCATCAAGATCTGATTATGCATTAAAAGTATCTTCCTCTTCTCATTCTCATGAGTGGCTCATTGATTCTGGACCTTCTTATCACATGGCCAAAAATAATGCCATGTTTTCTTCTTTAAATGATTGTAACACCAAACATATTTATGTTGGCGATTATAGATCTCTTAGTGTTGTAGGATCTGGAACCATTATCTCGATAATGGTCAGTTTAATAATGTACTATGTGTTCCTACCTTGTCATGCAACCTTCTCTCTGTTTATGAGATAACTCATTCAGGTGAAGGGAAAATAGTAGAATTCTCACCTCATGATGTTGTAGTCAAGGACCTCAAAGATCCTAAACATATTTTAGCTATTGTCATTGTTGATGATTCCACAAGGTTGTATAAGTTTGACAACTTTGGATCATCATGTCTTCCCTCCGTTTTTGTTGCTCATAATGATGAAGTGAGAAAACTTTGGCATGAGTGATTTGGTCACTTAAACTATCACTCTCTTCAAACTCGATGTAAGAAAAATATGGTGACGGGTCTTCCTATGGTATCTTGCCGAGATGGTGTTTTCTCCAGATGTGTACTCGGAAAAACATCATCGGGATAGTTTTGACAAACATGCCTCTTGGCACGCTTCATCCCCTTTGCAGCTTGTGCACAGTGATTTATGTGGTCCACTTCCTGTTGTTTCTTTCTCTGGTTGCAAGTACTTCTTAACTTTCATTGATGATTTTTCCAGACGCACTTGGGTATACTTCTTAAAACTCAAGAGTGAAGTTTTTAACTTGTTCTTGGCCTTTAAGGCCTTTGTTGAGAAACAATCTGGACATCAAATTCTGAAGTTCAGATCAGACAATGGAGGAGAATATGTTAACAACAAATTTATCAACTTCTGCGCTGAGCATGGCATTCAATTGCAACATACTGTTCCATATACTCCACAACAAAATGGTGTAGTTGAAAGGAAGAATCGCACCTTAAAGGAAATGGCTAATTGTATGCTTCAATCTAAAGGACTTGGTCTCAATTTTTGGGCAGAAGCCATTAACTGTGCAAATTACATAGTAAATCGCACTCCTACTAAGGTTTTAAAGAATATAACTCTAGAAGAAGCTTGGAGCTCAATCAAACCAGATGTAAGTCACTTTTGTGTTTTTGGAAGTGATGCTTGGGCCCATATTCCAGATGTGAAACATAAAGCCTTAGAACCTAAGAGTGAAAAATGCATTTTTGTTGGATATTCTGAAGATGTCAAAGGATATAGACTTCTTCAACCAAAATCCAAAAATATAATCATTAGAAGAGATGTAAAATTTGATGAAAATATATTGGCCTGCGAGCCTAGTTCGGCGGGTGTGCTACCTTTGGCCTGCGAGCCTAATTCGGCATATGTGCCACCTCTCTCTCTCTTCTATTTTTAATAGCATTACTTCTAGTTCAGATGATGACAATGAGGATGACAATCCTCCTCCACCTCTTGAAATTGTTCCTTTTACTCGACCGCTTCCAAGATGGGTCCGCTCTACTCGAGATGCAGCGGGTTCTCTTGTAGGTGACCCCACCGATTGACGACGTACATGTTCTCAGTTCGAAAGAGCTTCTTCCTTATTGGCTCAAGTTCCAGAAAATCCTGATCCAGAAACCTTTGAAGAAGCCTCTGGTCATCCAGATTGGGATGAAGCTATGAATGAAGAATATCGTTCCTTATTGGCGAATGATACTTGGGATCTTGTTCCTCTTCCAAAAGGAAGAAAACTTGTCAGATGCAGATGGGTTTACAAAACAAAGTTTGGACCAGATGGAAAAGTGGATAGACATAAAGCTCGTCTTGTCACTAAAGGATTTTCACAAGTTGAAGGCATTGACTATACTGAAACCTTCTCCCCTGTTGCCAAAATTAATTCTATCCGCCTTGTTCTTTCCCTTGCTACCTCCTTTAAATGGGAAGTCCATCAGATGGATGTTAAATCCGCCTTCTTACATGGAGATTTGCATGAAGAAATCTACATGGAACAACCCCCTGGCTTTATCCAAAAAGACTCCAGCCTTGTTTTTCGCCTTAGGAAGTCTCTCTATGGTCTCAAACAAGCTCCTCAGGTTTGGTATGCCAAAATGGATAGATTTCTCTTAGATAATGGCTTTTCTAGGTGTCATTCTGACAACACTGTCTACACCAAGAAGGTGGGTAATTCCTTCACCATCCTTGTTCTTTATGTTGATGATCTTATCCTTACTAGTAGTGATCCAAACCATATAAACCATGTGAAGTATAGCCTCAAAAAGAAGTTTGAAATGACAGACTTAGGACACTTGCATTATTTCCTTGGTCTTCAAGTCTTGCAATCCAAGGAAGGCATTACCCTCTCTCAGTCCAAGTATGCTTGTGATATTCTACACCACTTTCACATGGAAGACTGTAAGCCAGCCCCTTCTCCCTTTCAGTCTGGAGTCAAGCTTTCAGTCACTTGTACTACCCCTGAAGTTGATGCTACCTTATATCATCAACTTGTTGGTAAACTTCTGTATCTAACCCATACCCGTCCTGACCTTTCCTTTTCCGTTGGTCTTGTTGCTTGTTTTATGCACCAACCTCATGAAAGTCACTGGAAAGCAGCTAAAAGAATACTTCGATATATTCGAGGTACAATTCAGTTCGGGATTCATTACAGTGCAGGAGCATCTCCATTGTTGATTGGTTTCACTGATTCTGATTGGGCTGGTGACCCTGATGATCGGAAGGCCACTGCAGGATATGTATTCACTCTTGGTTCAGGACCTATTACTTGGTCTTGTAAGAAACAAAGTGCCATCTCCCTTTCTTCAGCAGAAGCAGAGTATCGTGGTGCAGTTGAAGCTAGCAAGGAAGCCATGTGGCTTCGTCAGATCCTGTCTGAATTTGGTCTTCATTAGCAGCATCCAACTACACTTTGGTGTGATAATCAGAGTGCCATTCAGCTATGTAAAGATCCAGTTCAGCATCAGCGTATGAAACACATTGAACTCCACATACACTTCATCATAAATCTCATTCATGATCGTGTTCTTGAAGTGCAGTACTGTCCAACCAATGATCAAGTAGCCGATATCTTTACAAAGGCTCTCACAGAAGCGAAGTTTACCAAACTTTGATCCATGCTTGGAGTTCAGGAAAGTTGTCATTAAGGGGGGATAGGCTCTAATGCCTCCTTCCTTCTCCTATTGTGTCACTTTTGTAAATCCTTCAATCCTATCCCAATTTGTTCTTAAGGGGGGATGTTAGGATATTTCGACACATAGGAAATCGGCTCCTTTTGTGTCACCTTTGTAAATCCTTCAATCCTATCCCAAGTTGTTCTTAAGGGGGGATGTTAGGATATTCTGACACATAGGAAATATTTAAGAATAACTTAGTCTAGTGTAGAGTTAGGTAAGTGTGTTTCTTTACCATGTACATTTGTAACTTATAATTCGACGGTCACGATTTGTACTGATCCGACAGTTATCTCTCACCTCGGTATTAATGACACTTGATCCGTGGCTTAACACCTAATTGGTCCATGATCTCTATTTAAATAGCATGGAGGGTCATTTTTCCAGTAACCGTTTTACGAGAGAAACATATGTAACTTTTCTTTTTATATTAATAAATTTCCTGAAGTGGCCGCGTTGGCTCAGGTCGTGGACCGTTTCCCTCTTTGAGGGTTTTAACCACATGATTATACTGGTGTACTGATTTTTGATCTGTTTGTAAGAGATGACCTTTGGTTCTTGATCTACGAAACTTACCCTATACATTCCTACAAAGTTTGGCTTTTAATTTCTGAATTGCCTCTCCAGCTTCCTTTACCAAGTCATTCTACTCAAATATAATCTGTATAGAAAGCCAAATATCATTAACATAGTTAATGATATTAGACCATAATTGCTGTTTTTGTTGGGCTAAAGGTTATGTTAATGACAAATATTTCTCCATCTGGTGGATTTTTTTATTTATTCTATTGACTTTGTGTGCTTCAACTTAATTTTCTACTTCTACCGATTTCTTTTTATTTTCTAAGATATTTAACTTTTCCTTGAGGTTATTAATTTCTGTAGTCCGAATGGACATATCTTTCAATGCTTTGATTAATTTTCGTAGTCGAAATGGACATATCTTTCATTGCTTTCTCAGTGGGATGGGTTGTTGGTATTGTTGATGCTGGTGTTGATGTAGATACTGGTTTTGATGCAGATACTATGGGAATAACAGTAATGGGAATTGCTTCCATGCTAGCTTGTTTTTCATGTACAAGCTTATCCATATCTATCTCCATTTCCTTTAGTTGAGTTGTCAACTGTATGATTAAATTAATCATCTCATCCTTTTGATTGTCTGTCTCCAAAACCTCCTTGGTTTGTGGATGCCCAGTAGTTGGTAGTTTTAATTGTTTCTTCAGTGCAGCTATGTCTACATTTTTCTTCTTTACAAGTTCTTATGTTGCCTTAATGTTAGTTGGATTATATCCAATTTAAATTACCAACTCTTCCAGTGACTTAATCCTGTTTTCTTTTGCTTGTGATGAGGCTTTCTCTAGCTTTAACTGTGACTTTACATTTCTAGAGAGTTCTGCAACTTCTGACAACTTAGAGCTTTATGTGTCATGGTTGAATATATCATCTCTCCTGCCTGCTTGTGGAATTCAATTTGGTCAATTGGATGCACATCCTTGGCAAGAATTTCAAAACCTGTTTTAGTACAGTCTTCTGAATTTTTGGGGGTGTGTACCTTCAGCTGTAGGAATGTCATCTGCATTTTCTTTGTCTTGAGGTCAAAACATGAAAGCAACCTACTCTGATCACTAGGAGTTTTCTTCCAGTATTGCGCGTATGTAATAGCTTTCAGTGCTTCATTTCTTATTTTAATCCCTTTATATTTCTCAATGATATCCTTTTCTTTCTCAACTAGATTACTGGATGTTGAAATCTCTGCACTATTTTTATTTTGAATGATTTCTGCCCTGGAAGATGATGGCAGAGGTGTTTCTTCTATATGTGGTGTAGGTGTATCATCTCTAATAACAATTTATGTCTATGTTCCAATTGTCTCTTCCTGCTCTATTATTGGGTTAAGCTTTGTTTTATATCTATACATAAGCTTGAATTTATTATCAGATGTAGCATCCAATGAGTAAGAACCTTCTTCTCTGGACCTTTTTTATTTTTTGTCCTATGGGTCTGGAGTAAGCAAGATATAACTAGTATCAAGCTGCTCCTCCATCTCCTTTAGAGTATTTTCCAACCACTCTGATTGATTGGAATATTTCTCAATCGCAGGCTTAGATTCATGGATGAAAGGGGTGAGTTTAAACTTAATTCTTATGACACCCAAGGGATCATATGACCATTTGAAATTTCTACTTAACTTTAACTCTTGTAGGCATCTATTTGCTTCCTTTCCTACATTCTTATTGTTGCATACAAAGGGCCCTAGTTGGCCTTTTATCTTGAACTGAGTTTTCTTTTTGGCTGAAAGGAATTTTATCTCATCTGAATTCAAAATCTGTCTGATGTACTCTAATGCAAATATCCTCATTGGGAGGTATTTGGGAATCTTGTAAGGGATTAATTTGCTTCCATACACTTTGATATATGTGTGATTCTGGTATAAATAGCTATCTCTTGTCTTGCTCTGGTCAGATAACTGTAGAAATTTTCTGATTTCATCACTAATTCTAGGTTGAATGTTGCTGTTGAGCATATTAACCACTGAATATAAAAAATAATCAATAAATTATTTGAAACTAAATTCATTGGAATCCTTTCTGATCAAGGATGCCCAAAATATTACAAACTAGGGATTACCCTCTGTGTCCAATTTTTTTAAGTTGACTGTAAACCTTTCTGACTGAAAATATATGAATAAATGAAAGAATATTGAGGAGTATTTGAACACTCCTTCTTCTAGCAGTTTGATCAGTTGATCATGGATGGAATCTTCCAGGAATTGGGCACAGTTGAATAGTATAGCTGGAGGCTAACCTGGGGAAAATTTAGAGAGGAATCCAAGGATGGATTCATCTATATACTCATCAGTAAAATATCCTAGGATATAGGACAGCATGGTCACAATTTGTCTGGTTCGTTCTGAAAACATGGTAGCATAGTATGGTGGGTTGTTTTTAAGATTTTATACTGATTGAGGGAGGAAAGTCCGAAATATTTGAAACTCTTAGGAAAATATAGCTTTAGGTAAAGCTCAGTGAGGGTTTCAATGGAGAAAGGCACTCCTTCTGGTTGTGATGGAATCTACAACATTTAGTTAATGGACTGGGCAGTGATGGTAAATATAATTTCTTGGTCAGGTTTGACTATGGCTCTTTGATTTGGAAAATAACTAAGTTGGCAAAGTCTAATGATTTTAGGGAACTGGTAGGTCTGTGGAACTATGTATTTTGGCAGGTTAGAGTTCCACATATGTATATCATTTTCCTGATCAGCAAACTTGTCATGGCTCCAGCAATGGAGCTCCAAGAGATTGTTGTCAGTTACTGTGTCTAGTATTTTGAAATATTTATCAACCAGTGGAGTATGGTCGACATCTAGCAAATGTGGTTGCAGAGGGTTTACAATTTGTATGCTTTGGGAAGCCATCAATTTGGAATTTATTAATTAATTTCGCTTAATTGATGGTGTCGGGTATTTAGTATTACCTGGAATACCGAAGATTTGGTTGTAGAAGGGGTCCAAGTGGAAACGGGGCTTCAATTCTGGTTGGCGATGGCTATTTCAGTCCTTTTCGCAAGTTGAAAGGAGTATGGAAATGAAGGGGAGAGCGGGGTTTTATAATTTTGAAATTAACGGTTTATCGCATGCCCGCAGGGTGGTTTGGTGGTTTGGGAAAAAGGGGGTGCGATAAAACGAGAAGGCGTCGCATGGCAGGGGAGTGGGAAGATAAAACCACCCATTTCTCACCCCCCCCCCCCATTGGTTTTAAACATCGAATGTCAGGGGGTTGCGAAAAAGGTTGTGGGATGTCCGATATGCTCGGCGGTGATCGGACGACTGGCGGAGTTTCGCAATTTCAAAGGAGGTGGGTGTTTAGTCAATTTAGTGTCCTAAATTGTTAACATAAATTATCGACCAAGGCTAGTAAACTGATGAAGTGTAATGCACTGTATGTGCCTAAGTATCCCTTTTCTTACTTCGTTGTTTTAGTGTTTTGTTGATGTTTTTGGGGTTTTTATGTTTTGGTTCTTAGTATTCTGTTCTATACTAGAAAGATGAAGTTAAATCTATGTAAAGAGGAAAAAAGGAAAATGTTAATGAATAAATGAAAACATAGTTTATTTGCAAGTTCTGTTCTTAACTAGAAAATGATGAAAACAAGGAGTCCTAATCCATGGATATTACAACTTCTAAATGAACATTCATGAAATGAAAAGTAACTCAAAACATTAAAACTTAATTTGATTCATTCAATTAAAGGTTTATTGGAAGAGCTTGTGAAAAATATTAAATCTAGTGCAATGAGGATCTCCTAAAACATAAAAGGGAAATGCTGAAACAATCAGTAACTTAGAACATTACAGAGAAATCTCATTCATTTGATAAAGGTTTATTGGAAGAGCTTGAGAAAAATATTAGCTATAATGTAGTAAGGATCTCCTATGAAATGCTGAAATAAATTATAACATTACAATTAAATCTCATTCATTTGATAAAGGTTTATTGGAAGAGCTTGAGAAAGAGATTAACTATATTGTGATAAGGATCTTCTATGAAACGAAACAATTAATAACTCATAATATTACAACTAAATCTCATTCGTGAATTAAATATTTAATGGAAGAGCTTGTGAAAGAGACTAATTGAAGTATGATGAGGATCTTCTATTTAACTAAATAACAGAAAATGAAATGCTAATAACTCGAAATATTACAACTGAATCCCATTCAATTAATAGAGATTTATTGGAAGAGCTTGTGAAAGAAACTAATTGCAGTATACTGAGGATCCTTTAACTAAGCAAATGACATGAAACGAAATGCTAAAACACTATGATTTAATAAATCAATCTAAGTAAGGAAAGACAGTAAAATAGAATTGAAAATAACTTAGCTAGAAAACATGTAAAACCTCCTCGAATAGCAAGGGCCCACTGCTACCAATTCGGTATTAATCCTCTAGCTCCTTAAAAATGTAATCAAAACAACATCTGGGAACCGATCTTCTTTATTGAAACAGAGTTTTAGAAAATAGAGTATTCACTGCAAATCTGAACTATACTGCACTTTTTCTGAACTGTCTTTTGGTCTTGTACAACCAATATTTTAAGGGAAATTACATAATTGATTATGAGATATACTTGCTATAGGTGGCTAATTCGAATTAGACTTGCAATAGGACTGTTGGACTCTTGCTAATTCGAATAGACTTGTAATATGACTGTTGGACTCAAATCAAGAGTCCTACTGCATTTGGATAACATAGTTTGACTCCACCTTTGACCATGAGTTTAGGCACGCTTTTCTGTCGATCTGGACTAAGTGAGTAGGATAGAATCCATGTAGGCATCATTCTAGAAACACCCATGTGGCCCAATCCTCCAACTGACACCTGGAACATATTCAACCACAAAAATAGCCGCAGAACGCCTAATCGGCTAGGGAACGTCTGTATTCTGTAGCTATATTGCACAAAATTATTAAAACCACAAAAACCATGAAAATAAAATATGTTAATCAACTGCATGTATCCTTGGGACAAGCCTAAACATTCTTCATTGATTGGGGCTTATGAATTGATGAAAGAGAGGTGAAATGAAATGAGAAATTTGTAAAGAAAAGGGAAATTCTAGGGTTCAACAGTGGGGTCATAAAAAACGTTATGCGGAAGGTTCAAATGAAAGTAGGGTCGGGTAAAATATTAAGCGGGGGAGTCAAATGAAAGCGGGGCCCTATTATTATTTCGCGCTTTGGACTTTGAAAAAGTGGGTTTTTTGGGTTTTTATGAAAACATAAAGTTTTATCAAGGGGAAGGAGATCTTTAAAGGGGAAAAGGGTTTTAGCAAGGGGAAAGGCGTTAGAAAAGATGTTTTTGAATTTTTAGGAAGGGAAAAGGTTTAGGATAAGGGGGAATGAAGAGGGAAAAGGGATTTTAGCAGGAGGAAGGGGTTAGAAAGATATTTTTGACAAGGGATAAGCATAATTATGCTTATATAACTTTGAAAAGTATTCTACCTACCCTTTTATTCATGCTAACATTTTTTCTTTCCTTTATTGGGTGCATTTGAGCTTGCTGACCCTTGTATTTTCTTTTGATAAGCGAACTAACTTATTTCTAACCTTATATCTTCCAATGGCTCAGATTAAACTTATGAGCTCATTTTTATTCTATACCTAACTACTAATCTGCCAAGGTTAAATGGTTTGGTCATATTTTTATTCACTAACTATCATAACATAAAATTTAAAGGCATGAATGATCAAGATTAGATTGTATGATCATCATGAATTGTGGCATTTTAAACAAGTTGCGCACAATTTATTTGCAAAAGTAAACTAAAACTAAGAGTAGTGGTATTTAAATGTGCAACACTTTCATAATTTATTTTTTCTTCTTTTCATGGGGATCATATCTTATATCTTTTTATTCTTTTCTTTTTCTCTCTTTTCTTTCTTTTGGTCCTTTGATTATTCTTTTACGACATACCCTCTTTTCATTTTTTAATATGGGAAAACATTTGGAGAAATGCAAAGGTATGTATAATATTACAAGGCTTAACATAACCAATTCAAAATTATGATCCCAATTATTATAGGACCCTAACACATGACATGGGTTTTTATATCTAGAATTTTTTCGCTTCCATGAAATTGCAGTCTTTCATCTGCATAAATTGAAGTCCCGGAATTCTTCTATTTGCGTAAATAGGTAGTTATGGGTTTTGCTACCTCCCAGTAATCTTTCAATTTCTTCTATTTGTATTCACAATAGTTATATTTCCTTGTCTCATCAGTTATTGTAGCATATGCAGAGATAAATATAAGACTGAGATTTAGTGAAGGTTTTCATTTGTAATGGTTGTTAAACTGTACGATTTAAATTGGCAATGGTAACTAAATTTTATTTTCGTAAAAGAGTTTTTAGTCTTCTTTATCTTTGTAAATGTGTTTCTCTTGTTTCACAATAGGAGCAATTGATTTTAATATTTATCTAATTCGTTTGAGCAAGAGCATCCATGGTTTTGTGAAATTCCCCATTTCTAACGCTTATTCGTCTTTGGACCTTACAAATATAATTGGAGATATATATGGAGCTGGATTTAAAGAGTTTATGGTGCCAAGTTATATTTATTAAGTTGTGATGTAATCATCAGCCTCTATGCATCCATGGTTTTGTGAAATTCCCCATTTCTAATGCTTATGCATCTCTGGACCTTAAAAATATAATTGGAGATATATATGGAGTTGGATCCAAGGTAGATTTATTAAGTTATGATGCAATCATCAGCCTCTATATTTTGAATTTCTGTGTCAGGGCTTATGCGATTGTCACCGAATATTTTGTTTGTAATCTTGTAAGTATAACATTAAACATGTAACCTAGTGTTAACCAAATATTTTATGTTTAAATTTACGAGGGTTGTTTAAATGGGAATGAGTATAGCTTATATTAAGTTCGTGCCTGGACAAGGAAAATACTCCAAGAAATTTTTACATTGTGATCTCCTTCTTACATATGCCTATAAACTGGTATTGTTTACTATCACTCTTAAACGGGGGCTACATATGATGTCATAGTTCAATACATTTTTGTAGGTTTAAAATATACAGAAATTTCCAAGCAAAAAACAAAATTTGCATCAGCACATGCTTCAACTACACTTATCTTCCTCCTCTATTGGTGGATGATGGAGATACGATCCAAAAAATGTCCATTTTGTCTCCAATTCTCGTTACTATAGTCATTGATTTTGGTGTTCAGAAACCTGCTCCTACAGTCCCACTATTTTACTGCAAAGATCCTCAAATTCATTCTGTTGCATGGATAAATTGGATTTTAAATCCTGAACCGCCTCCAACACTTGTACACTTATCATCATTTTCTCTTTGAGATTCAAATTAATCACTAAAAAATCTACTTGGAGTACATCCAATTTCTTCATTAGCATATTTACCTTCTCATATTTAGCTATTGGTGCTTTTTGTTCTAGCTTGGCCTCCCCACATTGTATTCACCTTTTTCATTGTCGTGCCACACCAAATCACCCACCCTCTGTTTACTCCATGACCAATGGATACAATTACTTGCTCCCCAAACCAACATGAAAATCTCAGTGATGCTCAATCTAGGGACACAAAATCCCTCCAGATTGACTTATGGTCTTGCACTTATTTGCAAAATTGATTCATACCAGCCTACAAACTAGAGACTATATTTGCACCAATAATTATCAAGCACATGGGAAGTGCATTCCTAGTCTCACTTGTGGAAAATTTCTTTCCAGGATGTTGCTTACAAGGCTGAGCCCCCAGTCACTATTGTTAATTAGCTCTCCGCGGATTGCCAACAGAGTAGCAGTTAGGAACTAGTCGAACTACAACCAAATCCTGTTGCATTTAGACATTTTTCCAATTGCTAGCTCATGACAGGAGGCTGCATTAACATTGAATTTGGGGATAACTATTGCAAACATAGTTGCCAATTTGGAATCTATTTGTTCTCCATAAAATTAGACATAGTCTCCATTGATTTTTCCCCAAATGGAGAGCCCTCTGACCCTATGGCACTGATTCTCCATAAATTTATTTACTTGATACCCAATCCTACATGTGAGAAAAGTTAAACCAACATTGTTCTTCACAAACTGCAATCAATGCTTGATGCAGAGGTCCTGTACCGAGACTGTATGTTGGCAGATGAAGCATGTGCGACCCTTGCATTGGATTCCATATTACCTCGTTTGCATGGTTCAAATGAGCTCGGGGTGCCACAATAGCAGTCTCGCCCCATCCCAATTTTCTTTATGATTCCTTAATGCAATAATAATCCTTTGATGATAGGCCCTTTGGTAACGAATTTTCCTTTGGAGATCAAACATGGAGCCCTTAATCATGTTCAGGTCATTGGGGTTAAGGTAGAGACCACCACCCCATATCTCCATTGATTTCTAATTTATCGGGTTTGATTAGCTTCTAAGTTTTGACTTCTCAAGATATGGAAGAAATTTTTTTGTGGAATTTCATTCAGAAGTCCTTTTATTCTCTTCAAAAGGCTCTTCATATAGTTGTCTCTCAGTCAAGTACCTTTGTTCAAGTGTTGAATAGTGATGATGGAATCCACCAAAATATTAATATTTGTTGCCTATATGGTTTTGGCCAGAATCAATCCTTGCAACAGACCATGCATTTCTACCTAGTTGTTGGTTGGATGTGTGTCCTAGATCCCATGCATAGCTAAATTCATAGCTAAAGTCATGAAAATTTTAAGAGTGATTATATATCACATAGTTACCAAAACAGCGTTGATCTCATTGAAATGGTCAATTGAAGGACCAAATTTAGGAAGAAGAAAAAAAAAATTATGTTGTGAATTAGCTCTCCACGAATTGCCAACGGAGTAGTAGTTAGGAACTGGTTGACCTCCAACCAAATCCTGTTGCATTTAGACATTTTTCCAATTGCTAGCTCATGACAGGAGGTTGAATTAACATTGAATTTGGGGCTAAATATTGCAAATAGAGTGTCGCTAATTTGGCATCTATCTATTCTCCATAAAATTATCCATAGCCTTCATTGATTTTTCCCCAAATGGATATCCCTCTGAGCCTTTGGTGCTGATTCTCCATAAATTTATTTACTTGATCTTCAATCCTACACATGAGAAAAGTTAAAGCATTATTGTTCTTCATAGACTGTAATCAACGCTTGATGCAGAGGTCTTGCATGTAGAATGTATGTTGGCAGACGAAGCGTGTGTAGACCTTGCATTGGCTTCCAAATTACCTCATTTGCATGGTCCAAATGAACTCGGGGTGCCACAATAACAGTCTGGCCCCATTCCAATTTTCCTTATGATTCCTTAATGTAATAATAATCCTTTTATGATAGGCCCTTTGGTAATGAATTTTCCTTTGGAGATAAAACATGGAGCCCTTAATCATGTTGAGGTCATTGGGTTTAAGGTAGAGGCCATTTTTGGGCCGAGAATAGGGTACGTTTTCACCCTACCTTTACCACAAATTGTTATGCACCTTTATGAATTTTTCCTCATCTTAACAGTAAAGGAAAGGAAAATTAATGTAAATTCAGGACAAAATGAACTGACAGTAAAAGGGATGTGTAACAATGGGAAATTAAATTGTTGTATCTTTATCTATAGGGAAACAAAGCAACCGAACCGATGATAACCGGAAGACAGCTGACAAAGAGAGACTAACGAGATCATGATGACTCCCATGGGCTGGCGAAAGACGGAAAGGCACCTCCACGTCTGAAGAACTCAAATGACATCCATAAGCAGCAAGATCCCGTATGGAAAAGACTGTTACCACTATTGAATTCGCCTTTAAAAGGCCGAAGACGAACAAGATAGAGATATAGATCGAAATAGAGATTTTCTTCTGTAATAGATGTAACGGGACATAATTGTCCATTTATATCACTGTATTAACTTTTAGCTTAATAAAAGTGTTGGCATTTTTTATAATCAATCTCTAAGTTTTCTGTAGCGGTAGACTTCTGGTGGCTTTGGGCCCAGCCCTGGGAGTTTCTTCGCTAATCTCTGTGCTATACGTTCAATTACAGAACTTACGTTTCGGTCATCTAATGCATTTCATGAGATATCAATTAATTGGTTGAATTTCGAACATAAGATGCTCCAGCTTTCTCTTTCATTAGAATACTTCATCAATCGTGCTTTCTTGCTTATAGTCAATATTCTCATAATTGTTTAGATGCTTTCATCATTTCTCGATGCTTTATACGTGTTTCCTTAATTTTAGCATGACTGTTGTTCAATATTGTACATAGTTAAATATTGGATCTCTTTATTAATATTGCAAGGTGTCTAGTTGTTGTTTGATTCAAACAGATGTCCTTTCATAATTTAAAAGAGAATTCCATTGCAAAATTTAGATAAACAATTGTTGTTCAATTTCTTCAAATGTTGTTCAATTTATTAGGCTTGTTGTTCAATTCATCACAGTATGTTGTTCAATCGTACATTGCTCTTTTCTGTACTTACTTCGAAAAAATAGTCAAAATAATTCTATAGTCCCTTTTTACTTTTTAATTGATTGAACTTAGAGAATTAGATAGTCTTCCTTATGGTAATTTAGAGTATTTTTCCTTTGATATCACTTGCATATACTGTGCTCACACTCTTGAAATAACAAGACTTTCCCTAGGTTGATAATTGAATGAGAAGCATTGAAGTTGCCTGTAACAGTCACCTTTATGACCCAACAGCCACCACCCCATATCTCCATTGATTTCTAATTTCTCAGTCTGGAGTTGGCACACTTGATTGGCACTTTGATCAGCTTCTAAGTTTTGACTTTTCATGATATGGAAGAAATTTTTTAGTGGAATTTCATTCAGAATTACTTTTATTCTCTTCGAAAGGCTATTCATATAGTTGTCTCTCGGTCATGTACCTTTGTTTAAGTGTTGAATAGTGATGAGAGAATCCACCAAAATATTAATATTTGTTACCTCTATGGTTTTGGCCAGAATCAATCCTTGCAGTAGACCATGCCCTTGTCCCAAATGGTATCTTTCAGACTGCCTTCATAAAAAGCCTCTACTCTAATGTCTAATGGTAATTTCATAGTTAGTCTTCCCACTTTTTGTAGAAAAGAGGAGCTGCAAACTTTGATTAGTGACACTTATGAGTGAAAGTTGTAAATTAATATGTGTGCAATTACAAAGGATTTTATGATGAGAGGGACATAATTTTTAGCTTTTTGGGTTACTTTGAAAATTTTTACACCATGTTTGGGCCTTGTGGGTGCTTCATGATATGTGGGGTGCATAGTGTATGGTTGGCCCATGCTCTTCCATGATGGACTTGGATATTGGAGGTGGTTTACTATTTGCTTCTAGACCTTGTTTTGATGTTTGAAATACATTCTTCCTCGAATTTTTGGATAAGTATGGAGCCTGGTGACTTCATGTTGTTGATGCATGAAGGGAGTTTGTGTGCTTGGAGTAGAGTTGGGTATTTCACCGTGATACTCCAAAAATCAACATGAGCACACAAACTCCCTTAACATGTGAACTCTTGGGTTGAGGGAGTGGATGTGTAGGTGTGGGAGTCCTTAAGGTGACATATTACCTTGGATATGCATTGTCCTTAAGGAGACACATGACCTTGGAGATTCATTGGAGCTTAGGACCTTTGGAGGATTGTTGGACCTTGGGGAGTAGTGGTCATGCCATCATGGAGGACTTGCTTGTTAATCATTATCACCTTTGATGCTAACACATGTCACATAGAGTAGAGCACTTCACATGGGTGGACCTACTTGTGTCTTCAAATTTTGCTTGTAGTGGACTAGGTCCACTTATTATTTTAAAGCCCCTTTACCTCTCATATAACTAGAGGAAGGAGTGATTTGATATTAGATTAGATCATGCACTGGTGCATATTCCTTTTCATACTTGGGTTAGGGATGTAAGAGAAGTGATATTCTCTCTCTCTCTCTCTCTCTCTCTTGGTGTCAATATATCTGAGTTGATGTGTATGTTGGTGACAATATATCTAAGTTTTGCTTTTCTCTATCTTGCTTACATGGATTCCTTGAAACACAAACATATTGGTGAACATAAGTAACTAATTTGAATTGTAATGAAAAATTTGATATGAATCTGCCATTAATTGAGGTTCTAATGCCAATGATGTGAGCCAACCCAGAATTCTGCTATTATAACTTAATTTTAAAATCCAAAATTTCCGGAACTAGATCTGAAATCTGAAAAATAAAGCAGACCAAAAATCATAAATTAAGAAGGCCCTAACTGTAGAAAAAAGTTCAATAATTACAAAATAATAGCAAATAGATAGGGACAAGCAACGACAAAAAATATTGTTGATATCAACCAGAACTGGAGAATGACTTTGAAGAATAAATTGAAATTCTAGGAGGAAGTAGTTTGTAGCTGACTAACCCATAAAATAAGTGTGCTACAAAGGAATTCTTTTGAGAAGGTATGGATTCCAACTCAGGTCAAATCAACAACAATATGCATGTTGCCTTTACCCCAAATACTTTCTTCCAAAATCCATCCAATAGCACACTTCACAAACAGCTCCGTCAAGGTATGGATGCCAACTTAGGACCAAGGTAGTATGGATCCTGATTCCTACCCTTGCCCCAAATGGTCTCTTTCAAACCGCATTCATAAAAATCCTCTACTCTAATGTATAATGGTTATTTTATAGTTAGTATTCACACTTTTGTAGAAAAGAGGAGCTACAAACTTTTATTAGTGACATTTATGAGTGAAAGTTTTAATTGAATATGCATGGAGTTACAAAGGATTTTATGATGAGAGGGACATAATTTTTAGCTTTTCAGGTTACTTTGAAAATGTTTACATCATGTTTGGGTATTTTGGGTTCTGCATGAGATGTGGGGGCATAGTGTATGGTTGGCGCATGCTCTTCCATGATGGACTTGGACATTGGAGGTGGTTTATTGTTTGCTGCTAGACCTTGTTTGGATGTTTGAAAGACATTCTTCCTCGAAGTGTTGGATAAGTATGGAGCTTGCTAACTTCATGTTGTTGATGCATGACGGTAGTTTGTGTGCTTGGAGTAGATTTGGGTATTTCACCATATGACAAAAACCTCCCAAAATCAACATGAACACACAAACTCCCTTGACATGTGAACTCTTGGGTTGAAGGAGTGGATATGTCGGTGTGGGAGTCCTTAAGGTGCCACATTACCTTGAATATGCATTTTCCTTAAGGAGACACATTACCTTGGATATGCATTGTAGCTTAGAACCTTTGGGGGATTGTTGGACCTTGGGGAGTAATTCTCATGCCATGGAGGGATTGCTTGTTAATCACTGTCACCTTTGATGCTAACACATGTCACATAGAGTAGAGTGTTTCACATGGGTGGACCTACTTGTGTCTTGCAAGTTTGCTTGTAGTGGACTAGGTCCACTTTTATTGTAAATCCCCTTTACCTCTCATATAAATAGAGGAAGGAGTGAGTTGTTATTATAGTCGATCATGCACTTATGCATATTCCTTTTCATACTTGGGTTAGGGTTGTAAAAGCAGGGCTACTCTCTCTCTCTCTCTCTCTCTCTCTCTCTCTCTCTCTCTCTGACAATATATCTTAGTTGTGTTTTTCTCTATCTTCCTTACATCAATTCCTTGAAAGATAAATAGATTAGTGAACATAAGTAACTAATATGAACTGTAACGAAAAATCTGATATGAATCTGCTATTAATTGAGGTTCTAATACCAATGATGTAAGCCAACCCTAAATTTTTCTATTATAATGAAATCCAAAATTCCTGGAACTAGATCTGAAATATTATAAATAAATCAGAACATAAATCAAAAATTAAGAAATCCCTAACTGTAGCAAAAATTTGAATAATTACAAAATAATAGGAAATAGATAGGGACAAGCAAGGAAAAAAAAAATACTAGTGATTTCAACCAGAACTGGATTATGACTTTGAAGAATAAATGTAAATGCTAGGAGGAATTAGTTTGTATATGACTAACCCAGAAAATAAGTATGCTACAAAGGAATTCTTCTGAGAAGGTACGGATGCCAACTCAGGTCAAATCAACAACAACATGGATGTTGCCTTTACCCCAAATACTCTCTTCCAAAATCCATGCAATAGCACACTTCACAAACAACTCCATCAAGGTATGGATGCCAACTTAGGACCAAGGCAGTATGGATATTGATTCCTGCCCTTGCCCCAAATGGTCTCTTTCAGACCGCCTTCATAAAAATCCTCTACTCTAATGTCTAATGCTAATTTTATTGTTAGTATTCCCATTTTTTGTTGAAAAGAAGAGCTGCAAACTTTGATTAGTGACACTTATGAGTGAAAGTTGTAACTGAATATCCGTGGAGTTACAAAGGATTTTATGATGAGAGGGACATAATTTTTAGCTTTTCGGGTAACTTTGAAAAAATTTATATCATTTTTGGGCCTTGTGGGTGCTTCATGAGATGTGGGGTGCATAGTGTATGGTCGGCCCATGATCTTCCATGATGGACTTGGACATTAGAGGTGGTTTAACGTTTGTTTCTAGACCTTGTTTGAATGTTTGAAAGATATTCTTCCTCGAAGTGTTGGATAAGTATGGAGCTTGGTGACTTGATGTTGTTGATGCATGAAGGGATTTTGTGTGCTTGGAGTAGAGTTGGCTATTTCACCATGAAAAAAACCTTCCAAAATCAACATGACCACATAAAATCCCTTGACATGTGACCTCTTAGGTTGAAGGATTTGCTATGTAGGTGTGGGAGTCCTTAAGGTGACACATTACCTTGGATATGAAATTTCATTAACGAGACACATGACCTTGGAGATGTATTGGAGCTTAGGACCTTTTGAGGATTGTTGGACCTTGGGGAGTAGTGCTCATGCCATGGAGGGCTTGCTTGTTAATCATTGTCACCTTTTATGTTGACACATATCACGTAGAGTAGAGTGCTTCACATGGGTGGACCTACTTGTTTCTTGTCATTTTTCTCTCTGTGTGTTTTTTCTTAAGGTGTTATGATTTATCTCTCTCTCTCTCTCTCTCTCTCTCTCTCTCTCTCTCTCTCTCTCTCTCTCTCTCTCTCTCTCTCTCTCTCTCTCTTTGTACTTTATGTGCTCTTTATGTGCTTTTTCTTAAGGTGTTATGATTTCTTGGAGCATTCACCCGAAAACTTCAAAAATGAAACCCATGAACACAATCACAACCAATCATATAATTCTCCATGCTTTTGAAAACCCTAGATAGGGAAAACCTAGAGAAACCCTAGCTCCACCAAATATACTCCAACAATCTAAAATCACCATGAGAAAAACCTTCATGTCAAAGTATCTTTGGTGGAGCCAATGTAAACCCTAAGTTATTTTGGAATTGTGTTATTTCATATTTGAATTCCAGCTTACCACTGCCTTGCAAACCTTGTCTCTCCCATAAATTATGTTATTTAAAAGATTTGACTTCTAGATTTTCATAAATACAATGTCCTCAATAGGATATTTAAACACTTCCATATTCATAGTTAGATCATATTCCAAGAATATATACATTTTTTGTACCGATCAACAATTGTCTCATGAAGAGAAATCATGCAACGAGTGGAAATTGAACTTGGTTACAGAGGATATTAATTTATCCTCTCAAGTGCCTAAGATAGACCAAGAAAAATGTGTTTAATCATACTCAATCACTAAGGATTTTTGATAATTTATCTCTTTATTGGACTCAAAAAATCTCAGTTAGCAACAAATAATGATTGTTAAAATCCTTGATACAAACTTCCATTTATATTTTTATGACCATTTACAATTATCATGAGTCATTATTAGTGGCTTGGATGTCATTCCAAGCACTATCATGATTTCACATGTACATAATTACTATCTCATGGACTGTGATTCCTCTCTTACTATATACACACAAGGAAAATTGTTGGGTTCCAACATGTCCCTAGTTTAGATTTTCATTATTTTTATAAAATTATTATGCCTTCCACATGAAGAAGAGAAGCAACAATATGACATACATACTAATTTTTTTGCCACAATGATTTGTGATATTTCATTCAACTTGGAGTTGTATTTATCCATGATCGAATTGATTGTTTTTCCCAATCACACATCACAATATTCTTATTTCTAAATTTAGGATATTCTGTTACACATTTTCTTACATATACGACACTCCAATTTTCCAATTGGGCATAGTTAAATATATTTGTAACTCCCATATTACTTATGAATGCAACACTCTCATGGACACACAAATACCACTTTATCTTTTATGCTCTATTTAATTACATGAACTAGAGCAGCAGTCATCAAATGGTTAACCTCAAAAATGTGAATTGAATCAGAGCTAGATAAAAACCGGATTAAAAAAATGGTTGTCCAAAAATACATAAATGATTCAAAATTAGGAAAAAACATATATATTAATGTGCATCCATATGAATCACAACCAAAATACAAATATGCTTACATTTAACTTTATTTTTCTTGGCCAAAAATTTGGAGGTTTCCCAACATGAAATTCCTAAAGAATATGTTGTCTTGAAGCCTAGCGTGCACTATATCATAGTTAAAATCTAAAGTCTTTGGCACCCTTAACCTTGGCACTAGTCTGAGAATCCAATACCATACTAAGAGCATATTTGTGCTAAGAGAGTTCACCATGCATTTACAACCACATTTTTTCTTAAGGGTGAAAGTGGTTCTGTGTTTCATATCTTTGTTTGAAGGACAAATTTCCATATCATACAACAGAGGCAAGCTTGAAATGCATGCTCTATAGCTAGAAGTATTGTTATGACATTGTTCACACACCAGCACTAAAGATGCGACATATTGTGTGCATCCTTAGATATGTTTGATACTGCAAGCTAACTGTTTAAATAAATGCATATATAAAACATACATATAAGAAAAATAACCATCAATATTTTTCTTCTAACATTTTGGGCTGAATTCACAACAGTATGCAAAAAAATTTCATTTCAATGTCTAGAAATTAGGATATATAAATGTGAGATATATACTCTACATCTTTGGGTTATCTACTTTTCAAATCTGAGTCTCTTATATGTAACTATTTTTCCCTCCACCCACTTTTTATAACTTCCATAACCATTAGGTAGGGACTTGCAACTTCGATGATGTTTTGCTCGTTTAGTAAAATATTGTCGAGACTTTAATTTATTGAAATTTGTAGAATTTACAATCTATAAAGGTTTTAAGATATAATTTTTAAAAGTCTAATTCTTTAAATGGTGCTAGCTCAATGGAAGAGCACCTGCTTTACAAGTAGGAGGTTGGTGGTTCGATTCCATCATGCCCTGATATCCATATGGAATGACAACGATCAATTTTTGGTGACAGAGGCTCTTTTGACCATAACCAATGAGCTTATGGTGACATTTTTTTACCCTCGCCAAAATATGAAATGGTGACGGTCAATGAACGCCACCATATATATGCATCAATAGTGATGACCATGAAAGGTATGTCACCATAAATCATTGTTGTTTATATGAAATGGTGAGGCTCAATGTTTGTCATTATAGTCATTATTCATGACAGAACTTAATGTCACCAATGAGCTTATCATGACATTTTTTTACCCTCACCAAATATTAAATGGTGACGGTCAACGAACGTCACCATATATATGCACCAATAGTGGTGGCCATGAAATGTCCATCACAAAAAAATAATTGTTGCTCATATGAAATGGTGACGATCACTATCCATCATTATAATCAAAATTGTTGATGAACCTTGAATGTCACCACAAAACATACTTTCGTTGACGCCACCTTTGGTGACGTTCAGGTTTTTGGTGAGAGAGGCTATTGTTCGTCACCATTGCTCATATGAAATGGTGACAGTCACTATCCGTCATTATAAATAATTATTGGTGATGGGCCTTTAATGTCATCACAACACCTATACTTCCAGTGACACCACCTTTGGTGACGTTCAGTTTTTCGTGATGGAGTCTCTTTTGACTGTCGCCAATGAGCTTGTGGTGACATTTTTTGCCCCTCGCCATTGTCCTTTTTTCTTGTAGTGGCCCAACACTAAATGTCTAACTACCTAACACAAGTAAATAATAGTCCTTCATTACTCTAACCAATACACATTGAACAAAGCAACAACATAGAAATTATGAAAATATGAGAAAATATTGTCTAGTTCAAAGAAGATTCCATTAACTAGTAGTAATCAATCTCACAAAATGCACACATAGATGAATTCACTTTAGATTAATTTGAAGCAAAATAAGCATTTAGGTCAAGTGAAAAATTGGTAGTTACCCTTCTCAATATTCTCAATGTTATTTTACAATAGGTTCAAAATACACTAGCCTCCTAGCTATTTTCTTTCAAAATTTGCAAAATTTTCCATAAGTTCAAAAGTTCTTTCACTAGGAGTTTTAAAGAATTTATAGGTCACATAGTAGTTGCATCTTGGGACCTCTTCGTTTCCCTTTGGTAGTTGTAACTTTTAGATTCTCGTTCATTTCAGTTGTATCAAGAAATATAATTTTCTAAACTCCTAAAAGATGAGGTTGATAGGTACTACAAGATAATTGGATCCTTAACTAGGACCTCCAGGGCTTCATGATGATAGGCTACCCAAATTTTATAATATGAAGATATCATCTTGATCCTTCTATGAAACAACCCTTCCATGGCGACATATTACTGATGTGTGCTCAAAGAGGGTATGTACATTCTTATTCAATGAAACCATGAAGGAATTTATAATTGTTTATTGCTTGGAAAGTTCTACAATATGTTGTTGGAGTGTGTCCTTTGTTAGCTTGTTGGTGAAGACACAAAAAGACAACTCTCTAGCTTTCAAGATCTCTTGCAGTTATATGTCAATTTCTTCATTTGGTCTTACTTATCCTTGGGCCCCAATACTTTGAAACTTGTTCATTATGAGAAATATTTCAGCCAAGGAGTAATCCCATATATATTGAGACACAAATTTAAAGATGTCTGTCTCCAACTTTTCTCAAAATTTCAAGGCCCTATTAACAAGGATAGAGGCATAATTCAATTCTTCTTCACTAATTCTAGGGAATTCTTATGGGCACTTGGGGTAGTCCTTAGGTTGTCTCTCCAAATTATTCACAACATTCAGTACCCCTTTGAGTTGGGTACCTCTTTCCTCGACTAATTCCTAGAGCAATAAAAACTTGGTGGGGATTTTTAGAAGTTGTTGGAGGTAACGAAAAACCTATTTAGCCATGGTGTTATAGGACTCATGCACTTCAAAAGTGCATGCTCAATAGTCCTTCATATTAGTACCCTCTCATTTTCAACTTTAAGCAATTTGGCCTATTGGTCCAACTTTGTTATGTGGTAATCCTTTAGCTCAAGTTGTACTAGGATATCATTTAGATTTATTTCAATGGCTTGTGATAAGGTTGTGTCTATAGAGGCCATTACTAGGGGATATTTGTGGGTGTCTAGTAAAATGCGCCTTTCCATGGTTATAGACACCTGAGGAAGATGAGGAGTTGATAATTCCTTCTCCTTGTGTTCGAGTATCATGTTCAGAGTAGTATCGTGTAGGAATATTTCCAAGTTAACCACCTTTCTCATCTTAGTTGGTGTTATTCCCATATTCTTGATTGGAAAATGGCCTTTTATGATGATGAGCAATGTTGGTTGGATTTGGTCAATATCCATTGAAATTGTGTCATTTTTTGTATCTTATTATTTGCTTTCCTATTGGATTTTGAGAACCTATTCTTTGGCTTTGGATTAGCATCTTGCTACTATTGTTTTTCTTCTTCCCATTTTCTCCTTTCCTCCTCCTTTATTTTATTTTTATTCCCATTTTCTCCTTTATCCCTCCTTTATTTTATTTTCTTATTTCATTTGTATTCTCTCCTTTTATTTATTTTTAAGCTCAATCTCTTGAGCTATCTTAGCTGCTTTTTTATCCTGATAAGCTTCTTCTCTTATGCAATATGAGCTACTTCTTATTAAGAATCTTGTTTTTTGGCAAGGGCCTTCCTCTTGGCTTAAGCTGTAACAACCCCTGGTTGATTTTATATGTAAATAAAAATAAGACCAAGTTCATGGGACACGTATTCCAAGCTGAATTTTGGGTAAAACATAGTGATGGGTATCACTGGTGATTAATTAATGGCTATGGAAATTGGCAAAGGCAAAGAGGAAGTAATTGGAATTTTATTTATGAAATCAAGGAAAATAAGAGAAAATGGAGATTAAGGGTCACAAATTTGCATGAGATGGAAAGTGAAGGAAAAATGAATCTAAATGAATAAAATAGAGGCCTCCATGATAAAAATGCTTATGAGGGTTATTTCATAGCTTTTGCAGGTTTAGATTTTCTCTGTTCGGTCTTTGGCTCTCTCTTTCATTCTATCATGCTCTCATACTCTTTTCACACTTAGAGCATTCTTGTAGCATGCTTGGAGCACTCTAGTATTTACTTGGATTTGGAGAAAGAAGAAAAAGGAAAGTAAGAAAGTGCAAGGGAATAGGTGCATCTACAAATACAACTGTATTACTTTGAAAGTAACATGTTTCATGCGTTATTTTCTTGTTCATTTATGGATTCATGGTATGTGCATGTAATTTTCTGGTTATGTGTTGTCATTAGCATGGAGGATTGCTTGGATTGAAGTTGTTTTAGCCTTCCCTTGCCATTTCCTAGATAACCATGGTGTTGTGGATTTTTCCACTTTATTGTTTTCTGATTGATGTTCACAATTCCTTATGGTTTTGGGTTGGAACAAATTATCTGGAAGCCCTCGAACTACTTGGGTTGAGTTACTAGTCCCGGATCCTAGGTTGAGACAAATGCTATGGAGCCCTTGATGAGTTGAGTTACTACTCCCTGGATTTGGGTTGGAAAAATGATCTAGATCGCTAGAAGGTCTGGGGTTTAGTTAATATCCCCTGCAGCCCGGTTGGAAAAATTATTTGGAGCCCTGGAAGGCTGTGGGTTGAGTTACTAGTTCCTAGAGCCCTAGATATCTTGGGGTAGAGACCGATCTGGTTGGTGTTAAAGATGTCCAACTGTAACACCCTCTTCCCACATCTACCCAAGTAACCGGCCAACCAGGGTAAACATGTGACTAGAGGCTACTAATATGATATTGAACCTCCTATATGAATTTGAGGAGGTGGAACCAATAGAAACATGACAAACAAACCTTACACTACATCATTAACATCCCCAGGAGGTAACCTAACCTTCCAGGGCCCTGTTCCCCCACGGGGAACTGATTTTTGACCTATTTAAGGCTTAGCCGCGGGCATGTAAGGGAAAGGGGGTGGTTATAAATCCTTAGTCGTGGGCTTTCCTTATCAAGGCTGGGGTTATGGCCCCAAAAGTTCAATACTATGTCTGCAGCTCCGGGATTCATGCCACATTTTCAACCCTTAAGCCCAAGTCACACCCCAGAACTTCTTGTAACTTTAGGTGAGGGTAAATAACATTAAAAAAAATACATGGAAGCAATCACATAATCAGGAACTAATTCAACCCCACCCAGTCATGACATACATTTCGTCAAACATGTCACAAACATTGCATCTACAGGTATAAACAACAAATTTAAACATGGGGGTATTTTACACTCTAAGAATAACTAAGAATCATTACTCCCCTACATCGTAAAATAAAATATATTCCATTTGACCATAGATACATTATGTATTCATTTCCATAAAAAAATGTAGATAGAGCCATACATCATCACTAATCAACTACATGTGTATAACCAACATATAAACAAAAGAAATATAATGGATATAACAGTAAATAAATGCATACATAAACCAATACCTTTGCATACCAAATACCAAAAGAATGAGCTTTTCATTATTGAATGTAAAAACCAACCAGGAATGATACTTCGACGTTCCACCTGACCATATATAGATTGGTTGAGCCAAGTCTCACTTCAGCTAATCACCCCCATGCCATATTCCAAACATGAATGTGGGACTTTATCAAACACATCAATCAATAGAAAACTGGGGCTCCAGAGACCAAACCGTCTCAACCCCAAAACCGGTGATTCCACGTCACATTCGGAAATCATTACCCATCATGAATTGGTCTCCACCCAAGCTAATCTAGGGCACCAGAGTGTTTGTTCCAACCAAGGCTCCAATACTAGTAACTCAACCCCATTTGTTCCCAGGCTCCAGAGTGTTTGTCCAACCAAGGCTTCAGGACTAGTAGCTCAACCCACCTAGGGCTCCAGAGCATTTGTCCAACCAAGGCTCTAGGACTAGTTACTCAACCCAACAATTGTCCGTCAGGCTCCAGAGCATTTGTCCAACCAAGGCTCCAGCAACTAATAACTCAACCCAACAACTAAAGGAATCATGAGAACCAACTAGAAAATAATCAATGTAAGTAAACCCACAATACCATGTTTGTCTAGGAAAAGGTAAGGATAGGAAATCCACATGCATACACCATGCATGCCAAAACTAGTGAGGGAAACAAACATGCAACTCGGTACCTACAATAAAATCTCGACGTAGTTGCTGATCCCGATGTCCACCTGCGCTCTCATGCTCTTCCTTTTCATTCTTGCTCCAAATCACCAAGTATCCACACTCTCCAAGAGTGCTCCAAGAAAACTCTAAGTGTCCAAGAGTATGAGAGAGAGAAAGAAAATAATGAGAGAGCTCCAAAAATGCACTGAAAAAAGGTACCAATTGATCCTAAGGATTTTTATAGAAGAGGCCTCTATTTTCTCCATTTTCTATTATTTTCCTTCAATTTTATCCTCACATGCAACCTGTGACCTTTCATCTCCCTTTTCTCCTAATTTCCATTATTTTCATACATAAATGGGTAAAAAATACTTTTTTCCTCATTAATGCCTTAGCCATAGCCTTTTCCAATTTCGTTAGCCATAATAAACCACGTGAACACCCGAACTAGGATGTTTTTCCCAACATTCATCTTTGAATACATGTCCCATCAACCGTGGTTATTATTTTAACTTGATTACATGGAATTTTCATGAGGGTTGTTACAAAACCCTCCCCCTTGGGTAACACTGTCCACGGTGTTCAATCACACATATACCTCAGAAATGTCTTTGAAAAGAAAACATACTGCCCATGGAGCTTTATAACATAGCTCGATGCAATATTTACAATGATCACCCTATTGAAAAGCAAACCAAAGTGACATCATAACAACATGAAAAATATAATGACTCGACACCATACCACTTACTGGAGCTTTATAACATAGCTCATGGTGGTATTTAAATCCATATACATATGTAAATACATTCAACCATCACATCAAAACATACACCAAAACATTGCCAAAACATATTCTAAACAAAACCAACATCACACCAAAATTGCTTTGCCTTAACCGACAAACAAGGAAGGACACATGGCCTGCATCTGATCTGCCATACCCCATATACCTTCATTGGGCCCAAAGTGCTTCCATTGCACTTTAACTTGCTCTATTGCTCAATTCTGGAGCGTGAGCATATTTTTTTCCACAATTCACTTCGGTTCAAGCTAGAACTCTCCTTCTTGCTCCACCTGCAATACAGACCAGTCAATAACATTATAAACATCTTTAACATATTTCTTAAGCAACGATACATGAAAAACATCATGGAATTTCACTATGGAAGGAAGTGCAAGTCGATAGGTCACTGATATGATTCTCTCAATGATCCTGAAGGGTCCACAAAACCATGGTGCCAACTTGGCACATGATCTAATCTGCAAGGAGATCTTCTTGGGCTTGATACACAAGTACACTTGATCCCTGACCTCAAACTCCTTGAACAACTTGTTCCTATCTGTATAACTCTTCAGCCTATCCTAATTTGCTTTCAAGTTATACTTTATCACATGCATTTCCTGTTCCATTTCTGCCAACATATCTGGTCCAATCAGTACCCTGTTAACCGGATCACTCAAATTGATAGGAGTGTTGCAACTCCGCCCATACAATGCCTCAAATTGACTCATCCTTAATGAAACTTGATACCTATTGTTGTAAGTGAACTCTAACAGTGGAATATATTCTTCCCACTTTCACTGTTGATGCATTAAATACATCCTCAACATATCCTCTAATATCATGTTGACCCTCTCAATCTGTCCATATTTCTGTGGATGATAAGTTGTGTTGAAGGCCAAAACGATGCCCAAACCTGCAAACAACTCCTTCAAAAACTTGGAAATGAACTTTGCATCCCTGTCGAACACAATATTCTTTGAAACACCATGAAATCTGACTATGTCTCTGATAAACACATGTGCTACATCACTAGCTGAGTATGCATTCTTCACTGGAATGAAATGTGCAACCATGGTCAACCTATCCACCACAACCATGATGGAATCATGTTGTATAACTATCCTCGACAAACCTATGATGAATTCCATGGAAATGACCTCCCATTTCCACTTTGGAACTGCAATGGTATGTAGCAGTCCACCTTTATGTTTACACTCTGCCTTGACCATCTGACTATAAAGACATCTCGCTACAAACTCCGCCACATCCTTCTTCAGATTTGGCTAATAATAGAATATGTTCACTACAGTAAAATTATTCTGGAAACCTGGGTAGTCCAAATCTGGTACAACTGAACCTGTACCGATACCTATACATGTACGACTACCTGCACCTATATTGCCACATGTACATGTACCTGTACCTATAGTACCACGTGTACATGTAATTGTACAATCAAATGTACCTGTACCCATAACAACACATGTACCTGTACTCTGCTGCAACTTGTGCACAATATCCATATACCTGTGATCCAGCTGACTTGCCTACAAGATCCTATCTTGTAAGTCTGTCCCATAGGAGCTCATAGTTGCCAATGTGATTTACATGTACCTTCCTGCTAAGAGCATCTGCGAGCCCATTTTCATTTCCCTTGATGTACGTGATCTCGAAGTCAAACTCGTTGATCATGCCCAACCATGTAGCATGTCTCACGTTAAAATTTGACTAATTAAACAAGTACCTCAACCCAATATGGTCACTCATTAATACAAACTTCCTGCCAAGAATATAGTGCCTCCACATCTTCAATGCATGAATTATCGCTACTAGCTCAAGATCATGTGTCGGGTAGTTTTTCTCATTCTCATTTAGTTTTCATGACTCATAACACACCACCTGTCCATCCTGCATAAGGAATCCACCAAGTAGTATCCCACAAGCATCTATACACACTAAAAACTCCTTATCTGGATCTACAATCTATAACACTTGAGCATGTGTCAACAACTGCTTAATTTTCTCAAAAATAACCTCACACCCTTCTGTCCAGTCAAACTTTTTACCTTTCCTCTGCAATGATGTAATCAGATAATCAATCTGTGAGAAGTTCTTGATGAACCTCCTATAGTAACCTATCAATCCCAAGAATGATATCACCTCATCTACACTCTTTGGAGCTACCCATTCCATGATGGCCCTTATCTTTTCTGGATCTACTACAATACCCTCCTTGGAGACAACATGTCCCAAGTAGTGTACCTCAGTCTAGAAGAATCTACATTTTTTGAGCTTAGCATACAACTAGTTCTCTCTCAACAACCTCAACACTGTTGCCAAATGCTCTTTATGATCTTCCTCATTTTTATAATACGCCAATATGTCATCAATGAAAAAAAACACAAACTTTCCTTGTAAGGACACAACATATTTTTCATCAAACACATAAATGTATTTGGGGAATTATTCAAACCAAATGGAACTACAAAAAACTCATAATTCCCGTACCTGGTCCTAAACGTGGTCTTGTAGATGTCATGCTCTTTGATGCGTACCTGATGATAGCCTGATCTCAAGTCGATCTTAGAGAAAATTGTTGCTCCCCTCAACTGATCAAATAAATCATCAATCCTTGGTAATGGGTACATATTCTTGATGGTCACTTTGTTTAGATGCCTGTAGTCAATGCATAGTCTAAGAGTTCCATATTTCTTCTTCACGAACAATACCGGTGCACCCCATGGCAATACACTTGCCCTAATGTACCCTTTGTCCAACATCTCCTTCAAATTCAATTTCAACTCTGCCAACTCTAGTGTACTCATCCTGTAATGTGCCTTTGATGTTTGACCTGCCCCTGGCATCAACTCAATAGAAAATTCTACTTCCCTGTGCGGTGGCAACTCTAAAATATTTTATTGAAACACATCCTGAAACTGTTGCAAAACTGGATACCTTCCTAAAACATCTACATCCTCAACCTCCTTACCTTTGTCACTAGAAATATGAACTACAAATAGTGCACACCCTATCCTATGACTACGCTTGACATGCATGGCTTCCACCATCCTAACTTATGTGACTTTCTTCTTTACATGTAAGACTCTTGGTTCCCCATTGTCATCCAAGCACTCAATATATTTTTCATAGAAATATACCTTCATCCTTTGATGATATAACCAATCCATACCCAATATCATATTGTATGAACCTAAAGGAAATATATTCAAGTGTGTTTTTGTAGGCATACCACTTAACTCGAATGCACAATATCTTACCCAGTGGTTGTTGGTGAGGTAAATCCCCTCTACGGACAGAGGCGATCCCACTAGCCCTAGAGTGGGTCTAGCCACAAACAAGATACGCTATAACATCGATTCCTAGTTAACGAATGGACGGAGATTCAATAGATAACTTACCAGAGGTCCTACGCTGTCGTTTTCGTTGGAAAGAGTGGCTGCCTCTTGCTCTTGGTTTGACAGATCACGATCCGCCCGCTTTCACGTTCGAATACCTGCACATACACAAGAAACAATGACGATATACAACATACTATTTCACATTCGTAACTATCAGGACTAAATCAATTGCATCAGTAAACATAACACAATGATGGAACCAATACCATAGTCAAGTATATTAATGAAAGAAAGGAAGAGCACAACCAAGCTTCGACGTTGCGGTCTCCTCCAACAGGGTTCCAACGGAGCGCATCTTACAAAGGCTCATCGGGAATTCAGACGAGGCTCTCTCTACGGAATTCTCCTTAGTTCTACCTTTTCAATAACGATTACTCAGCTATAGTATCTCTTCTCCAAGTTCAGCTTCTTGGCTATATGTTCAGCTAGATTTCATAAAGGGAGAAGGCCTATTTATATAGAGGGAGAGGGAAAGGTCAGGATCCCTATAATCATGTAAGGGAGACCTATCTTCAAGGAGTGTTCCATGGGAGGAGGAAACCACTACCTAAAGAGGGGAATCTGTGGCTCATCAAATTAACCACTTCCTATGACTCATCCCTGAGGTGGTTAAAGGAAACTTCCGCCTCTATTTTGTTACAAAACATTCCCAAAACAGTTGGCACAGGCACAATAAAGAGACAGAGAGCCAGTTGGCACCGGCTCTAGTATAAATCCTCCACACTGGCGCGAGGGATGAACTGGCTACCTGCGTCAAGGCCAAAACATAAGTTTTTGTGGGATTTTTGAGGAAATGTGCAATAGGAGAAATAATGTCCTTATGTAGAAGGATGTAAAGAAGGTGTTTGCAGAGTATTACATTGCTCACAGGTCACGGGAAGGACCCTCCAATATGTGGGGCGAGGGATTATAGGGACGGTGACAAAATGTTGTGTAACAGATACCCCCTAAAGCATGAGATCTGAGAGAGAGGGAGGGTTGAAATGCTTTATGAGAATGCGTTCAACCCAAACACTACTGTCAGAAAACCTACAAGTACGAATACAACTGATACATCTGATACATGACATGTGGCATGGGCACAGCCATCCATAATAGAGTACATAAATGATGAGATCCGACGTATGGACACAACTATCTAGCAGTAGGGATCAACAAACAGACTCAGGTATGATCACATCAATCCAATCAGAAGAGTCATATATAGTAATCCACAAAGAACCTGCAACCTGGATTTCAGCAGACAAAACCCAGGGTCTTGCGCTCTATCTCTACCCGAACAAAGTACAAATTCGAGCATGCGAATATGTGATCTGAAGTCGAACATGCAAGAAAATCGTCTAATTACCAGCCAATAATGAAATTCGTTAACATATGCGAGAGAAACCACCAATAATGACAATGGATCTCAAGGTACGAAAGGTACAATCCACAGAATGTGAACAGTGATCTGACGTCGAACACTCGCAAAGTTAGTCAATCGAAGGCCAATGATGTGGACCTTGCGTCGAATGTGAAGAACCTGCCATTGAAGCATGCAGGCTCCAAGGTACATGAAGGGAGTCTCTAGATCAACTTCCTAGATAATGAGCTAGAGTCGACAGGAAATGACCTAACTGAAAGTAGGCCATAATGTTTCCCATATCATCAATACGAGACAGAGGAATATGATGTTTGTGAATCAAGACCAACAGAGAATCAGAGGGAGGTTGAAAACTTCAGAGGCAAACTTCTCTTGAACATATCGGCGGCACGACACTGGATTTGGCAGTATTTGACATCAAGGGATTTTAGGTCATGGTGACGTGGCAAAGAGCATATGAGCGGTCAAAAGAGATTACCCAAACCCATGGAGGCAAAAAAATAACGAGATGAGATGTCCCCAACCCGACATGAATGCAGACAAGTGCCATGTTCAAGAGCGACATACTGCCAACACGACTATAATGTGGTTCCATTTTCCCCCACCATTTCTGGCAAGTACCCCAATTATTTTTGAAAACAAGCTTGAAGGGGATAGCATATGCTTGCGATGTAACTTTTTCCTTCGGACAAATCCAACCTAGTACATTTTACGAGCCCTAGGAAGGAGGAACTTGAGTAACGTCATGACGACGGAGTCTGATGTCATCATTTTTAATGAGTTTGAAAAAGGGAGAACTCGACCTCTTTTCATGTTTAGAGATTTTGAAAAGAAAGCGGAAAAGAAAACTCTAGCAGTCCCTTTTCGTAGGTAGTCTCACAGATCCGAAAAGGTAGAAAACTGTGTCTGAGAGAACCTCTTAGTCACAATAGGCTAAGGTATTCCTTTTTCGTAAATAATCTAGCCCAACCCAAAAAAGGCGTAAACATATACTGGGTAGATATCGTTTCGCAACTAATTTAACGAGTTCAAAACGACAAGAGTCTCGACAATATTTTCAATTTTCAAGAGTCGGAAAAGAGCTGAAATATGACTCCTCCTAGAGGAACGAGTGGTATTAAGGGTAGCTACTAGTTCCAGTAATGGTGGAACTGCTCAGAACAAGTAAAGGTTAAGAGGCTGGCTAACAAGACCACTCATCGCAGCGGTTCCTCAAGAACGGGTAAAACAACCAAGTGAAGGCATATGATCGGACAAGAAGATAGTGACGGTGGAATGAGAAAACCAAGGTTCATCTGGAAAAACAGGCTAATAAGATGGAAATCACAAGAGGTAAAATGAAAATCATTTCATTTTTACGCAAGCTTGAAAACATGGAAAACTATGCTTGAAGTTGGTTTCATTTTTACACAAGCTTGAAACAAAGATAAACTATGCTTGAAACTGGTTCCATTTTTACACAAGCTTGAAATGAAAACAAACTATGCTTGAAAAAGTAAGCATGCCCCCAGCATGGTGACTCAATTTGAGGTGTACATGCCCCCCAAGCTTCAATCCATATGAAAGGCAGATGGAGTGAAGGTTTAAATTACGAGATCAAGAGAAAGACTCGACTGGGTTTTTACAAGATCGGACCAAAGACTCAAAATGAATAGGAACGTGTTTCATTGTTTTAACGAGGTTGAAACATTAAAAGAACTATCCTCTTGAGCTAATTCATTTTTTAACGAGGTTGACATAGAAGACAAACTATCCTCGAAAGAGCATGTTTCATTTTTTAAGGAGCTTGACACAAGAAAACGAATTGTGCTCCCAGGACCTTTCATTACGACGAATAAGAGGTCATGGATTTCAAGATGTTCACCTCTAATGAGAGAACAACATCTTGAAAATAAGGACCCAATGCCCCCATCACATGATGCACAATGGCACCATCACTGACTACGGGTACAGGACAGGTAGCCACATAATTAACCCGTGGCAACAAGAAAACCGGCGGATAAAGACCTGGAAGGGACGATGGTGGACCAGATGTCATGTCAGGACTAATGAATGAAAGTTGATCAATGGTCACGATCCGACCTTTGTGTGGAAAATAGATCACATGAAAGAGGGAAGATACAACTGCCCCCATGACATAAATATAGTCGTGCCCCAAGAGTAAATTGAAATCTAAGGGGCCTGGAACAACCATCACGTCTATATGGACGGTTTTCCTTCCCAAAGTAATGGGAAACTTTGGAAGGATTCCTAATGGTTGACTGGTTCCTCTGTTAAAAGCCAACAGATTCTAGGTAACAGGCATAAGCGGTGGAGAACCAAAAGCTTTCCAAGTAGTTGAAGACAGAATACTAACAAACACACCTTCATCTATAATAGTGTTGGGTACGACCAGATCAAAGGTTTGTACTGTTATCTCAAAAGGAACATAATATGGAAGGCGGTATCCGGTGAATCGATTCCAATCAAAGGAAGCGACCAAACTACTTGGAGGGGATACCATCGAACTGAGATGGTTGTCCCCCGGTGTTACCAGAGCAAGAGGAGGACTTTCCTGGACTTCTATCATGGGAGTAGGAGGAGAAAATTCTTGAACTACAGGGACAGACGAATCTTTCTCCAAGTTCGAAGAATCTAATGAAACAAGAAGAACATGGGGGGAATGAGATCCACTCTCAATGGAAAAAACTTGATGGACCATAAGCGGAATCAAGTCGATCGATTCCATGTCCAATGGTTGGTTGGGAACAGATTCTTGAACTTGAATTTCTGGGGGAGCGGGATCGAGCAAGGATGACGCTTGACCGATTGTGGAATCAACAAGCGGAGGACTCGAAGAAATCTTCTGGTAACCAGTCGGAAGGCAAGGTGCAGAAACAGTGGATTTGTCCAACACTCTCTTGGCTTCATCCATGTATGGAAAAATATGAATGGGATGATTTCCTTCACACAACTTACAAGGATTGGTAATCGTACCCTGTTTCTTATGAGTCTTACCAGAGCTAGTCGAAGATATGTTACCAATATGACTTCCAAAAGTCAAAAGCAATGGCCGACGGTCGTCAGACCATGCGTCAAGTACCTTGGGAATGCCAGGGCAGTCTCGAAGCAGATGGTTACCTTTGCAGAGCATGCAAGGGAATTTTACTTTCCGTGGAAGCTTGGATGGTTCCGCAAGGGAAGGTTTCTTAAGTGCAATAACTGCAGTATTAGCCTCTCGCTTATCTGACTTCTTCTTCTTTGTCTTCTTCTTCTTCTTCTTAGCCACCTGGTTACTGGAATCCAGACTTTCACCAGGAAAAGTAGAAGAGGAGGACAAATAAATAGGTGAAGAAGGGGAGAGGTACACCTTAGAAGCAACATGATGTTGTTCTGGTGGAGGAGATGGATGTACGATGGACGGGACATGTTAGGGTCCCGTGATTTGGCTGATTGGCAAGCCAAATGACAGTGTAACATCAAACCAGTCTTTGGAGCCCAAGGACTTAGCCTTCCTGGACTCAGAGAGGGCTCTCTCTATTTGTGTAAGGGATATCTGTGTGTTTGCTTATTGTGTTCTGATTTTAGGATAGTTATGAAGTAGGTTTTTTGGTTTTGGTTTTTAGGTTGTGAGGGATGAAACTGATCAAAGATATAAGATAGGTAAAAAGATGTTAGATCAACTGGGCTATGGGGTCGAAAAGGTCAAGAAAGCTATTAGATGGTGATACAAGGCTGTTGAAGGGCCGATTTGATTCGAGGTAGAAAGGATCTTTGGGCAAAATGGAATAAAATGAACATCAAGTTTGGGAACAACAAAGGATTTCAAGCATAACTAGTTTAATAGCTGACATAAACATGGTAGGGAAAACCATTAATCATGAGAAATATAACTATAAGCTAATCAATACATAGAAATAAACATTCAAGCCATGCATAGAGATATATAGCTCTCTAACTTTTGGAAATGACTATCAGACTTTGGGGAAATACACTTAAGAGAGACAAACAACTCAAATCACTATGCCGGAACGCCTAAACACGGTACTTCAAGTTATTGGGCACTTTGAAAACAAGATTGCATAGTCTTAGGCAAAGGGCAAGATCGGAACAAGACCTCCTTGGTTCAAAAAATAACAATCTAATCAGTCAAAGAGAAATTTCATGGATGGAGCTATGGCTAGCCATGAGTAAGTAGGGCGTACCGTAAATCATACTTAGCATGCATAAAACCATGAATGAAATAAGCAACAATATCCTTAGGTTATTAAAGAGCATTCAAGAATTCTTTAATGTGACTAAGGAAGAAGAAAACATGGAAGCTATGAAGAAACAGGAAATTTGAGGTGCCTCCAAGGGCATGTCTCAAATTTGTTCTCTAATAATCTATAGCAAGCAAGAAACATGGATTCATGAATGAAAAACTAGAAAACAAAACAAAGAAAGAGACACTATACCATTCTACCAAGTCATGGAATCCAACAACAATCCTCTTTCATCATCCAAGAACATCCAAGAGACTATCCAAGAGCATAAGACAAGTATTTCTTCCAAAGCTTATATGACCATATATTGCTTCTATCATCAAGTTCAGCCTTGTTTACAATGAAAGCCTTTGGAATATATAGGCTCAAGTGAGGAAAACCTCTTAGTTCAATTTGCACTCTCATTGGCATATTCAAAATATCTAAACTTGTCCTTGAGGCTTTGCAAAGCCCAAGGCATAAAATATCTCATAAAATATTTAAAAAATGCTAAAAGAGGGAATTAAATTGACTTTTCATAACTTCTCATGTGCAAAAATAGCTAAACGCACATGAGGAAAAAGCAGTTTTTAAAGGTTCAAATTTTACAAAAATACTCAAAAATTACATCAGCAAAAGGTCCCTGACTTGCCGAAAACTTTTGGCAGCCTTCCCGATGTCAAAACGAGGCTCATGATAGCTCGTTGGAAAGCTATGAGTGTCTACTTACTGGAGAAACTATAATTTTCTCAATATAATGCCTGTAAGTACTCCAAAAACAGGCCTATGTGTAAAAAACCAAAAAATAAGGTTTGCTGATAGACCGGGCAGAGTGTAGAAAAAGAGGGCATTTTTCGCCATTTCAGGGGGGGAAAATGATCTTCGATTGTCATGAAAATCGCTGAGTGTGGGCTCCTAAAATTATGGCATCCAATGATACCATCCTCCTCCTTTGTTGATCCCCCAAACTGAAATGGCGAAGCTTATGAGTTTTGACCAAAAACCCAAAAATGCCAAAAAACCAAAATATGTCGAAAAAACGCCCAAAATTGGTGAGCATGACCCTCAAGGGTTCTTAGCAACATGTTGTGAAGCAGAAGCCAAAATCTGAAGTCCTGATGTGTCTTTTCTCACTTTCCGTGTCGGGCGCTTCCCTTTAGCCTCCTTGAGCTTTTCTTGAGTAGCCTTCAACTTGCGTCGGGCAAACTGATTTACCTTTTTGCAATGCCTCTTCATTCTCCTTTGAAGGTCTAAATCCCTGTTTGCCCTCTCCAAATTCTTCTCCAAATGGTCATTGAAACTCTCAAGCCACGCCTCCTTATTGTTCTCTATCTCCTGTTCAAACAATGCAGTGAGAGGGATAGATTGGAGAAGGGCATTTTCCTCTTCTTTTTGCTTTTCAAGGGCCTTTTTAAGCCCCATGGTTCTAGGCCTCTTTCTCTTAGGCTGATATTCATCTTCGCTTTCATCAAACTCGCCCATGAGTTCTTCCAACCTTTCTTGGGCTTTGGAGGCCTCCTTCTTGTACTTAGTCGCCCATGTCTCATAAACAGCCATATGGACACTCATTTGCCTATTTTGGATTTGCAGAAATTGATTGAAATTCCTTGCCCTATGAAGATCATCCTTCAATGCATCAATTTGGCCTTCCCTATGGATCAAAAGGTTTTCTAGAATCCAGGCCTCATTATCACTATCATCACTTTGGACTTGGATGATGTCGAATGCACTCTCATGTTCATGACTTCCTTCTACCTTGCCCTTCCCTTTGCTTTGGGTGGCTATTCTAGTGCTCTTCCTCCTAGGAAAATCAATGATAGGCCTTTTTGGCAATTTTCCTTTACTTCGGAGAGCCCTTGTCATATTTGAAGTGACCACTCTAGGCACTCTCTTCTTTGTTGTCCAAGGCTTGGCCTTTTTAGGAGAAGAGGGCATGACCCCTTTACCTTTGTCATCTTGCTTGTCATCCTTTTGAGTTTGATGTTCTTCTTTAGGAGGTTGTTCTTCTTCTTGAGGCTGCCCTTGCTCATCACTGTCATGCCCTTTTTCATCATCTTCATGCTGCTGCTCAGTCTCATAGGACTGTTGTGTGTCCTCTTTAGGCTACCCTTGCTCATCACTATCATGTTGTTGTTCAGCACTTTCTTCCTCTTTCCCTTGCTGTTGTTCATCACCACTGTGAGGTTGTTGTGTGTCATCATAAGGCTGTTGTTCAGCCTCATCATGAGTCTGTTGTTCACCCTCATCACATTCATGCTGCTGCCCTTCATCATCAGTTTGTTGTTCTTCATGTTGTTGCCCTTCATCCTCTTGTTGGTCACTTCCTTCTCCTTCTTCATGTTCCTTTTTTTGTTCTGTAGTAAACTTGAGCCTTTGAGGAGTAGGCCTACTAGAAGAAGGCGAGGGGCAATGAGTAGGAGATGTAGGGGATGTATGGACTGGAGGGACAGTGGAGAAATCCAGATGAGTGATGAAAACATCCCAAGAGACCTCTCTCTTTTCAAGCTGATGAAGAATGATGATTTTGATGAGAGAGTGATGGAAGAGACAGGCTATTTGCTGTGAACGAGGCCTCTTCTAGATAGTGGAGGCCATTTTCTCAATGCTCTTGCGTAAGAAGAAAGGAAGATTTAGCTGCTTGGTCCTTGTGAAATGCATCAGCAGTCGAATGTGATAAGCATAAATTCGGGAGAATCTTCCCTCACAAGTGAAGTACTTCATGATAATCTTCATGAGAGGGGCATAGCTGGCTAAAATATAGGAGAAAGGGGAAATAGAAGGACATGACTCTCTGTGCTCAGGCTTTAGGAAGGGCTTGTAATCATCTGAGTCCAAATGGCTTTTCTTAAACCATTTCTCGCCAATATAGGGAATTTTAGTGGCTTTGGAGATGGATCTTGGGGAGAAATTGAAGTCAAGGCCTGCCAATTGGAAATTCTTATCTTGAAACCTCAAAGTGCAAAGGTGTGTCAAAGGAGAAAAACTCTTCACCTCTTGCACCCTTTGGAAAAAATCTAAACATCCCACCTCATGGAAATTGAATAAGACTGAAGGGTGGGCATGCACTTCTTCAGTGGAAGTAGGCTCATAACTCTTGTGCAATCCACTCCTACTATCATGCCTGGGAGGCATCTTGCTCTAGATGCTCTCTGCAAAACCCAAAACTGCCTCAAAAAGGATTTCTTGAAATGTGTTCTCAAACAAAACTCTGCCCTCTCTGTCAATCACTGTTTGATCAAGGTAAATTTGGTTTCAAATGTTGTGTGAGATGCTTTCTTTGCTATTAGGTCTCTGCTCCTTCAAAACACTGTCTTTTCTTCCCTTTGTATGCCAAATAGCCAATCTTTATAATAAGCACATAGTCAACAAAAGATACACACAGTCAAAGGGTCATTGTGTTTGGGTGAGGTTACCAAGCTCTTTGTGTTTTGGTGTGAGCACAAGCAGCTTTGTAGCAGACAAACAGCAAGAATTCTTCACAATCAACACACCCTCCTCCCTTCATTGTCTTCTTGCACAGATTTTGACAAACACCTTTTAATGGTAATGACAACTTCACATACTAAAGCTTGTTATAAGGATAAAACATTGTTTTTTCGCCCTTGTTTACCACATAGAGGAGACCTTTGAAATGATCAAAACCCTTATACCATGATTATTGTTGTTTGGCCATAGGCCCACTTTTTCATTTGTTCAAAACCCTGTCTCTCCTTTTGGACACTGTCTTACACCTTTCAATACTGTTTGAGGGCAGTTTGTTAGGTTTTTGAAACATCAAAAGGAAACCACCATTTTTGCTACGTTCATTGCTGGGCAATCACAAACTACAGCAACTCTTGAGTTTTTAAAACAAAAGATCAAATCTCCCGAGCACTTTTTCTTCCACTATGTAGCTGAGAGAGTTTAACTTTGTTTTACCACAATAAGGTTAACTTCACAATTTTTTAACAAAGCCTTCAATAATGTGCATATTCTGATTTGCAAGTTTATGTTAATGCACTGTTTTGAGGGCAGATTTTAGGCCTTCAACATAAAAACAACCACTTCACTTTCAACTTCACTATAACAATATCTTTCAAACCCTTTCCCCCAACATACCTTGAAAATCGATAGCAGCTGTTTTTTGAGGGGTTCGAGCAGCTTTGAAAGCATTTGGAGGTGTTTTGATGGCTTCAACCATGCGCGGCACGTTTAGGATGGGAGAGCGTCACGCAAAAAGACTCTCGAGTCACCTGTTGGGCCGACCTGACCAGCGCCTACAGGCGCGCCGCGCAGTAGTGTAAGCCTTTGGAGAAATTCTGCTTGAGCGCGCCGCGCAATTCTACAAGCGTGCCGCGCGGTTAAAAACCCTTGGAAACTCTGCAATCTTGCTCGAAAACCTCTCCTTTGGGTAGAGTGGACAGCAAAGGAGTTCTTTGTGCTTTGGAAATGCAAAAATAGATATGCAACAGTCCTTAAACCTTTTTGAAAGTGAAAAATCCAAGCTCCCTTTCACACTTGTTTGGTGAAGGTTTTGGAAGAAAGGTTTGAAAATGCCATTTTTTAAACAAGACTTGAATCCCTTTTCTTTAAAACACAACCCGATACCTTTTTATTTGAAAAAATGTCATAGTGATGATGACCGCTTGTTTTATAAACCCGACCTCCTTTTGAGATAAAACAAGCCCTTTTAAGACTTAAAAAACTTTCACTGTTTCCTATTGGAGAGAAAACTATTTTCCCTTTTGATATCTGCAATGTGGGAGGAAATTTTGCTCTGAGCCATATGAAGGGCTGTTGATGTGTCTTTTGAGTGGCACTGCCTTTTTACTGGGGAATAAACTTAACTATAAATTCAATATCCCTTTTCCATCTCTTGCATTTGCATTGCTCATCTGCTGTCACTTGTGTTATTTGAGCTTTTCTTTGACTGTGGGTAAAAAACTCGTTGGACACTGTAAGTGCAAATCCTGTTTACATAAGGCCCTCAATCCCAAAAACATTAACTTATCTTCAGGTTTGCCAAAATGATCCAGTTTTCATTTTTAAGGAGATAAAACAAGGATGATGTTCTAGATTTGAAAATTGAACAAGGGAGAGCTGCCTTTTAGTTCTTCTGTGAAGGAGGTCTGCAAGAAGCCTGGGTTTTCATTTATTTCACCTCTTTTTGGAGAGCAGCCTCTTTAGATTCTTTGCCATATGCCATGATTTCTTTTTATCTTCAAACCATGATGAGCTCCTTTACTTTGCTTACGAAGGAGGCCTTCTTTGACAGATGCCTGTTTCCTTTTGAACATGATGGAAGAGGTTACTTTGAGACCAAGACCCCTTTGAATCCTTCGGTTATCAGTTTAATAATATTTCTTCACTGATGATAAACCTATTAGTTTCACATTGTAACTCAATAATAGTGAACTCATGCAAATCATTTTTAAAACCCACTGCTTGGCCTTTGCCTTCAATCATCACTTTACTTCAGAAAACCTTAGTCACTGTCTCACTGCTCATCAAAAAATTTGTCTTACAGTCAGTTGCAACTCTTAAAATCAAACTTTGTCCATTTTCCCTCTGCTTATAGATGAAGGAGGCGCTCCTAACCCTCTGCTTGTGAAATGAAGGAGGTTCTTCAGTCTTCAAACCCTCTGCTTATAGATGAAGGAGGTTTTTCAGTCATGTCATATCATCAGCCCTTCGACAGTGTTATTTTTCTTTCACTATCCTTTCAGGCTTTGAATGTGATCGCAAGAGCTTAATGAAAAACTCTCTGCTCTTTGGCTACATCCCAAGCTCAATATCACATTGAGAAGCAGATGTCTTCTCATGTGGAGCCAAATATTGTCTTCTGAGATGTTGGTGTGCCTCTGTCCTTGAAAGATCCATTAAAACACTGTAAAAACACCTAGAATCAGTTTGACTTATGGTCCATGTATTGCTAAGACTTGAGGGTGTATTAGTGGCACGACCTAGGGCTGTAACCAACTTTATTTGTAGAATGGGAAGGTCTGTTATGACTGGTCTATAGCAGATGGAGCTTCTTTGTCTTTTAGGATAGTTTTCCAAGGGAGAAATGCATAAAGCGCCACTTCCTAACTTAGGGGAGACTTTTTGGACAGATTTGGATTGTTTCTTTAGAGCCTATGGGTAGACTAGTATGGCTGAGGCTAGGTAGGATTTGATAATGAGGTTTCAACTCGTCATGGGCGGGCTGAAAGGTAAGAGGGCAGAAAAATTTTATGGGTGTTTTTCAGCTGGCAAATTTGACAAATTTTTAGATCAGCTGCTAGAAAACTTGGCTGTTACAACTAGTCATCACCAACAAGTGAAAAATATTGATGAATAACAGGACACTCGAGACCACCAAGGTTGAAAATAACCATACAGGCAACCCAACAGTTAACCCAATCAGGGACAACGTTGCCATATAAGCAGCACCAACATTCCCAAAAGCAGGAAAAGGACCAGGATTCCCTTCGAAAGGGATTCCTGGGTTAGTGAACTCCTGAAACGTTGCCATTAGAAACAACTTTAAAGCAACACCCTAAGGAAACTAACTTTAACCAGGAATATTTTGTGGGCAGTTAATTTGTAAGACACTGAAACAAAACTCTGTCGTTTCATATTTTAAGAGTCGAGAAATAGGCAAAAGGTGTCTATCACTTTCAGGTTGAAACGAGCATGAAAGGAAAAGTGCTCGATGATCTTTTCAAATTTATGGAGTCAGTAAAGATCGAAAATGACTTCTCAGGTAGTCTAGGTAAAAGGGTGTACCAGGTTTCCATGAACTTCCATATACACCTTGGTAATCAAATGAAAGAAGAATGGACCAAGGACTTAACGTATGTGTAGGTTGTCTCCCTAAATGTTGTGTTTAGTGTATCACAGTTACAAGGCCGTAGACTCGGCTTCCTACAGATAAAAGGATTGCAACCTAGAGGGGTCTCCCTTGATATACTCAATGGTACGGGGAGTGCAAGTCCGTACTAGTGCTGTCTAAATCCAGATGGCTAGCGACAGCTGCTAGGTTTGAAGATGCCGGAACACGTCTCTAACTTAGACCACTAAATGCTTCGTTAAGTTTCAATGTTGCCTTAGGTTAATTGAATAAATTTTAAGTTGATCTTGTATTTATGTTTCAATTCCAAGGTCTTACCAAATGTTGGATCTCACAAATCCCTAGATACAAGCTACATGCCATAAAATACCATTTCGTTCGATGAAAAGCTATCTAAGAGAAAGTTTAGGAGTTTTCAAGCGATAGCAAATAATGGGAACACACAGAAGCATCCACTACAGAATCTGATGCAAGCTAATGAAAACGAGAAATATTTCCTAGAATGCTCAATTCTAGTTATGCGAAATATTTTTCAACTCCACAATGCAAACAAGAATGCAAGCACACAATATTTTTTTATTTTTTTTTCAATGTAATAGAGCAAACAGTGCACTAAATGACATGAAAAATGAATCTTCACACTAGTTAGAGAATGTTAATGCGAGAGTCGAAACGAAACAATTCAATCAACTCAAACCAAACAAAACAGAAACTCAAACCAATGTTGCAATCTCTAAAATCGAAGAAATATGTCGGAAGAGACCCATACAAGCAATGTGAGCTATGCTTGGAGTGACAAGAAGCAAAAATGAATGAAAGAGGCAAGACTCACTCAAGACTCATCCCCCCAAATTCAATCACTCAAAACGGATCAAGAGAGCTTAATGCAATCAAAAAAGGAACGAAGGTGGTTGTGAAACAAAAGACTGAAGCTCCTATAGGAGGCTCAGCATACCAAAGCACTAGAAAACCCTAAGGCCATGATGCTGGCAAGAAATGGACAAACAACTGAAAGAAGGAGGCTGTTCATAGTCACAAACAATCCCAAAGTACTCAAAACAAGTCAAGAAAACACCCAGAAACACAAGTACGGACCAAAAACTCCAAAACAGGGCAAACCATAATACCTACAGGAAATGACGCGACTGTCTGGCTATAATCAGTGCCAGTGGGCACGACTGTCAGACTGAAAACCACGCCAATCAAGCCAACCCTAGTAAAAGGAAAATCTTGGAAAAACAGAGGTCAGATCTGATCCTCTGGGGCTGAACAGGGGTCTAGACTCAGCAAGAATAATAAAAAAATCCAAGCTAAGTTGAAAAAACCAAGAAGAATACCTAATTGATGAAAGACAAACTCACATTTATTCCCCAACAAATTCGCCAATTTGTTGGTGAGGTAAATCCCCTCTGCGGACAAAGGCGATCCCACTAGCCCTAGAGTGGGTCTAGCCACAAACAAGACATGCTATAACATTGATTCCTAGTTAACGAATGGACGGAGATTCGATAGATAACTTACCGGAGGTCCTACACTGTCGTTGTCATTGGAAAGAGTGGCTGCCTCTCACTCCTGGTTTGAGAGATCACGATCCGCTCGCTTTCATGTTCGGATACCTGCACATACACAAGAAACAACGATTATATACAACATACTATTTCACATTCGTAACTATCAGTCAGTCAAAGAAGACTAAATCAATTGCATCAGTAAACATAACACAATGATGGAACCAATACCATAGTCGAGTATATCAATGAAAGAAAGGAAGAGTACAACCAAGCTTCGACGTTGCGGTCTCCTCCAACAGGGTTCCATCGGAGCACGTCTCACAAAGGCTCATCGGGAATTTGGACAGGGCTCTCTCTACAGAATTCTCCTTGGTTCTACCTTCTCAATAGCGATTACTCAACTATAGTATCTCTTCTCTAAGTTCAGCTTCTTGGCTATATGTTCAACTAGCTTTCATAAATGGAGAAGGCCTGTTTATATAAAGGGAGAGGGAGAGGTTAGGGTCCCTATAATCATGGAATGAAGACCTATCTTCAAGGAGTTTTCCATGGGAGGAGGAAACCACTACCTAAAGAGGGGAATCCGTGGCTCATCAGATTAACCACTTCCTTTGACTCATCCCTGAGGTGATTAAAGGAAACTTTTGCCTCTATTTTGTTACAAAACATTCCAAAAACAGCTGGCGTGACCACAAGAAAGAGACAGAGCGCCAGCTAGCATGGACACTAGTGTAAATCCTCCACACTGGCACGAGGGATGAACTGGCTACCCGCACCAAGGCCAAAACATAGGTTTTTGTGGGATTTTTGAGGAAATGTGCAACAGGAGAAATAATTTCCTTATGCAAAAGGATGCAAAGAAGGTTTTTGTAGAGTATGACATTGCTCACAGGTCACGGGAAAGACCCTCCAATATGTGGGGTGAGGGATTGCAAGGATGGTGACAAAATGATGTGTAACAGTGGTGAACTCTTTTCTTCATACATGTGGCTAACTACACTAACCAAGATTCTACATGAATTTCCTTACTCAAACCACATTTATCCACCAGGTCATGATTAATATAACTATAGTTAGATCTAGGGTCAATCAAAATAGAAACAACTTGATTACAAAGCTTACCATCCATCTGAATGATAGAAGTGTGATGATCCTCCTACATGTTATCCACCATTGCATAAATCTGAGGAATGTTATGCCCAACATCTCCCACTATTTGTGCCTCATGCACACTGTAGATCTGTGGCCTGCCACCCTGATGTTGTGAACAATCTATCCTATGATGATCTCCACCACAAGTCCAACTCCTCACTGGCTCCCTATTATCATTCTTATTATGATCCTCTTACCAAAATCCTTGTCCTCTGCCAGATGTATTTAACTTCTTAGGTGGGGAAACATTCTCCTTGTTACTTGCATCTTGTAACCTTGCTTTCTTCTTGACCCATTTTCCTTTATTCTTATAATTACCTCTCCAATCTGGCTTGGTTTCTGATCTGCGCTTTGATTACTCATAGCAATGCTTGACTAATGATGTAGGTTCATCGAACTCAATCCTATCTCTGAATGAAAATGAAAACCCACTAATAAATATCTGAATCTCGACCTTCTTCTTCTTGAGGTAAGGCACATACCTCAGTAACTCCAAGAACCTGCTAGTGTAATCCTAATCTGTCATGGAACCCATATTTAGCTCATAAAAATCCTTTGCCCCGTCATCGTAGTATCTCTATGATAGATACTTATTCTATAATATCCTTTCGAACTCACTCCAAGTCAACTCCTCCTGAGAAATATCTCTTACGTTCTTCACATCTTCCCACTAAATTTTTTCTCTACCTCTGAGGCTGAATGTAGCTATCTTGGCTTTCATATTTTTTGAGTAATCATGAAATCTGAAAAAAAATTCTTCATGCCAAGAAACCATGTCTCTGCATCCTATGGTTTCTTCATCTCTCCGTCAAATGTAGGTGGTTTTTCCTTTTTAAACTCTTCCAACAAATAGCCTCTGTAAGGATGATACCGATGACTATCATGATGCCTATCTAAACAAAAATAGGAAGATACTTGTGTCTATCACCTCTCCGATCTAGAGTGTCCAACAATCTGCCATCTTTAAACATGTCATCCCTATCTGACCTGTCACCACTGAAAGACCTACTGCCATATGCTCCATCAGTCCCATCCTCCTTCCCATAGATGATCTTTAGTGGCCCCTATTTCTGCAACTCTGACAAAATTTGAAGGATGGTTGCATTAACCTCTATTTGCTTTTCTTGTACATGTATGAGTTTATCATTGTCTTCCTTGCAACTCCTTATTTCCTCCTCTAGGCTTCTAAGTGTATCTTCCAAATCAGGTGAATGTCCAACACCATGTTGTTCATATGACTCATAGGGAGAATCTCTGTAGTCTACCATTCTACTATTCATCTATGATTTATTCCTGCAATGTACAATATGTCAAATAAACCAATTCATAAATAAACCAACATACCTTAGTGTTATTTGGGGAGGATACATCCTGCAATATCAACCAATCAATGAAATACATGTATACACATAATCATATCAACATATAAACTTGTAACACGTGGTATATTAGTGCATAAAAATCACTCTAGTTGGAGTGCAGTCATGGATGCATAACCATACCAATGCAACTTGACCACACCATCATAAGCACATACCATACACAAGCATCAGTGACATGTAACCAAGCGTGAATGACCCATGCATGTTCAACATGTAACATCACACAAGCAAGCATACATGGTCACTACACAAGCATGGCCAATATGTGACCTAGCATACACAAGCAATGCATATACAACATGTAACAATAGGTAAGCTAATGTGCATGCACAATACACAAACATGAATAACACATAATCAATCATACATAGATGACCACATGTTAAAAACAAAACCATTAGTCCATCCATGGTGACACCACTGATACCACGGCTAACACAACATGGATGCGAAAAACACATAAATGATAGGTATGAGAAACACATAAGCAATCAACAAAAGCATGACCAACACACTACCCATCCCATCCGAGAGTTGAACCATGATCTAATACCACTCTATAACACCCTCTTCCCACATATACCCAAATAACCAACCAACCGGGGTAAACATGCGACAAGAGGCTACTAATATGAGATTCAACCTCCTATATGACTTTGCAAAAGTGCAATTGACGGAAACATGAAAAACAAACCTTACATTTCATCATTGACATCCTCAGGAGGTAACCCAACCTTCCAAGTCCACATTCCCTAAGGGGGAACTGATTTTTGACCTATTTGAGGCTTAGCTGTGGACACGTAAGGGCAAGGGAGAAATTATATACCCTTATCCATGGGCTTTCCTTGTCAAGGCCTTGGTTATGGCCCCAAAATTTCAATATTGTGCCTACAACTCTGGGATTTGTGCCACATTTTCATCTCCTGAGCCTAGGTCACTGCCCAGAACTTCTTGTAACTTCACCAGAGGGTGAATAACACTAAAAAAAATACATGGAAGCAATCGCATCATCAGGAACTAATCCACCCCACCATGTCATGATAGGAATTTCGTCAAACATGTCATAAACATTACATCTATAGGTATAAACAACAAATTTAAACATGCGGTTCTTTTACAACTCTGAGAATAGCTAAGAATCAATGCTCCCCTACATCATAAACTACAATAAAGTCCATTTGACCATAGATACATCGTGTATTGATTTCCAGACAAATATGTAGATAGAGCCATGCATTATCACTAATCAAAGAAATGATTATAACTAACATATAAACAACATAAATAATTGATATAAAAACAAATAAATCCATAAATAAATAAATACATTTGCATACCGAATACCATAGGAATGAGCTCTTCATTATTGAATGTAAAAACCAACCGGAGATGGGACTTCCACATTCCAACCGACCATAAATTGGTTGAGCCAAGTCTCACTTCAGCTAATCACCCCCATGCCATATTCCAAGCATGAATGTGGGACTTTATAAAACACATTAATCAGCAACAAACCAAGTCTCCAAAGACCGAACTGTCTCAAACCCAAAACCAATGATTCCACCTCACGGTAGGACATCACTAACCATCACAAATCGGTCTCCACCCAAGCTGCTCCAGAGCTCCAGAGTGTTTGCTCCAACCAAGGCTCCAAGAATAGTGACTCAACCCCAACTATTCTTGGGCTCCAGAGCGTTTTTCCAACCAAGGATCCAGGACTAGTAACTCAACCCACTTAGGGCTCCAGGGCATTTGTCCAACAAGGCTCCAAGAACTAATAACTCAACCCAATCGCTAAAGGAGACATGAGAACCAACTAGAAAAAAATAAATGGAAATAAACCCACAATACCATGGTTGTCCAGGAAATGGCAAGCTAGGAAATCCACATGCATACACAATGCATGCCAAAAATAGTGAGGAAAACATACATGCAACTCAGTACCTACAATAAAATCTTGTTGTAGTTGTTGATACCAATGTCCACCTATGCTTTCATGCTCTTCCATTGCCTGCTTGCTCCAAATCACCAAGTATCCACACTCTCCAAGAGTGCTCCAAGAAAAATCTAAGTATCCAAGATTATGAGAGATAGAGAGAGAGAGAGAAATAATGAGAGAGCTCCAAAATACATTGAAAAAAGGTACAAACTGATCCTTAGAATCCTATTTATAGAAGAGGCCTCTAGTTTATTCATTTTCCATTATTTTCCTTCAATTTCCTCCTCACATGCAACCTGTGACCTTTCATCTCCATTTTCTCCTAATTTCCATTATTTTCATAAATAAATGTGCCAAAAATACTTTTTGCCTCTTTAATGCCTTAACCATAGCCTTTCCAATTTCCTTAGCCATAATAAACCATGTGAACACCTGCACTAGGATTTTTTTCCCAACATTCAACTTGAAATATGTGTCCCATTAACTGTGGTTATTATTTTAACTTTATTACATGGAATTTTCATGAGGGTACTTACACCAACCATGACGTGGAATCACATGTTGAGAGGGTTGAGGTGGTTTGGCCTCTAAAAGCCCTAGTTTGGTTTATTCAATGAGATCCCACATTTATGCTTGGAATATGGCGAGGGGGTGATTGGTTGAAAGAGAGATTTGGTTCAACCAAATATTTGGCAGGGTGGTACATGGAAGTACCTGACTTGGTTGGTATTTTCATATGTTAATAAGAACAATTTTTCTATTATTATTCATGTATATTTGTATCGACTATTTCGGTGACATTATGGTTGATTTGATATGGTTTCTATGTTGGTTATTTGTGAGTTATATGTTGTGTTATCACATTTTTGAGTCTATAATTTGTTAATTGACAATAGGAGTGTCAGCACAAATTTTCAATAAAGGTTTAAAACGCTAACAACAAGAGTGCCAGGGTTACTGAAGTTTTGAAAATTAAAAAAAATGTGTTTAAAATGACAGTTTCAGTGTAACTGAAGTTCTGAAAATTAAAAAAATGCGCTGACAACTGGAGTGTCAGTGTTATCGTGTGTTTGAAAGAAAAAATGAAAGGCAATTGCGTTGACAACCAAAGTAGCAACACATTTTTGTAAAAATGGTCTGTTTAAAACTCTACTTTTTCCTATACAACACAGTAATTTTGGGCACACTTTTCAAAAAAATGATAACGAATTTTTCAAAACCCAAATAATTTTTTTTTCGTAATGGACCCATTTAAAAAAACCTCTCTCGGTTTTCTAACAACTGTCACGCTTTTGGAATTTCAAAGGGATCACTCGGCCCTATTTTTCAGGAATTTGTGAGAAAAAAATCTCAAAGACAATTGTTGGCTTGGATGCCACCTCATCAAATTCGACTTGGTGATCCTTATCTCCATCCATGACTCCAAAAACAACATGATATTTAGATGCAGATATGATTGGAAGATTTTATATGCATGTATTTGAGATGTACACTGTCATTTTTAGACTTTGTAATTAAAGCTTTGCTCGAAAGTTGTTTTTAGTTAGTTTGTCTTTTTTATAAAAACAATTTCTAAAGAATGAGAAAGAGTTGGAAATTTTGGCAAAACCTTAGTATATTTTGTATACATTTTGACATTAATATAAGATATTGTAAGCAATGTTACTTATTCATATTTACAAAGATTCTTTTGTGATGAGTTTCTTGTCACTCTTCTAGTGCATGTTATTTTCTTTATTCCATAATTCGATCCATATGTCTTCTACGTTTTGGAAATTAAGTTATTAACTTTGAATTTTGCTTATCATCTCGGGTTTACCATTTCCAAAGTGTTATATGTTTTTCAACTTGAATATATTTTACAAAATTCACTAGTTTCTCTTATATTCATTTCTAGATGCTTCTATCATACTAAATAAGAAATTGTCTAAGAGATTTGTTGCTACCTTGCCTCTATATTTTTTTCATATAGCCTGTTGCAGTAACTTGATGTCAAATAGACTCCATGCCCATTGGTTTTTCCTACTCTTTCTAAACCAATTTTTTTTAAATCTGATCAGATCTAGTCAATGTGCTAAATACATAACCAGTCATATTTAATTGAGTTATAGAAGGTACTGCCCTTCAGATTGAAAGGGATGGAATTCAATTCAAGAGATTGGTTAGAGGTTACCTTATATTTTTTCTCACAACGAGGGTTTTCTCTAGGTGATAACATGTTGGTTATGTGATGTATATTACTTACAGATATTGACATGTTTTGATGAATGTATGAATGGTTGATGAATGCATGGACTAGGAAATGTTACTATATCTATAACGAGAGGGAATTATACCTTCTTGGTGATTCTCAGATAAGTTTCAAACTCCTATGATCAGATACGCATTCATGACCTATAGATTACATGTTCGCCATATGTTTATCGAAATGAATCTCATGATTAGGCCCGGTTAGATCAAGTTCTTGTTCAAGTTTTGAACGTTTAGCTTTATTTTCATCTTTATCATGATTTTGAGAAGTATCGGGAAGTTTTGGGCAGTGGTTTGGTGGATGACCTAGAATTGTGGCTCAGATCTCGGGACCGCACGATTTAGAAAATTTAGGTCGTAATCGCACTCAGGCAGTGTTGTGCATGCGGTTGAAGGCCTTAAACCACACTCAGGCCTTGTCATGCATGCAGTTGGGAGCCTAAGTCAGGGAAAATGAGCCCCAACTTAGGGTTTGGTCATTTGGGGTGGTTCTTTGGCCCTTAAGTGTCCTGTATCTGTAAGGGGTGTTGTGAGTTGTCAATTTGTGGCCAGTTTGTAGGCCTCACTTCCTTAACTAGAGCTTGTAGGTCGGGTCATGTTATAGTAACTCTTAATCTCATGTTTACCCTAGAAGGCCGATGAAATTGGGTAAATATGGGAGGGTGGGTTACAGGGTGGTATCAGAGCTCATAGGTTCAAACACTTGGACAAGATGGGAGGAATGTGTTTGTCATGCATGCATGTCAGTTGTCTATGTGTTGTTATGCAAAATGCATTGTGATAGTCATTGTTACATTCGTGTCACCATGTAGAGGTTGATGATGTTGATGTTGAGATGATTTATATGTTGATTTCATTATATATACATATTTTGTGCTAATACAGATTGATTTTGCAGACGAGATAGCCTACATTGAAATTCACAGAGATATGTTTCATCGTGTTTATATTTGGTTTATCTCACATGGTATGTTTGCATAAATAAGAAGATCAAGATGATTAGCAAAATCGTGTGTTAGTGCAAGGAGTGAGCCTTACACATCATAGTTCATTTCAAATTTTAAAGGGGTTGTTTGAGTGGTGGGATGTTTCTCAAATATTTTGAAATGATTTTATGTTCTTTAAGGCTTTCATGCATTTGGCAAGTTGTGGAAAGTATAAATTGTGTGGCTAAAAGGTGTAGAAATTATATAACTTATGTGTTATATGTCCAATATTTTCCTGATCTCACACTATTTTAACTTCATGCAAAATACAGACTCTATTCCACCATTGATCATTTGCAGAAATTAAATCAAGATTGCAATGCACACATGAAACAATAAAAATTCACACACATTAACACAGTTGTTTAACAGGAAATCCTGAAGCTAAAAACCCCAACTATCTGTATATAAAATATGTCAGAGAGATCATGTAACAATCCTCATACAAAGCTGATCATATCAAGCTCTCAGTACAATACAATCGCTACACACTAATCAAGCCCGATATTGCAAATCCATGCACCGATCTTTGCCACCTGCTAGCCTACCTCTGCTGCACAATCCCTGCTGAAGAATGGCTCTGAATGAACTCAAATTGCTCCAGCCTTGCTCATGCAATCCTCATTGGCATCTCCACTGAGTGTTGGATGCAATAAATGCATCACTATAGTCACAACTCGATCCAGGTGGATATTGGTGGCCACCCGCCTATTCCACTTGGGCCCCCACCATTGTCTCTTTCAATTTTTCAGTTTCGGCATAATTTACTATTTTTAGCAGTTTTTCGGGTCCTGAACTTTCGGAGCTGTTTTGAGGCCCTAAACTATGTTTTTTGGGCATCGCGCCTCCAGCGAAAATCATTCCATTCTGGAATGATATTCATGGCGAAAGTTGTAGTCCTCGGATAGAGCTTTCTAATGATGTATCATGTGCATCAAACGGAGATAGTATGCCAAAGTTACGTCCCTGGGAAGTTGAAACACCAATTTACCCAAACGGGGCCCATAGTTTTGGCGCTTCATCTCCTAGGGTTAGGTTTTTGGATGTTTAGGATTCTCCATTGTTTCTAAATAATAAATAGGCCCTCGAGCCTCATTGTAACTCAGTTCAGAGGCCTGTAGCCGCCACATCTCTTCTCAGAGATAGCTACCAGTGCCCTAGCTAGTTTTATTTCCATTCTGTCTGTAAGCAAATTTCGGTTCTTTGATATTAATGAAATGAAGTGTTATTTCCGCTGCATCTCTGTATTTATGTTTATATGTTTATTCTATTGCGTTCCTGCATAAATCCGGATCAGTGGTATCAGAGCGGTCTACTTTTTCTCGATCCTTCTTTGCATGTCCCCAACGAGGTCGGGGTATAAGGAGCTAGGGCTCGATCTGGTGGAACCTTTGCAAGATCAGCCTCACAAACCTCGACGGACGCCCATGGGGGACGAAAAGAAAGATGAGGGAGCAGGAGATCCTATCAAAATATTGCTCGAGGAGGCCCTCGAAAAACAAAGGAACGTGATGATGGATAACTTTGTTCAGATCCTTCAACGGCTGCCCACCGGCGGCGCATCTGCATCCAGCAGCCACTCTGGAGGTGCGACTCCTTTTAAGGTACAAGTAAATTTTGACATTCCCATATTTGAGGGTCAAATAGACGCGGATGCCGTAGATAGATGGTTGAATCTATTAGAAGGATATTTCTCTGTTCATGACTTTTCAGACCGGGAGAAGATTATTTTTGCACTCCTCAAAGCTACCCCCCATGTTAAGGACTGGTGGGAAACCTACTATGAGAACAAGGACCAGATAGAACCCTCTATGTTCTCGGTCGTACCAACTTGGAATTATTTCCGAGACGCTTTCAAGGAACATTACTATCCCATGGGGAGCTATGAGGACAATTACATACAATGGACCACGCTGCGACAACAAAGGGATCAAGATGTGCATGAGCTGACGAATCTGTTCCATACCCTGCGCACAAAGCTGGGTATCAAAGATTCAGAGAAACATTTGGTGCTAAAGTATCGAGGAAATTTGTCTGCACAGATACATTCAGGAGGAAATGGAGTTCCTCGACATCTCCTCGCTTGGTACGGCATACCGGTATGCTGCCAAGATTGAGCAGAAATTCAAACAAAAGAAGCGAGACTTTGGATCTGCGAATCAAAAGCGAGGGAAAGGTGCTTCCAAACCACAGAACAAAGGACAGAGCCAAGGCATGGCGGCTAAAGACAACCCGTCAAAGCCACAAGAAAAGAACAACACCGCAAAGCCAAAGAAGGACACGGGAAAGTGGTGTGAGTTCCACAAGAGCTCCACTCACAACACAAGTGAGTGTCGGGCCAAGCAGTCGCTAGTGGCCGAGATGAGGGCTTCTGAGTCAGATGCATGCTCCGAATCCGAATCAGAACCTGAAAAGGGGAATGAAAAAGGGAAACAGATTATTGATGCGGAGCCCAACGCCACTGTTGCCACTACAAAGGTCCAGAAGGAGGAACCGGAAGATCCAGAGGAGGAGGAACGTCTCTTCCACTCCGAGATGTGGGTAAAGGGCTCCCCTGTACAGTTCATTGTCGACAATGGGAGCCAAAAGAACCTCATTTCAGCAGACGCCGTGAAGCGGTTGGGCTTGCCGACCACAGCTCACCCACATCCATACACCATCGGTTGGCTTCACCAAGGATGAGATCTCTATGTCATCCAGCAGTGCTGCCTTCCCTATAGTATCAAGCCCTTCACGGATGAGGTATTATGTGATGTTTCTCATATTGATGTTTCTGATGTATTATTAGGACAACCATACTTGTGGAAGCGCCATGCTGTGCATGAGTCTCGACCTCGTGTTGTCATTGTTACTTTGGGAAATAAGTTGTACAGGATACCAGAGGTACCACCTCCTGCGGCTATCTCTTTGGTTACTGCAAAACAATGCAGTAAGCTCATTTCCCAAACCAGGAAATTCGTTTTCCTGATGATCCGCCCCCAGGGCAAGAAGAATACCATGGCCACGACCTCCAGACAGGGCTCCTTTGCACGACAACAACAAATGGATAAGGTTGTGGAGGAGTATGGGGACATCTTCACCTCACCCACAGGGGTTCCTCTGCACTGTCAGGTCAAGCACCCGATTGATCTGACCCCAGGTGCGCCGCTACCCAATGGACCGATCTATCGGCACTCTGTTCTGGAGAATGATGAAATCAAGAGACAGATTCAGGAGCTGTTGCAGAAAGGTCACATCAGACCAAGTTCATCGCCCTGTGGGAGCCCGATCGTGTTGGTACAGAAGAAGGATGGGACGTGGAGACTATGTATTGACTATCGGGCGCTGAACAAGATCACTGTCCGGAATAGGTACCCAATCCCACGGATTGATGACCTTTTGGACCAACTCAAAGGTGCAAAATATTTCAGCAAGATCGACCTGAAGTCTGGGTATCACCAGGTACCAATTGAACCCTCTGATGTGTGGAAGACTGCCTTCAAAGCCAAGGAAGGCCTTTTCGAATGGCTGGTCATGCCTTTCGGGTTGACGAATGCTCCCGCAACCTTCATGAGGATGATGGACGACATCTTGCGGCCATTCACCAGCTCATTTGTAGTGGTGTACTTGGATGACATTCTGATCTTCAGCCAGACTTGGGAAGAGCACCTTCACCACATCCGACAAGTCCTCCAAACACTGCGGTAACACAAGTTGTGTGCCAATTTGGAGAAGTGCACTTTTGGCATGACCCAGGTTCAATATCTGGGATACATTATTGATGAAAGGGGGGTGCATGTGGATCCGGCCAAGATCCAAGTCATTCGGGATTGGCCAGCCCCGACTACTATAACAGAGCTTCGCAGCTTTCTGGGTCTTGCTAATTTCTACCGTAGATTCGTGCTGGGATTCTCTCATATCACTTGGCCCTTGAGTCAAGTCACCAAAGGAGGAGCGAGAGCAAAATTGTTTTGGTCGGAACCTCAACAGAAGGCGTTCAAAGAATTGAAAAATCGCCTCTGTTCTGCCCCAGTGCTCACCTTACCAGACTTGCAGCAGCCATTTGAGATCGAGACAGATGCCTCTGACTATGCTATTGGGGCAGTTATTACTCAACAGGGACATCCGGTGGCATATCACAGTGAGACATTGTCTGAGACAGTTCGCAAGTATCCCACCTATGACAAAGAAATGTATTCCATTGTGCAAGCCTGTCGACAATGGAAGCATTACATTTTGGGGAAGGAAACAATCATCCACACAGACCACCGGCCCCTGCAGTTCATACAGACACAAGGGAAGTTGCAGAATGATCGCCATGAGAAGTGGTCCACATATCTGCAACAGTTTCATTTGAACATCAAGTACAAGAAGGGTAGCACCAATAATGTTGCAGACTGCCTCAGCCGACCACCGATCGTGGCGCTCACCACGGTGCTCAACTCTTGTGGGCACGAGACTTCTGATTGGCCGCTTCTCTATGAGAGTGACCCAGAATTCGGCCACACTTACAAGGCACTCTTGGGGGGCACGCAAGTTCCAAATTTTCACCTCCAAGATGCACTTTTGTGTCACCTGGGACACCTTTGTGTTCCTTCAAGCGAGCGTGCCAAGATGATATGGGAAGCACACTACAGTCGAGTCGCTGGGCATTTCGGGGTCGAGAAAATAGTAGCAATACTACAGAAGTATTTCTATTGGCCGAACCTTTGAAAGGATGTCAAGAAGCACATCAGATCCTGCACTGCTTGTGCCATTGCCAAACCGACCATCAAGAAGCAAGGCCTATATACTCCACTACCTACCCCTAGTCGACCTTGGGAATCCATCTCCATGGATTACATGTCGGGCCTGCCTTCTACTAAGAATGTAAATGACTGTGTTTTCGTGGTCGTTGATAGATTCTCGAAGATGGCCATTATGGCAGCCTGTAAGAAGAATATCACAGCAGAAGCCACTGCTAAACTCTTCTTTGAACGAGTGTGGGTGCACTTTGGGATCCCACAGTCTATCATATCAGATCGGGATAGCAGGTTCCTCAGCACATTTTGGTCTAGCCTCTGGTCGATGTTGGATACCAGGCTCACCAAGTCCACAGCTTTCCATCCCCAAACAGATGGCCAGACAGAGGTCGTCAACAGAATGATTGTACACATTCTGCGCATGTACAATTCAAAGCATCCACGCACATGGGACGAGAGCCTCCCCTATGTACAACATAGTTATAACAGGGCTCTCCACAATTCAATTGGCCATAGCCCCTTTTAGGTGGGCTTGGGATTCCAGCCACTATGTCCCATTGACGTAGCCATGCCATTTGCAGCTGCTCAGGCCAATTCAGCTCATGTCCAGTCTGAAGTTGACAAAGCAAGTAGCTTCATCGAGCGCATTCAACACATCCGCCAACAGGTTCATGATATATTGGACAAAGCCAATGCCAAGTACAAGCAACGCCATGATCAACACCGAGTGCCACACAACTTCCAGGTGGGCGACAAAGTATGGCTACATTTGCAGAAGGAGCGCCTCACTGGACCCCACCGCAAGCTTCGCCCGCTCCGATACGGGCCGTACACCATCACCAAGGCTGTAGGTAACAATGCCTTCGAGCTTAGTATTCCACCATTCCTTGGTCTGCACCCAGTCTTCAATGTGGATCGCCTTCGTCCTTACTTTCCACCTCTACTGGACACCTCGGACATTGCAGAACAACTCACACCAACAGAGTTAAACCCAGACTGCATGGAACAGGCCACCACAGATTGTATCATGGACATGCAAGTCAAGAACACTCGTCAACAGCAGATCCAACTGTATCGGGTTGTCAAAGCTGGCCAACTCCTGCACCAAGGAAAGTGGTTCACCAGGGACCAAGTTCAGCAGAAATTTCCTCATCTCATGGAGGAACTTAACGCAATGGGGACCATTGCTTCCTAAGGGGGGAGGAATGATCCCGGTGGATATTGGTGGCCACCCACCTATTCCACTTGGCCCCCCACCATTGTCTCTTTCAGTTTTTCAGTTTCGGCATAACTTACTATTTTTAGCAGTTTTTCGGGTCCTGAACTTCCGGAGCCGTTTTGAGGCCCTAAACGACGTTTTTTGGGTATGAAAGCGCCAGCGAATTTTCTGATAAAATTCGCCCCGACAGCTGTATTCCTCGGATAGAGCTTTCTAATGATGTATCATATGCGTCAAACGGAGATAGTATGCCAAAGTTACGTCCCTGGGAAGTTGAAACACCAATTTACCCAAACGGGGCCCATAGTTTTGGCGCTTCATCTCCTAGGGTTAGGTTTTTGGATGTTTAGGATTCTCCATTGTTTATCAATAATAAATAGGCCCTCGAGCCTCATTGTAACTCAGTTCAGAGGCCTGTAGCCACCACATCTCTTCTCAGAGATAGCTACCAGCCCTAGCTAGTCTTATTTCCATTCTGTCTGTAAGCAAATTTCAATTCTTTGATATTAATGAAATGAAGTTTTATTTCCGCTGCATCTCTGTATTTATGGTTATATGTTTATTCTGTTGCGTTCCTTCATAAATCTAGATCACAGGCAGTAGTCACCTTGTTCTTTCACTGTCTGCTCCTTTGGTATCCCACCCCAGCGCCGTACCTTGTAGTTAACGGATGTATTCTTCGGTTGATTAATGAGTTATTATTTAGTGAATTAATTAAATAATTAATTCACACCACTCTCACTAGTGTATCAATCAGTTAGACTAAATACAACTAGCTCAGCTGAGTTAAACTAAATACAACTCCACCAACTACTTCTATAACTCCACCAACCTCTGTCACATGAGTTCTAACTGAAGTCCTCATGCAATAGCTCTAGTAAACCCTCAGGAATAGCATAATTCCTTCTATGAGCTCCTGTGCCACATTTGTGCACTTTACTAATGTGCTCCAAGAGAATAAGATAATGTTTAAAGTCCAAATCTTATTAAGAGCTAATAATATTCAACATATACGATACAGAGCGCGTTCTAAAAATGAACTACTTGCCAATAATAATAAAAATAGAAGTCCATCTACTTTTTCAACCGGCTCCCAACCATCCCCAAATTTGCTCACGCAACTCATAGGGAATTAGATCGACATGTCTAAAAAATAGACTTGCGCCAAAAACAAAAACACCGGGCCCACTTGCGTCACGGAAAGCTCTTTTCCTTAAGCTCATCTGTCTTGTTGAATCTCAGCACTCCTCTCCAACAAGATAGGGATTATCTGCCACCCCGATCTTGTCTCTATGGTATTCGAATTTGCTCCTATTGAGCGCCTTCGTCAGAATATCTGCATCCTAATCCTCCATAGGAATGTAATAAAGCAACATGATCTTACGCTGCACACAATCTCTGATATGATGGTACCGGATGTTAATATGTTTAGATCTATCATGAAATACTGGATTAACTGAGAGTTTAATGCAACTCTGATTATCACAATATATCACCGTGGGGTCTAAATGAGAACCGAACAAACCAACCAGGATATTCCTCATCCATATAGCCTCGTATGCAGCCAAACTTGCTACCATGTACTCGGCCTCCGCTGAACTGAGTGCCACGGATATTTGTTTCCTTTTGTACCAAGAAACTGTTGTAGATCTGATACTGAAAATCCCTCCAGATGTGTTCTTTCTGTCCGTTGGGCTTCCTGCCCAATTTGCATCCGTGAAGCCATGCAGCTTCAACTCATCCGACTGTCTGTACCAAAATCCATACCCAGATGTGCCCATGAGATACCTCAGGACATGCTTGCCTGCCTTCCAAAAGAGCTTGGTAGGCTTAACCATCGCTTTGGAAAGCTGGTTCACAGCATAGCATATGTCCAGTCATGTATTGACTAAATACATGAGTGAACCAACCAACTTTCGATAAACAGTGGCATCCACTACCTCTGCCGATGTAGCATCCTCCTTCCTCCAACCACCAGGAAGAGGAGTGTCGATAGGCTTGAAGCCTTGCATGTGAAACTTCTCCAGTATCTTCCGGGCATACTTGCCTTGAGACACACACAGTTCACCTTTCTGCTGCCAAATTTCCAATCCCAAGAAATAATGAAGGAAGCCCAAGTCCTTCATCTCAAACTCCTTTGCAAGATCCGCCTTGCATGAGTGTATCAACAGTTCATCACCTGTTAGTATTAAATCATTTACATAAAGCACAATGATCAAAAGCTTACCCTCCACCACAATCTAGTATAGGTTTGGATCCACCTCACTCTTGGAGAAACCAAGTCCAGTGAAATAATGGTCTATCCATGTGTACCAAGCATGAGGTGCTTGTTTCAGCCCATACAACACTCTTTTGAGCCTGCACACATACGACTCGCTGCTGAAGATTTTGAATCCTTCAAGCTGCTCAATGTACACCTCCTCAATGATTTCATTGAGGAACGTCGTCTTCACATCCATCTGATGAATGTGCCAACCCATCTACGCTGAGAGAGAAAGGATGGTTCGTATGGAAGAATACCTTGCGACAAGTGCAAAGGTTTCTTCATAGTCAATCCCCTCGATCTGTGAGAAGCCCCGGGCAACAAATCTTGCCTTATACTTCTCGATGTTCCCATCAGCAGCTTGCTTCACTTTGTAGATCCATCTCGAACTTACCACAGATTTCCCTTTCGGCCTTGGGACAATCTCCCATGCACTGTTTCTGACAATCGAATCATACTCTTCCACCATGGCATCTACCCATGCGGGATCCTCCACAGCTTCCTCGAAAGAGGATGGCTCCGTCACGATACACTTGCTCATCAGAGCCATGTATCTAGTAAATCAGTCAGGTGACTATCTCTGTCTGCGCTGTGATGTAGGAGCTCCTACATTCTGCGCTGCATCAAGATTCAGTCTCTCAACTTCTATAGTGCGCTTCTGCCCTTTGATGTTTGGCGTTGCATGAGTGGTTTCTTCCACTCCATGAACCTCCTATTGTGGTTGATCCACATCTTGAGGCTCATCTTTAGGAACAAGTAGCTCCTCCTCTGAATGCAAGTGTAGCTCCCTCTCAAGCGACAACTTCATGGCTTTCTCCTCATGAAATTTGATATCCCGTCGCACGACAGTCATCCAACTGTCTGGAAAATACACACGATAATTGTGGGGTGTTTCTGTGTACCCCACAAATATCCCAACCTCTGCGGTCGGCTCCAACTTCTTCCTGGCATCCTTCGTCACATGAATGTAAACAAGTGAGCCAAAAATTTTCAAATGAGAAATATCAGGCTTCTTACCAGAAAATGCCTCTTCGGATGTTGATAGCGAGGCCACCCATGGCCCTGGT